>SJYX01018337.1:12326-27664 GCA_006410675.1 Oreotragus oreotragus | reverse complement strand
GGATTTGCATGTATGCACTATTGACACTGTGCATAAAATAGCTAGCTAGTGAGAACCTACTACACAGCACGAGAAGCTCCACTTAACGCACCATGCTGGACTGAATGGGAAGGGAAGTCCAGAAGGGAGGGCGTGTATGTTCACCTATGGCCAATTCACTGTGCTAAACAGTAGAAACTACCGCAACACTCTAAGCAACTATACGCCAACAAAAACTGGAGAAAAGACAAGCACGGGGATAAAACACAGGCTTTGGAGTGAAAATGCTGTGATTTGAATCCAAGTTTGATCACTGCCAGCTGTTTAACCTTGACAATTTGCTGGAATTCTCTGAAACCCAGACCCCTGTAGATCATCGGAGGGAAGGCCAGAACCAACTCCAATAGGGCTGTGCTGGGCCGAGCTGTGCCGTGCTAAGTCGACTCAGTCATGTCTCTTTGCGACCCCGTGGACTGTAGCCCGCCAGGCTCCTCTGTCCATGGAGATTCTCCAGGCAAGGATACTGGAGTGGGTTGCCATGCCCTCCTCCAGGGGATCTTCCTGACCCAGAGATGGAACCTGAGACATTCCTGCAGGTCCTGCATTGGCAGGCGGGTTCTTTACCACTGACTCCAAACGGGGCTGTGCTCAGTCACTCAGCCGTGTCCAACCCTTTGTGATCCCGTGGACTCCTCTGTCTATGGAATTCTTCAGGCAAGAATACTGCAGTGGGTTGCTGTTTCCTCCTCTAAATCAGGGCTGTGGGTCCAGCTAAATGAGGTAAGGTGCCTGAGGAAGACGTGCACAGGTGTTCATTCTGTCTTGTTCATCCTGTCTGATCCCCCTAGTTCCACATCAATGTGTTTGATTAGGCATCTGAAACCCATCCCCTTTTGGTGCCCAGTTCTTGTTGCTGATTTAGGTCTTGTCTAGAGAAGTTAAGGTTTATCAAGCACCTGCTTTTCACCGTGGTTCTGCTATCCTGTGGGGCCTCCCCACTGGGACCTCTCCTTTCAGGCAGTCAACAACAANATCCCCCTAGTTCCACATCAATGTGTTTGATTAGGCATCTGAAACCCATCCCCTTTTGGTGCCCAGTTCTTGTTGCTGATTTAGGTCTTGTCTAGAGAAGTTAAGGTTTATCAAGCACCTGCTTTTCACCGTGGTTCTGCTATCCTGTGGGGCCTCCCCACTGGGACCTCTCCTTTCAGCCAGTCAACAACAAGGGCAAAAAAGAGGGCCAGGGGTGGTGTGTACAGCTGTGCACAAGCTCCGGGCCAGAATCCCGTCATCTGGACCCTCCCTGCCATCAAGGAAGCCTGGGAACTGTGTGTGGCCCTCCTGTGAGCCCATAGAGCCAGTCTCTGCCACACCCTCTACCCACTGAAAAGCCTTCTCTGTTCCCTATATCATGGACCAGCTTCCGTTTCAAAGTAGTTCCATTTCAAACTAGTGAGATGTTTTTACTTGAACTCTTTGCTTTGCTGAATGATAGAATAATTTCTTTTTGTATGCTCCATCAGAAAAGCTTCTCTTTAGGTGTGAAAGGTATAAAGTTTTGTTGTAAAGCATAGTTCACAAAGAATAGAGAAAATGTTGCCAGGGCAAGGTCCTTTCATGAAATAGTAAATATCAGTCCTAGAAGGAAGTTAGAAGTAGGGAGGACAAGACCCAGGGTGAGTGCCTTGGGAATGGGTTGGGGAAGGAAGAGACAAGATGACATGGAAACACCAGTAGAACTCCATTAAGGCTCAAGTTTTGCATACACTGGGAATTGCCTAACTCATTTCCCATTCCAACCTCTTTCCTGGGTCCTGCTCATGGTGGAAACATGCTGCATACACTTTGTAAAAGCATTTGATAATATGTGTTAAAGACCTCATAAATATTTATAATTTATTCCTGGTACAAATATGATTAAGAAAGTCTCTTAAGGAAATAAAGAGCACAATGGCATGTAGGCGATGATGTTCATCACAGCATTATTTATTTCCACATAACATTAACTACATTAATTTAGCTACTTAAATTCCCCAAAGAAGGAACGGTTTCAATAAACTACATCGCTTTCTTGAGATGGATTATTATTCCACTACGATGTTTTTCAAGAATATGCAGTGACATGGGAAAACACTTACAAAGGATATAATATGAAAAAAGGAGAATGGTGTGTATTTAGTGCAAGAATAACTGCATTAAATACACATATTTAATACATGGGGGAAGCTACAAGGCAAGGTGCCAAATGCTAAGAATTACTATTTCTGGGAGAAGAAACTATGAGTGTTTTTTCCTTACTCTTCTTCACGCTGAAATATCCTAACTTTCAAAACCAATAATAACACCAGTAATACTATAATAATTGCTTTTTAATACCAAAAAAAAAAAAAAAAGGAATGACAATGGAAACTGGGTTTGATTAAAAAAGTACAGAACCAGAAACTTGAAATACAGAAGCGCAGCCTTAGTAGGCTCCAGAGGAAATGAACTAGTCCTCCATGTATTTCTTCAGATGCCATTTCACAGACAATGTTCAGGTCTCAGGGCTCTGAGATGCTGCCCTATGTGAGTCACCTGAGTGATGGTCTTACATCCAGCGTGAGTATGGCAGCCTGTTTCCTCTGGGATAAGCCCATATAAACCTCATCTGTTTGCTTGCCCTTTTGTGATTTACCTAATGGTGAGGCAAAGACATTTCTGTCCAGGTTTCCTTGAATTCAGATCTGCGAGAGTTCTCACAAAGCAGCCAGTGAGTTGGCATATTTTGAGCTTATACCAAGCACATGTCTATTCACTCAGGAAGCAAGTAAGGCACATATCTGACCTCCAGGAATTAAAATATCATGAGAGGCTTCCAACCATGCTGGAATCCTTGGTGAGAGAAAACATGGAGACAGAGGAAAACGTGATTCTAAGACACCTGTGCCGCAGCGCTCATTGCAGCACTGAAAAAAAAAAAGGAATGACAATGGAAACTGGGTTTGATTAAAAAAGTACAGAACCAGAAACTTGAAATACAGAAGCGCAGCCTTAGTAGGCTCCAGAGGAAATGAACTAGTCCTCCATGTATTTCTTCAGATGCCATTTCACAGACAATGTTCAGGTCTCAGGGCTCTGAGATGCTGCCCTATGTGAGTCACCTGAGTGATGGTCTTACATCCAGCGTGAGTATGGCAGCCTGTTTCCTCTGGGATAAGCCCATATAAACCTCATCTGTTTGCTTGCCCTTTTGTGATTTACCTAATGGTGAGGCAAAGACATTTCTGTCCAGGTTTCCTTGAATTCAGATCTGCGAGAGTTCTCACAAAGCAGCCAGTGAGTTGGCATATTTTGAGCTTATACCAAGCACATGTCTATTCACTCAGGAAGCAAGTAAGGCACATATCTGACCTCCAGGAATTAAAATATCATGAGAGGCTTCCAACCATGCTGGAATCCTTGGTGAGAGAAAACATGGAGACAGAGGAAAACGTGATTCTAAGACACCTGTGCCGCAGCGCTCATTGCAGCACTGCTTCAGCCGGGACGCAGAATCAGCCTAAACGCCCACAGATAGAGGAATGGATAGAGACGATGTGTACACACACACAGCGAGATATGACTCAGCCACGAAGAGGAGTGAAAATGAGCCATTGTGGATGGACTCGTGTCATACAGAGAGAAGTAAGGCAGAACGAGAAAAAGAAATATCGCATATTAACCTGTGCGGAATCTAGGAAAATGGTACAGATGATCTTATTTGCAAAACAGAAATAGAGACAGAGACATAGAGAACAAATGTAGGGCTACCAAGGGGGATGCACGGGTGGGAGGAATTGGGAGATGAGGATTTGCATGTATGCACTATTGACACTGTGCATAAAATAGCTAGCTAGTGAGAACCTACTACACAGCACGAGAAGCTCCACTTAACGCACCATGCTGGACTGAATGGGAAGGGAAGTCCAGAAGGGAGGGCGTGTATGTTCACCTATGGCCAATTCACTGTGCTAAACAGTAGAAACTACCGCAACACTCTAAGCAACTATACGCCAACAAAAACTGGAGAAAAGACAAGCACGGGGATAAAACACAGGCTTTGGAGTGAAAATGCTGTGATTTGAATCCAAGTTTGATCACTGCCAGCTGTTTAACCTTGACAATTTGCTGGAATTCTCTGAAACCCAGACCCCTGTAGATCATCGGAGGGAAGGCCAGAACCAACTCCAATAGGGCTGTGCTGGGCCAAGCTGTGCCATGCTAAGTCGACTCGGTCGTGTCTCTTTGCGACCCCGTGGACTGTAGCCTGCCAGGCTCCTCTGTCCATGGAGATTCTCCAGGCAAGGATACTGGAGTGGGTTGCCATGCCCTCCTCCAGGGGATCTTCCTGACCCAGAGATGGAACCTGAGACATTCCTGCAGGTCCTGCATTGGCAGGCAGGTTCTTTACCACTAACACCAAACGGGGCTGTGCTCAGTCACTCAGCCGTGTCCAACCCTTTGTGATCCCGTGGACTCCTCTGTCTGTGGAATTCTTCAGGCAAGAATACTGCAGTGGGTTGCTGTTTCCTTCTCTAAATCAGGGCTGTGGGTCCAGCTAAAGGAGGTAAGGTGCCTGAGGAAGACGTGCACAGGTGTTCATTCTGTCTTGTTCATCCTGTCTGATCCCCCTAGTTCCACATCAATGTGTTTGATTAGGCATCTGAAACCCATCCCCTTTTGGTGCCCAGTTCTTGTTGCTGATTTAGGTCTTGTCTAGAGAAGTTAAGGTTTATCAAGCACCTGCTTTTCACCGTGGTTCTGCTATCCTGTGGGGCCTCCCCACTGGGACCTCTCCTTTCAGGAGAGGTCAAGTTTTGCATACACTGGGAATTGCCTAACTCATTTCCCATTCCAACCTCTTTCCTGGGTCCTGCTCAGTTTGCCAAGGCTGAAAATCTAAAATTTCTAGACTCGCTGATACCTAGGATTTTCGATATGACTTGTTGTTGCTGTTCAGTTGCTAAGTTGTATCTGACTCTTTAGATGTGGCTTGGCCTTTTCTGGTGGCTCAGACGGTAAAGAATCTGCCTGTAACACAGGAGACCCAGGTTCAAACTCTGGGTTGGGAAGATCCCCTGGAGAAGGGCATGAAAACCCACTCCACTATTCCTGATGGAAAATCCCATGGACAGAGGAGCCTGGCAGACTATCGTTCACGGGGTCACAAAGAGCTGGACAGGACCAAGCAACTTTCACCTTCACACTTAGGTTCTGCCAAAGCAAGCACCCCCTTAAATGACAACAGAAGAGAGAGGGCGAGAGGAGCCAATGTGATTTCAGGGTCGGATGCTGAGACTTTGAGTGGCATGGTGAGTTAACACCTGAGGCCACCAGGCCTTCTAAGGCAGCTGTGAAGGAGTCTCTTATCTCTGCTGCTGCTGCTAAGTCACTTCAGTCGTGTCCGACTCTGTGTGACCCCATAGACGGCAGCCCACCAGGCTCCCCCATCCCTGGGATTCTCCAGGCAAGAATACTGGAGTGGGTTGCCATTTCCTTCTCCAATGCATGAAAGAGAAAAGTGAAAGTGAAGTCGCTCAGTCTGTCCGACTGTTAGCGACCCCATGGACTGCAGCCCACCAGGCTGCTCCGTCCATTGGATTTTCCAGGCAAGAGTACTGGGGTGGGGTGCCATTGCCTTCCCCACTCTTATCTCTAGTTTCCAGCAAAAAGAGTGCCCATGCATAATACTATTTTGCTAGAATGTTCCATAATGTAGCTATTTTCCGACTTCTGTGTTCCTGGACATTCACATCCAAGCTCAGGTCTCTGAATGGCTCAGGGGACTCTATAAACTACTTAATATCATTTCACAAACAGCTTTATACCCGAACAAAGCAGAGTAGACTGTGCCGTCTGCCACTAAAGAGCCTGTAAACCACATCAGAGTCAATGCTTCTTGTCCTGTGAGCATCAGCCTGGGCAGAGGGAGTGGTCCAGGTGGAGGGACTTCCTCCGCCATGTGAGTTACAATAGTGGCTCAGACCTTCCCTTGGACCCAGGAGTGCTGAGAGGACTGACGTTCTGCAAGAAGCCTGGGGCTGGGACCAGGAGGCTGAAGAGGATACAAGGGCCTGCAACCAGAGACAGCAATAAGGTCCAAGGACAACTGCTTCCAGGAGGCAGAGACCACTCACAGCAGGGGCTGGGACCTCAGCACATGTAAGAGGACTTCCTTTCCTGGGCCACATAGAAAGAAGCTGGAGAAAGATGAGCTGGTGCTCGCCCATCCTTGCAAGGGAACTGGACATCACACAAGATAACAATAACTGAATCTGGCTGAGAGTAATACCCACAGGTCAGGAAGAGCCTCTGGAGGAGGCATGGCAACCCACTCCAGAATTCTTGCCTGGAGAACCCCATGGACAGAAGAGCCTGGTAGGCTACTGTCCACTGGGTCACAAAGAGTCTGACATGACTGAAGCGACGTAGCACGTACATGCATGAAGACAGAATTAGGACCCTTTATCTGCTTTAGGCAGATTGAGAGCCCATGAACAAATTATAATTCCTTTATTAAAATAAAGATTTTCCTTTCTTGCTCATCTAAATTACAGCTTGTACATTTCAACCCTATGTGCTCAAATTTCTCACTGAATTCTCAAAACGAGCTTGAGAGGTTCTGTATTGTTAGACATCTGCTGCTGCTGCTGCTGCTGCTAAGTTGCTGCAGTCTTGTCTGACTCTGCAACTCCATAGACAGCAGCCCACCAGGCTCCCTAGTCCCTGGGATTCTCCAGGCAAGAACACTGGAGTGGGTTGCCATTTCCTTCTCCAATGCATGAGAATGAAAAGTGAAAGTGAAGTTGCTCAGTTGTGCCCGACTCTTAGCGACCCCATGGACTGCAGCCCACCAGGCTCCTCCGTCCATGGGATTCTCCAGACAAGAGTGCTGGAGTGGGTTGCCATTGCCTTCTCTGGTTAGACACCTGAGGATACTGGATATCTAAAGTTTAGGAGAAAATCACACAGGTGCTCTTAAGTGGAACCAGTATCAGATCCACAAGAGACTGTCCACTGACCAGTCTATTCCATGGTACTCTTAACTATTAGAAGCAAAAGTTTTTTTTAAAAAAAGGCAGGTTACTGATGAATGGCCCGCATTTGGCTTCAAAAAGTCATTGCTCTTATCATATTAATTAGACTGTAAGAAGAAAGTCCACAAAGTTTTGACCCCAATCTTTTGATCCCTTTCTCTCAGGGCTGAAACCCTGTAAAACATCTCTTGGTATAATCAATACATCCATGGGATAGGAAAGGCTTGTGTTGCTGGCGTTTTGAAGAAAGAACTTCAAGAAAGATAAGGCCTCTGACCTAGGAGTTGAAGAGCAGCAGAGGATGACAGAACAGATCAGAAGGAAAGGCAATTAATATCATTTTGGAGAGCACAGAAAGCATCAAACATGTATCCATGAACCACAAGATGGTGTGGCTCTCAAAATGTTAACTAGCTGTTTCTGCTAGTGAGCATTATGTCAAAAAGAAAAATAATAATAACAATAAACCCCAGCCAATGAGGACTGGGAAACACTTGGTTAAACAAAATGAAACAGATTTCCGACACTGCAGATCTTCCATAAGTGGTGTATACTGATACTATTCAAGAGGTAAATGACACAGTGTTCTCCAAAATGATTTGGTCACAAGACACTTTTGTCTACAGATCATTTCTTGGGCCTAATAGTCCTCACATGTGCCCATGGCGCCCAAGGGGTACTATGTTTTCAACTTTTGCAGATGAATAAGAGAAACCCACAGATTACTGATACTATTCGAGAGGTAAATGACACAGTGTTCTCCAAAATGATTTGGTCACAAGACACTTTTGTCTACAGATCATTTCTTGGGCCTAATAGTCCTCACATGTGCCCATGGCGCCCAAGGGGTACTATGTTTTCAACTTTTGCAGATGAATAAGAGAAACCCACAGATTTTGTCCTGACTGTACCAGCTATCCACAACTGACGAAGAACTTGGGTTTGGGTGGGGGTGTAAATTAGAAGCTTGGGATTAATAAGTACACATTCAGTTCAGTTCAGTTGATGCTTCTGAACTGTGGTGTTGGAGAAGACTCTTGAGAGTCCCTTGGACTGCAAGGAGATCCAACCAGTCCATGCTAAAGGAGATTAGTCCTGGGTGTTCATTGGAAGGACTGATGCTAAAGGTACACGTTACTTTATATAAATAAAATAAACAACAAAGCCCTACTGTATAGCTTGTTGTTGTTGTTATAG
The DNA here is from genome assembly GCA_006410675.1 of Oreotragus oreotragus. Taxonomy (NCBI): domain Eukaryota; kingdom Metazoa; phylum Chordata; class Mammalia; order Artiodactyla; family Bovidae; genus Oreotragus; species Oreotragus oreotragus. The sequence goes on along the minus strand of SJYX01018337.1, from coordinate 19,433 downwards.
TCACTACGTTGTGTCCAATCCTTTGCAACCCCAAGGATTTTAACCCGCCAGGCTCCTCTGTCCATGGGATATTCCAACCAAGAATATTGGAGTGGGTTGCCATTTCCTTCTTCAGGGGATTTTCCTGACCCAGGGATCGAACCCAGGTTTTCTATAATGGAAAAGAATCTGAAAAAGTATATATACACACACACACACATATATATAATATATATATCTATAACTGAATCACTTTCCTGTACATNGCGTTGCCATTTCCTTCTTCAGGAGATTTTCCTGACCCAGGGATCGAACCCAGGTTTCCTATAATGGAAAAGAATCTGAAAAAGTATACACACACACACACACACACACACACACACATATATATAATATACATATCTATAACTGAATCACTTTCCTGTACATCAGAAATTAATGCAACATTATAAAAAAACAGAACTCTGATTTTACCCCTGGAAAATACAAGCCAAAAACAACACAAACATTAATAAACTTTGCATACTTACTCATTTCCAGATGAATCATGATACATATGATCCCCACGCTGATCAATCTGTACAGTTTCATGATCTGAAATGCTCTGAGCAATATCTACCCTGCATTTTCCCCAAGCAACTTGCTGCTTTGTCAGTGAGATAAACTAGTCACAGTGATTTCAGCTAATTAGTCACTAAATTAATTACTCTGTGCACTTAAAAAAAATAAATCTTCCTATTTTCCCTTTTTTAGAAAGAGAAAAAAAATAGAGCCCAGTTACAAAGCACTAAGCAATATCTACCCTGCATTTTCCCCAAGCAACTTGCTGCTTTGTCAGTGAGATAAACTAGTCACAGTGATTTCAGCTAATTAGTCACTAAATTAATTACTCTGTGCACTTAAAAAAAATAAATCTTCCTATTTTCCCTTTTTTAGAAAGAGAAAAAAAATAGAGCCCAGTTACAAAGCACTGTTGAATCTATTATAATCAGAAAGTAAAGTCACTTGGAACTATTATCATATGATATTGCAGTTTCAAACCTGTGAGTTTGTGCTATCAAATTAAAAAATAAATAGCCCTTTTGAACCCACACAGTTTATCAGCTCTTGAGTTACAACTGTCCTGTGGCAAATTATCCCTTCTACATAAATGCCAGATTTTCATATCCTGGGGTTGAATCTTATGTGCAAATGGATTCTGCATTTGGGATGGTTGTCTAATGTCCAAAACTCATTACCACACCCTCTTGACAGGGTCTATAGATAAAACAAACAGATATAACTGCTTCTACCTAAGAAACGAGGCCAGCAAAGAAACAGAAAAAGACCACTGTTTTCTGGGTTTTCCTTACACGGGACATGAGGGTTATGCAGAGATGGTTTTTAATATTCATCAAAGATCTTAGAACCATGAGTCCCATTCCACTATGTCTAGAAGATTTATAGAGCTGGAAGTTCTTCTCTGCTCACGTTTCCTGGAAGCTTCTATTCCAGACAATTAGGAAAGAAGTAAGTTATCGATTCTATACCTTCCAAACTGCTAGCCCCCTTCCACTGTTAAGTACGTGGGTGCTCCCTGGAGGACTGCACTCTATGGGCTGCTAACGTCTTTTAGGACTTATGGAAGCTTGAAAATTTTAAACCGAATTTCCAGGCCAGGAGGCATCCAGAGAACGTTTAAACAGATTTGTAAAAGAATCTCCACTAATAGCAAGTTTGCTAAAAAGAGTCAACTCTATCTTGCAGGTGTATTTGTGTGCTCAAGTTTGTCCCTTGGCAATATACTAGGAGCCACGGAGTCTGGGGGAGAGAAGGGGAGAGAGACAGCCCTCCTCTGGGTGCACCGACAGTCTTATTGAGGGAACAGGACTCAGCGTAAGGAATGACCAGAGCTCGACCCAGACTGCGTGCAGGCAGACCTCAGGGATATTGTGGGTGTGGTTCCAGACTCCCCATAATGAAGCGAATATCTCAGTAAAGTGTCTCACAAACAGTTTTGTTTCCCAGTGCATTTAAAAGCTATGTTTACACTATCCTGTAGTCTACAACTGTGCCACAACATTATATACTATATAAAAAATAATGTACATACCTTAACTTAAAAATACTTTATGGCTAAAAAGCGCTCTCCATTCTCTGAACCTTCCACAAGTCGTAGTAATAACATCAAGGATCACTGATCCCAGATCCATCATCACGCACACAATAATAACAAAAAGGTGTGAAACACGGAGAGAATTACTGAATTGTGACAAAGAGGCATGGAGGGAGCTGATGCTGTTAGAAAATTGGGGCATGGATTTGCTCCACTCAGGGTCGCCACAAACTTTCAGCTTGTAACCAAAACGAAACCTAAGAAGCTCCATAGAGGCAGGTCAGCTTGTGAAAGCACACCGCCAGGGGGTGCGCAGACCTGCCCTCGGAGGAAAACAAGAGGAATCGTGATCTGTAGGTGTGAGGGGGTCCTTTGCGGGCAGACCTTGCAGAAATGTGGGGCCAAGGAGGCCCAGACATTCCTCCTGTCACTCTTTCTGCACCAAACTCTCTCCTTTGGAAGGGAGCCAAACCAAGGAACCTCATCTGTTCTGAAGCCTGGGCTTCCCTGGTGGCTCAGACGGTAAAGAATCTGCCTGCAATGTGAGAGACCTGGGTTCGATCCCTGGGTGGGGAAGATCCCGTGGAGAAGGAAATGGCAACCCACTCCAGGATGCTTGCCTGGAGAATCCCATGGACAGAGGAGCCTGGCAGGCTCGTCCACGGGATTGCAAAGAGTCGGAAACAACTGAGCGACTACCACACTGAGCAAGAGCCACACAGCCAAGGGCTGCTCCCAAGAAACTCAGAGCAGGTCCTCCTGAAGCTCGTTTGCTGCCTCTGGTCTCCAGAGACTATTGATGACTGGTTTATACTTTGAAAGGAGTAGTTTAAAAAAAAAAAAAAAAACAGACAAAAAATCAAGGAAAGTCAGCCTTGTCTGACCATCCCCATGTAGGGAAAGCAGAAGCTGGGCGGATTTCTGATGGGAGCTGCCTTGCTGACGTGGCCAGAACTGGGGTGAGTGTAGCTCCATGGGATGCTCAGCCTGGGTTTCTCTCTGTCTCTCTCTCTCTCTCTGTCTCTATCTCTCTCTCTGTCTTTCTCTCTGTCTCTCTCTCTCTGTATCTCTCTCAGTCTGGCCATGCAGCAGAGCTCACTGAACACCAGGCTTGGAGCCCAGCTCAGCCACCCCATTAGGTATCGGGACAGGACAGGCTCTGCAGGCAGGAGGCCGGGCCCCGCCTCTGTGTGCCCTCCCCACCCTCTGCAGGAAAGGGACCTGGAAGCGATCTCGAGAGGACAAGGTAAGAAGCAGTTCTCCAAAGCCTGAGAGCCTGAAGAGGCTTCCCAACCTTGGACATCAACCAACCAGAGAAATAAAATGTTCCTCGGACCCAGCCTGGCGGCCCCTCATCCCTGCTGCCTCCTGACCACCTGACCCTCAGCCCCATCAGCTGCCCCTGAGAATTTAGTCCCGTGGGAGGAGGGTCCCAGCTTTGAGCATCACACACAGCAAAGCCAGGCTGGTCCCCAGAGACTATTCTCTGCAGGTGATTTGGGCCCTGGGCTCTTGAGCACCTCCCTGCGGCAAGAGGACAGCCCAGTGGCCACCAGAGGACCTTGCTTTATCCACATTAAAGTGGGGACACCCAAGATGTATATTAAGTATGTATAATAACTATATTAAATATATTAATTCATAAAGAAGAAATGAATTCCTTCATTTCCGTGTAAACAGAAAGAATGAAACACTGATGAATTTTCTCCATCAGTTCTGAAAAAAATGGAGCCGTAACAAACAGAAGAATGGCCAAATTACCAAGTGGGAGTTTAAACAAAATGGAAAAAGTTTGAAAAGCCCTGTTCCTCTAGCCCAACCCTTTGCACCTGTAGATAAAGTTTCAAGAATGCGTATGCCCACTCCATGGTCACCCAGAGAGTCAATCAGAGGGGAGGAGCAGCGTGGGAGATGCGTGGGACCATCCCAGGAAAGGATGGGGACCAGGCTCTGGGCTGAGACACAGGTGCCCTGGACCCGGGGGCTGGTCCCCCTGCCAGCCTCCACTCTGTCCCTGGCCCCCCGACTGCCAGGGGCCCCACACGGAGCACAAAGCCCACCAGCCCTTGAGTCAGGGAGCAGCCCTGCTAGCAGGCTCTGCCTAAACACGACGCCAGCAGGCAATTACCCCAGACGTGGTGCTCAATGTCCATGGAAAGGCTACAAGAGAAATGCCCAGGGCTTTCTCCTGACCTTTCTCCCAGCATCAGGAACTCAGATGCTGGGAGCCCCAGAGAGAGCTGAGTTTTCATGGATGAGTATTAAATTATTTTATTATTATTATTATTTAGTAATAATATTTATTTATTATTATATTAATAATAGTAATAATTAAAATTATTAAATTATTTGTCTTCTATAGGAAGCCACAGTCTTCTCTCCTTTTCCTTCTTTTGACGGGCACGGTAGAATATAAAGAAAGAGGGCAAGGAGAAGCGGGGGAAGCTGGGGAGACCAAAAATCACTTAGACTTTTAATGGAGGCTCATTCTGGTACAGTATCCTGGCGTCCCTTGGGTCTGGAGAATTAAACACTGTCACTCGGGTCTGAAAGCAGAGTCGTCCAGTTTGCAGACACCTGTCATAATTAAACTAATGGCTCTGAAAATGTGCCTTGATATTAAATCTATCTTCCACTGAGGAGCAGAGCTGATTAAAACCACCGTCTGACAGTTAATGATGAACCTCTTGCTTGCTGAGCTCTGCGACGGAACTGGACAGTTCAGACTGTCTGTGCCCCTCCAACGCTGACCTACTCGCCCCCGCCGCCTCCCTCCGCCTGACTCCAGCATTATTTCCATGCCCTTCCCAGCCTTGTCTTTCTCGCAGAATCTGGGTTCCTTCTGCACCCTCGCCTCCCACAGCCCCCCGTTCTGCTAAGGGAAAGACCGGCATCCTTGGCAGGGAAGGACCACTTAGCTGACACCAGGTTATTTGGTCCCCAAGAAGCATCTCTGACCCAGCAAACAGTCTACAGCAGGAGCAGAGGGTAGAGCCCCTGGCCAGCCTTTCCGTATCTCCTCTGGAAGACTGAATGTCCAGCCACAGCTGGGGCAGGGGCTCAACTCCGCCCTGCTGGGAAGTCCAAGAAACTCAAGTTACAGATTTGCTGAGTTTACTACATTCTCTCCAATCAGGTACCACGGCGGCTGCTGAGACAGACAATTCTACAAATAGAACTTTCCTTTGGGAAAACTAAGTCTGTTCAGCTGACTATTAGGCAGTCTAAAGATGCTCACCATGTATACACGCTACACTTACTGGGGAGAGACCCTTGGTACCAGACTCCTCAGAGGGAGAAGCTGGGAGACAAAGCAGTTTCAGCCTCTGCTTAAGCTTCGCCTCCAAAACGAAGGGGTGTGACGTTGCCTTGAAGGGCGCTTCTGCACCCGAGAGTCCAGAATTTTGTCCCCGAAGGAGGCCCTCCTTCTTTCTTAATGAGGCACCTTTTTTATTGGGGCTAGTGGCTTTGCACTGCTGTGTCAGTTTCTGCTGTACGGCACAGTGCCTCGGCCACGTGCATACATGTACCCCCACTTCCTTCAGTGTCCTTCCCTTTCAGGTCACCACAGAGCATTAAGCAGAGTTCCCTATGCTACACAGTGGGTGGTGCTCACTAGCCGAATTAGTCACGTATGCGTGTCAGCCCCAGTTTCCCAGTCCACCCCACCCACCCCTTGCCGCCAGATTAGGGGTCTCCCATACATGAGATGATTTCTCAACCCAGGGGCACTCAGTTTCTAGTATCCTCCTTCCACACAGGATGCAGATTCCACAGAAGCGCTGATTGGCCTCAGATTCCCTTCCTTCTGCTGCCCGAGACCTCAGTGACAAGACAGAAATCAGCAAAAACAAGGGGCCCTGTCACCCTGGCCTCCCCCGACAGGATGCTCCAGAGCCCCTTGGAAGGAACTCAGATTCCCTTATCTTTTGCCCCCTTTGCACCAGCATTAAAAACCATGCCTACCTTCCGACTCCATCTCTCCTCAAGCCCTGGGCTTCCCTACCTGGGACTCTGCAGGTACTTGCTACTTGCCTGGGTCTCCTGAGGTCTTGAATGTGGCTAGATCAATACCCAGGAGAGCATAGAGTCCGTCGCCTCCAAGTCATTCTGTGCAAAATGGTGCCAACCCTTCTGAGCATCGGCTCTCGACTCTGCCAGCAGCACCGATGATGTACGTGATTACACCAAGCTGTGAGCCTCCCAGTTATCAATACCTTACACATTAATCTCTGCTGATGCCTTGCTTAATTGTCTGATTGACTGATTTATCATGTTTTACTCTTTTCACAGCATTTCCTTTGATTCTTACACTGCCCCTGGTAGCTAAGTACATCCCCAATTTACAGATGAGTAAATAGCTTTTTCAAAATCATCTGACTAGTGGGTGATACTAGCTGGGACTAAAACTCACAGGGCTGAACTGCTCCTTAGGGCCACTGTCGGATCTCCGAGGCTCCCAGTGAACTCTGGGGCTGGATTTCAACTGCTTCATTGAGAATGTATAGTATTAAGGTATTTCCACTGATCTCTAAAGTGCAATTTGCCTTTCCTATGATTTTTCCACCAGAGATCCATATGTCAGAGTCTTCATGTTTTCCAGTTTGTATCTCTGTAAATTTAATTGCTTCCCATTGTTTCCCCCTCCATCCTCTTTAGGCAGAGTTTGGGGGTATTGTTAAGGGTTTTATTTTCTTCTTCCTTACTTGCTTCCTGACTATTCTCTGCTTCTATAAAAACTCATGATGGGTCGAGGTAGATGCTCGTGAAAGAGATCAGCCAGAAAGAGTGATGGAAAAGGGAAGCGGGGGAGGGAGGGGAGAGCTAGAGAAGAGCACGAGAGAGAGCAGATATTGAGAAAGAAAGAAAATTAAGCCAAAGAGAAAAAAATCAGACAAAGCGGAGAAACTGCGTGACACAGAGATCGACAGAGGTGGGAAAACAGGGAAGAAAGCCCTGTCTCCCCACAGACACCCTGAGGCCAGACATCCATGCCTGTGTGCGCCTGCATGCACACACACACACACACACAC
>SJYX01018336.1:0-11329 GCA_006410675.1 Oreotragus oreotragus | reverse complement strand
CTTCTTATTTAACATTCCCATTTGTCATATATTTATTACTTTGATAACATTCTTCCTGCAAATTATTCTGGGAATTAAATAGGAATAAATTACAAATAAACTGTTAAAGTAGTATGAAAGTGTGGCAATAACTGAACATGCCTATAAGACAGTCTGCCCTGATTTTTTGAAGTACTAGAGAGAACTTGCACTAAAGGCACTGTGTATAAACTGTACTATGAACTTTAACTGAGTAGAGAATAATCACGGAATAAAATGTAAGTCACTAAAAGTAAAAAGTACGGGCTTTTGAACCAGACAGACCCAAGACAAATACAAGTTCTACCTTTAAGCTAAACAGCTTTGGGTAAATTACAGCACAATTTTCTATACCAAATGTCTGTGGAATATATTTTTAATGATCAAATAAATAAATGTGTGCTCTACGCACAACATTTTCACTTGCTAATACATGCTCTTTAGTCTTCATTCTCACTCATTCCTGACACTACTTGCCGAAGCTGGGGCACAAGACATGCAAGTGAGCATGTGCACACAAACACACACAATGCACTTTTAAAAATAATTTTTATTTGTTTTCATTTTTGGTTGTGCTGGGCCTTTGCTGCTCTGTGGGCTCTTTCCGAGTCGCAGCGAGTGGGGGCTCCTCTCTAGCTGCAGCGCGCGGGCCTCTCACTGTGGCGGCTGCTCGTTGCGGACCAGGGGCTCCAGGGTGTACGGGCTTCAGTAGCTGCAGCTCCTGGCTCGAAGCACCGGCTCAACAGCCGCAGCTCATGGGCTTAGTTGCTCCATGGCATGTGGGAGCCTCCCGGGTCAGGGATCGAACCTGTGTCCCCTGCACTGGCAGTGAATTCTTTACCACGGAGCCACCAGGGAAGCCCTGCGATGCACTTGTAACTTAGGTTTGTCTGTCATTTGTCACTATCTCCAGCCTCTCCAATTCTTCAAGGATCACAATGGAAGTGAAATTATAAAATCTGCATCAGCATTTAAAGCATCAGGTGCAAAAGAAAGCTGATTTGTCCCCCTGTAACTGGCTGAGTTCACTTAGCATCACGTCCTCCAAGTTCATCCTACTGTCACATACGGCAGGATTTCCTTCTTCCAGGCCCATGCCCTTTACGTGAGGTATCTAAGACAGTCAAGCTCACAGAAACAGAGAGTACCCTAGTGGTTGCCAGGGGCTGAAGAGGGAAAGTGGGAGTCATTCAGTGGGTACATGAGATTCTAGAAAGGGCAAAACTACAGTGACAGGAGGCAGATTCGCAGTGGCCAGGTAGGGGAAAGGGGATTAAACTTTCTGGAGTAACGGAAATATTCTACACTATGACGGTAGGTGTAGTTACACACTGTGTACATTTGTCAAAATTCAAATTGTACACCTTAAACCGAACTTTATATTTCATATAAAATTATCCTCAATTACACTGAGTAAATGGTATCAGACAAGGAGACTAAACGGTTCTCGACTGGATACAAGCATGACACAGTGGCTAACAGCGTAGGCTCTGAAACCAGCCTGTCAGTGTGTAAATCCTGGCCCCACCACACTTGCTTTCTGACTCTGGACAAGTTACTTGAGCTCTCTGTGCCTTAGTTCCTTCATCTAAAATTGAGGACAAGATCACTTATCTCCAAGGACTATTGCAAAATTAACTGAGTTAATGTGTGTAGAGAATTCAGGGTAGTCTTTGGTACACACTAAGTATTCTACAAGAAGGGAATGGCAAACGACTTCAGTATTCTTGCTTTGAGAACCCCATGAACAGTATGAAAAGGCAAAAAGATATGACCCTGAAAGATGAACTCCCTAGGTCGGTAGGTGCCCAAAATGCTACTGGAGATCAATGGAGAAATAACTCCAGAAAGAATGAAGAGATGGAGCCAAACCAAAAACAACACCAGTTGTAGATGGGACTGGCGATGGAAGTAAAGTCCAATGCTGTAAAGAGCAATATTGCATAGGAACATGGAATGTTAGGTCCATGCTGCTAAGTCACTTCAGTCGTGTCCGACACTGTGCAACCCCAGAGATGGCTGCTCACCAGGTTCTTCTGTCCCTGGGATTCTTCAGGCAAGAACACTGGAGTGGGTTGCCATTTCCTTCTCCAATGCATGAGAGTGAAAACTTAAAGTGAAGTCGCTCAGTCATGTCCAACTCTTCACAACCCCATGGACTGGAGCCCACCAGGCTCCTCCGTCCATGTGATTTTCCAGGCAAGAGTACCGGAGTGGGATGCCACTGGCATGAATCAACATAAATTGGAAGTGGCCAAACAGGAGATGGCAAGAGTGAACACTGACATTTTAGGAATCAGTGAACTAAAATGGACTGCAATGGGCGAATTTATATCTATTACTGTAGCAAGAATCCCTTAGAAGAAATGGAATAGCCCTCATAGTCAACAAGAGTCAGAAATGTAGTACTTGGATGCAATCTTAAAAATGACAGAATGATCTCTGTTCATTTTCAAGGCAAACCATTCAATATCACAGTAATCCAAGTCTATGCCCCAACCAGTAATGCTAAAGAAGCTGAAGTTGAACGGTTCTATGAAGATCTACAAGACCTTCTAGAACTAACACCCAAAAAAGATGTCCTTTTCATCACAGGGGACTGGAATGCAAAAGTAGGAAGTCAAGAAACACCTGAAGTAACAAGCAAATTTGGCCTTGGAGTACAAAATGAAGCAGGGCAAAGGCTAACAGAGTCTGCCAAGAGAAAGCACTGGTCATAGCAAACACCCTCTTCCAACAACACAAGAAAACACTCTACACATGGACATCACCAGATGGTCAATACAGAAATCAGACTGACTATATTCTTTGCAACCAAAGATGGAGAAGCTCTATACAGTCAGTAAACAAGACCAGAGCTGACTGTGGCTCAGATCATGAACTCCTTATTGCCAAATTCAGGCTTAAATTGAAGAAAGTGAGGAAAACAACTAGACCATTTAGGAATGACCTAAATCAAATCCCTTACGATTATACAGTGGAAGTGACAAATAGAGTCAAGGGGTTAGATCTGATAGACAGAGTGCCTGAAGAACTATGGATGGAGGTTCATGTCATTGTACAGGAGGCAGTGATCAAGACCATCCCCAGGAAAAATAAATGCAAAAAGGCAAAATGGTTGTCTGAGGAGTCCTTACAAATAGCTGAGAAAAGAAGAGACACTAAAGGCAAAGGAGAAAAGAAAAGATATACCCATTTGAATGCAGAGTTTCAAAGAATAGCAAGGAGAGATAAGAAAGCCTTCCTCAGTGATCAATGCAAAGAAATAGAAGGAAACAACAGAATAGAAAAGACTAGAGCTCTCTTCAAGAAAATTAAGAGATACCAAGGGAATATTTCATGCAAAGATGGGCACAATAAAGGACAGAAATGGTAGGGACCTAACAGAAGCAGAAGATATTAAGAAGAGGAGGCAAGAATACATGGAAGAACTGTACAAAAAAGATCTTCATGACCTCATGACCCAGATAACCATGATGGTGTGATCACTCACCCAGAGCCAGACATCCTAGAACACAAAGTCAAGTGGGCCTTAGGAAACATTACTACGAACAAAGCTAGTGGGGGTGATGGAATTCCAGTGGAGCTATTTCAAATCCTAAAAGATGATGCTGTAAAAATGCTGCACTCAATATGCCAGCAAATTTGAAAACTCTGCAGTGGCCACAGGACTGGGAAAGGTCAGTTTTCATTCCAATCCCAAAGAAAGGCAATGCCAAAGAATGTTTAAACTACTGCACAATTGCATTCATCTCACATGCTAGCAAAGTAATGCTCAAAATTCTCCAAGCCAGGCTTCAAGACTATGTGAAGCATGAACTTCCAGATGTCAAACTAGCTTTAGAAAAGGCAGAGGAACCAGAGATCAAATTGCCAACATCCATTGGATCATCGAGAAAGCAAGAGTTTCAGAAAAACATCTACTTCTGCTTTAATGACTACGTCAAAAGCCTTTGACTGTATGGATCACAACAAACTGTGGTAAATTCTTCAAGAGATGGGAATACCAGACTGCCTGACCTGCCTCCTGTGAAATCTGTATGCAGGTCAGGAAGCAACAGTTAGAACTGGACATGGAAAAACAGACTGGTTCCAAATCGAGAAAGGAGTATGTCAAGGCTGTATACTGTCACCCTGCTTGTTTAAGTTATATGAAGAGTATATCATGTGAAATGCCAGCTGGATGAAGCAAAAGCTGGAATCAAGACTGCTAGGAAAAATATCAACAAATATCAGATATGCATATGACACCACCCTTATGGCAGAAAACAAAGAAGAACTAAAGAGACTCTTGATGAAAATGAAAGAATAGTGAAAAGGTTGGCTTAAAACTCAACATTCAGAAAACAAAGGTCATGGCATCTGGTCCCATCCCTTCATGGCAAATAGATGGGGAAATAGTGAAAACAGTGACAGACTTTATTTTCTTGGGCTGCAAAATCACTGCAGATGGTGACTGCAGCCAAGAAATTAAAAAACACTTACTCCTTAGAAGGAAAGTTATGACCAACCTAGACAGCATATTAAAAAGCAGAGACATTATTTTGCCCACAAAGGTCCGTCTAGTCAAAGCTATCATTTTTCCAGTAGTCATGTATGGGTGTGAGAGTTGGACTGTAAAGAAAGTTGAGTGCCGAAGATTTGATTCTTTTGAACTGTGGTNCAGGCCCAGCGATCACCAGCTCCCCTGGCTCACCAGGATTCACCCTGCTTTTGCCCGATGACCTTCACCACCCTCGAGCTCCTAGCTGCAGCCGCCCAGTATGCTCCCGGTGAAAGGGTGTGCCTCCCTAGGAGGCTGCAGCTTAGGGGAGTGGAGGAGTAGGGCTGCAACCCTGCTGATTAGCTGCATGTCATGTACCAAACACATCACCCTTATGAGCCTTAGATTTCTCTTACCTGTAAAACGGAGGTACAGCTGATTGAAGGTATGAATCAAACTAGACAGTGGGTATGCATTGCCTCCATCAACATCTGGCACAGAGAGGGAGTTCATCAGTCCTAGCTTCCAATTTCCATTTCCTCCTTTTAGCTAATTTGTGTCCTTCCAGTATCGGGTCAGGGCAGGTGTGTGAGAGGCCTGGTTGTCAGTCAGCACCTGGGAGCTGGTGCAGCTGCAGCTGCGCTCACCTTGGCCTCATCTATGTTACCCCTGTCTCTTATACACATCTAGATGTGTATAAGAGACAGCAATATGCCAGCAAATTTGAAAACTCTGCAGTGGCCACAGGACTGGGAAAGGTCAGTTTTCATTCCAATCCCAAAGAAAGGCAATGCCAAAGAATGTTTAAACTACTGCACAATTGCATTCATCTCACATGCTAGCAAAGTAATGCTCAAAATTCTCCAAGCCAGGCTTCAAGACTATGTGAACCATGAACTTCCAGATGTCAAACTAGCTTTAGAAAAGGCAGAGGAACCAGAGATCAAATTGCCAACATCCATTGGATCATCGAGAAAGCAAGAGTTTCAGAAAAACATCTACTTCTGCTTTAATGACTACGTCAAAAGCCTTTGACTGTATGGATCACAACAAACTGTGGTAAATTCTTCAAGAGATGGGAATACCAGACTGCCTGACCTGCCTCCTGTGAAATCTGTATGCAGGTCAGGAAGCAACAGTTAGAACTGGACATGGAAAAACAGACTGGTTCCAAATCGAGAAAGGAGTATGTCAAGGCTGTATACTGTCACCCTGCTTGTTTAAGTTATATGAAGAGTATATCATGTGAAATGCCAGCTGGATGAAGCAAAAGCTGGAATCAAGACTGCTAGGAAAAATATCAACAAATATCAGATATGCATATGACACCACCCTTATGGCAGAAAACAAAGAAGAACTAAAGAGACTCTTGATGAAAATGAAAGAATAGTGAAAAGGTTGGCTTAAAACTCAACATTCAGAAAACAAAGGTCATGGCATCTGGTCCCATCCCTTCATGGCAAATAGATGGGGAAATAGTGAAAACAGTGACAGACTTTATTTTCTTGGGCTGCAAAATCACTGCAGATGGTGACTGCAGCCAAGAAATTAAAAAACACTTACTCCTTAGAAGGAAAGTTATGACCAACCTAGACAGCATATTAAAAAGCAGAGACATTATTTTGCCCACAAAGGTCCGTCTAGTCAAAGCTATCATTTTTCCAGTAGTCATGTATGGGTGTGAGAGTTGGACTGTAAAGAAAGTTGAGTGCCGAAGATTTGATTCTTTTGAACTGTGGTATTGGAGAAGACTCTGGAGAGTTCCTTGGACTGCAAGGAGATCCAACCAGTCTATCCTAAAGGAAACGGGTCCTGAATATTTACTGAAAGGACTGATGCTGAAGCTGAAACTCCAATACTTTGGCCACCTGATGCAAAGAACTGACTCCTTGGAAAAGATCCTGATGCTAAGAAAGATTAAAGGCAGGAGGATGAGGATGAGATGGTTGGATGGCATCATCGACTCGACGGACCTGAGTTTGAGCAAGCTCCTGGAGTTGGTTTTGGGCAGGGAAGCCTGGTGTGCTACAGTCCATGGAGTCGCAAAGAGACAGACATGACTGAGCAACTGAAATGAACTGAATTCTACAAGTGCTTGCTATTATTCCTAATCATCCTTCAAAATTCCTTTCCCACGTATTCCCAATTTCTGACTATAATTACAAGTTAACCTCCCTCATCCTTAAAGGCTGGAAACAGGATGTCTAGTCCTGTACTTCTCATATACAGCAAGAAAATTCCACTGGAAACAAACCCCTGGATTCTAATAGAATGTGTCATAGAATAAAAGAAAAATACTATTGGATGACAAATCAAAAGATTTCAAACAAAAAATTGTGTATGTAGACAGCATGATTCTTCTAGACACTTTCGTTGCAGTCTATGGCTTGGTTATTCAGGTGATCAGAACTAAATGTGAAAAACACTGTAGCCCTAGGTTTGATTTCTTAATGTGTTTATACTTTGCTGTTAAATAATCACAATCAGCCATATTGTAAGTAATATTATTGGTCAACATTTGGGATAAGAATAAATCCATCATTAGTACGGGAAGAATAACCTGGAGTCAAGATCCACTGATTCTGAATGGTATATTTTATCTATATATTATGGACAGAATAACATGACAAAAACCAGTAACTTCAACTTTCTTAAAGTTTTAAATAACAAAAACTTTTTTAAAACCAAAACTTTAAAAATTCTACATAATCATTACCATCCCTAAATAAAGACTCACAAGAGGCTTTGTTTTTTTCTACTGATAAATCCCTCTTTCACTAGCATACAGTAACCACTCAAAAGGGCCTTACCTGTTCTTCCTAAACAGCCGCTCTCATAACTGTCACCTCTCACCTGAGCGTTGGACACAGCGTTTATCCTAGAACAATACAAAATCATCCAATAAGCTTTCAGCCTGCTAAAAGAGTCACAGATATTTAGAAGGGAATAACTTCTTCACAAGTCATTTAGAAGAGAAACATTTTCTAACTAAAGTCAACATCTGAATAACTGAATGTATCTTTAACTTAAATGTCCTAATGGATAGAAATATTACAGTAGTCTTACTTTACTAAAATACACCCAGACAAGATTTAATTTTCAGGGATTATTACCATTTGCCTCCAGAGATTATGAAAGAGACTCCCGTTTTCTGATTTCCTTGCCTATTTTACATGAGTGGCCCTCTATGTTACCCCATTTTAAGGCTCTCACTATAACCAAGAGCTCAAAAGTTTCTCTTTGTGTTACAAGTCAAGTGACTTTCTCTCATCCATTTCTCAAATTCAAAGAACATGTGGTTTATGTATAATAAATAGGCTCACTTTATTCGGCTTCTCTTTCCACTTTTGTCAGAGCAGGTTCATTTGTAGTAGGAACTGTCTTTACTTAGTATCCTGAATGAATATAAGTAGATCCATCTTCTATAAATTTAAATGTTTTTAAAGCTCCTGACTATAATAAAATTATATAATCTTAATATTCAACATAGTTTTTAAATTATTAAAAGACATCCATGAAAAGCTTCTAAACTCTTAGGAAGTGACAGAATGGCTAAACCTGAAAATGATTTATTAAAAAAGAAAAGCCATAGATCAATCTCTTAATTTAAGGTTAATCCTGTCCTCCCCCAAATACTCGCAAATACAGTCAAGTAATACATTTAAATAATACTCCACAGTAAAAGATGAATATATGAGAATATTCAAGGATTACTCCCCTCCTAAAAAAAATCTACAAATGTACAAACTTGATTAAATCTAAAATGTCAAAGATTTTTAAGATGCACCATTATTTTTCACGCTGCCAAGGGAAAAAATTATGAATTATAAGATACCAATGACTATGAGAAGCCTGCTGATATTCAGAGATGCTAAAATAGAAAAAACAGTCTTAAGATCTATAAAACATAGTTATTTGTCAGTTTAACAAATATAAGATCAAAAATCACATGCTTAATCATTATAGAGGATAAAAAGATTATCTGACTAAATTCAACAGTCATTCTTGATTTTAAAAAACTTTAATAAAATGGAAATATAGATACAAGCACATATATATATATCATGTTAAAGAATCAATCGAATTTATTCCAGATAGCATTAAACTTTTGAGCAAAAAAAAAAAAGCTTTTAGAAAAATAATCTTGAGTTGAGAGTTACCTCATACTTACATGAAGAAAGCCAATGTGGAAAACACACCACATGTGTGAAAGGCATGGTTCAGCTGTTCTGGCTTCGGATACACTACAGCTGCATCGATCATTATCCACCAACCGGTAAAAAACTTGAGAAAGAGCCCACGTCATTAAAACAGTACTAACACTAACACTTTGGCTTACATGCTCCTTAACATTTCACGTTTTCTATGGACCATATAATTGAAACATACAATGAAATATGTCTACTTTGAGTTTTAGATGCTGAAATATAAAAAACAAGAATCCCTTGTTTACTTCTTTATAGTATATGAGGTAAATCCAACTAATCAAATCGGTATAAGATTCTGATGTTCTGCCCTCAGTGCAAGATGAAAAATTTATTATCTAGGAATGAATTATCTGCTTCTTTCACCATAAATTTATATACAACCATAAAATACACCATAAATGCACCATTAAATTATATACAACCAAAGCTCTCTTAACTAACCAGTTCCCTGATTACCTAGTTTCACTCTCTCGTTCATATTAAAAAGCACTGGGACATTCCTTTTTAATGTGACCAAGCACTTTCGTTTCCACAAATGAGTTGCCACGTCTCCAAGAAAACATCTAAGCTTGCTATGATTTTAATTAATAGGTAATTTGATTAAATACTGTAAAACTGATTAAATATGAGTTTGCAAAATGTAAAGTTTCTATGTAAACTAGGCTGAATACACAAAGTAGAAAAGTTACTAAGGAATTTCATAGGCAAATTAAGTGCAGGCGAGATGACCCTAGAGAGCAAGAAAAACTTAGAAACACCTAAAAGACTTCTGCATGCATACTGCTTCACAGTTATCTTTAGTTCTTGTCCTACTTTTTTTTTTCTATTGGACTTTAGGTGTAGAACTATACACTGAAAAAGAGAAATTTACATTAAGTGTAACAGGATCTTTCTGGTCCCAGCTCAAGGTGGTTGTGGTTTCAATGATGAGCTCCCTGAAAGGGAACATAACCCGTTCTAGGCCTTGGAAGCTAAACACATTTAGCTTCAAAATGAAGAGTTTTATAACATGAGTCTTCAGACCAAGAAAATTAATGCAAAACTTCATGATGGAGTATGCCAGTATAGTAAAGAAGCTCTTGAATGACGTGTAAAATACCGCAAGTATCTTATTCAGTAGGGGCAGGGAATGCTTGATTTCCATCACAAGATTGGCCATGATCTGATTTTTGCCGGGGGGAGGGGAGCCGCTGTGCCCCGTGGCTTCCCTAGTGGCTCAGAGGGTAAAGAATCCGCCTGCAATGCAGGAGACCGAGGTTCGATCCCTGGGTTGGGAAGATCTCCTGGAGAAGGAAATGGCAACCCATTCTAGTATTCTTGCCTGGAGAGTCCCATGGACAAGGGAGCCTGGCAGGCTACAGTCCATGGGTTCCCAAAGAGCTGGACACAACTGAGCAACTTCACTTTCACTTTCATTGCGGCATGTGGGATCTTAGTTCCCTGAGGAGGGATCGAGCTCATGCCCCCTGCAGTGGAATCCTAGAGTCTTAACCACTGGCCCATCAAAGAAGTCCATAATTTAATTTTTTTTGAAGCTCAAAGATTAAGTACAGGGGATGAGAAGGGACTCTTTATACCATTCTATGTTTGTCTGTATGTTTGATATTTTTAGTAAAAAGCATTAAAAAAAAAAAAAGGACTTCCCTGGTGATCTAGCAGTTAAGAATCTGCCTGCCAATGCAAGGACCACGGCTTCAATCCCTGGTCCGTGAGGATCCCACATGCCGAGGAGCAACTAAGACCATGCACCCCAGCTACTGAGCCCGAGCACTGGAGGCCTCGAGCAGCAACTACAGAAGCCCACGTGCCCTAGAGTCTATGCTCCTCAAGGAGAGACGTCATTGCAATGAGAAGCATGGGCGCTGCAACCAGAGACGGCCTGCACACAGCAACGAAAACCCAGCACGGCCAAAAAATAAATAAGCAAATATTAAACAAAAAAGGAAGGAAAAAAACGACTGCCTACAAAAACTGTATTATCTTGGTTATTCACAGTGCAGAGGAATCAAGATAAATCTTCAAGGGGAAAGGTGAGGCATAAACGTCGCCAACCACGCCTTTCCACTTACCAATATACCTGCAACCACAGAAGCCACCGCATTTCTTCTCTCACTCCAGTCAATGCACTCACATTCCGGCCAACGGAAATTATCTAGGAAGCCCGCCATTTTCACCACTTAAGCATGTATTTTTCATTAAATACTATAGTCTAAAAAAAAAGAAAAGAAAAGAAAATCCATGTAAGGAAATATTTTTAAGAAGTGAAATATTCTACTCCTTTCTTAAAGCTTTAAAGACCAACTTACTTCAGGTCTTTATCTCCTATAGGTAAGAAGAAAAATTCAGTACTACACTGAGTATCTATTGAGATGTACCTAAGACTGCTAGGACACAAGAGGGCACTTACTAACAGTATCTGTTAAACGAGCAGGGTGTTTTTAAAACTTGTCTACAAAGTCTCTGACACTTAGAGAAGAGGTGGATCTATGTACCTTCCTTTGAATTGAGGCCAACAATAAAGGTGGGTTGAGAGCTTCCCTAGTAGCTCAACTGGTAAAGAATCCACCTGCAATGCAGGAGACCCTGGTTCGATTCCTGGGTCGGGAAGATCCCCTGGAGA
>SJYX01018334.1:37504-65532 GCA_006410675.1 Oreotragus oreotragus | reverse complement strand
TCTGGACCTGGGCTTTTGTTTGCTGGAAGATTTCTGATTACAGTTTCAGTTTCTGTGCTTGTGATGTATCTGTTAAGATTTTCTATTTCTTCCTGGTTCAGTTTTGGAATGTTGTACTTTTCTAAGAATTTGTCCATTTCTTCCAAGTTGTCTATTTTATTAGCATATAGTTGCTGATAGAAGTCTCTTATGATCCTTTGTATTTCTGTATTTTCTGTTGTGATTTCTCTATTTTCATTTCTAATTTTGTTGATTTGATTCTTCTCCTTTTGTTTCTTGATGAGTCTGGCTAAAGGTTTGCCAATTTTATTTATCTTCTCAAAGAACCAGCTTTTAGCTTTGTTGATTTGTGCTATGGTCTCTTTTGTTTCTTTTGCATTTATTTATGCCCTGATTTTTAAGATTTCTTTCCTTCTAGTAAACCTGGGATTCTTCATTTCTTCCTTTTCTAGTTGCTTTAGTTGTAGAGTTAGGTTATTTAGTTTACTTTTTTCTTGTTTCTTGAGGTATGCCTGTATTGCTATGAACTTTCCCCTTAGCTATGTTTTTAACGTGTCCCATAGGTTTTGGGTTATTGTGTTTTCATTTGCATTCGTTTCTATGCATATTTTGATTTCTGTTTTGATTTCTTCTGTGATTTGTTGGTTATTCAGCAGCGTGTTGTTCAGCCTCCATATGTTGGACGTTTTAATAGTTTTTCTCCTGTAATTGACATCTAATCATACTGCATTGAGGTCAGAAAAGATGCTTGGAATGATTTCAATTTTGTTTAATTTACCAAGGCTAGAATTATGGCCCAGGATATGATCTATCCTGGAGAAGGTTCCATGTACATTTGAGAAAAAGGTGAAATTCATTGTTTTGTCCTGAAATGTCCTATAGATATCAATTAGGTATAACTGTTCTGTTGTATCATTTAAAGTTTGTTTCCTTGTAGAGGCTCCTGAGGTTGTCCTCATTTCTTTTAATTCTTCTTTCTTTTTCCTCTCGCTTCATTTATTTCTACCATTCTATCTTCTACCTCACTTATCCTATCTTCTGCCTCTGTTATTCTACTGTTGGTTCCTTCCAGAGTGTTTTTTTATCTCATTTATTGCATTATTCATTATATATTGACTCTTTTTTATTTTTTCTAGGTTCTTGTTAAACATTTCTTGCATCTTGTCAATCCTTGTGTCCAGGCTATTTATCTGTAACTCCATTTTTTTCAAGATTTTGGATCATTTTGACTATCATTATTCTCAATTGTTTTTCAGATAGATTCCCTATCTCTTCCTATTTGGTTTGGTTTGGTGGGCATTTATCCTGTTCTTTTACCTGCTGAATATTTCTCTGACTTTTCATCTTGTCTATATTGCTGTGTTTGGGGTGGCCTTTCCATATTTTGACAGTTTGTGGTTCCTCTTTATTGTGGAGGTTTTTCACTGTGGGTGGGGTTCGACGGGTGGCTTTTCAAGGTCTCCTGGTTAGGGAAGCTTGTATCAGTGTTCTGGTGGGTGGAGCTGGATTTCTTCTATCTGGAGTGCAATGAAATGTCCAGTAGTGAGTTTTGAGATGTCAGTGGGTTTGGTGTGACTTTGGGAAGCCTGTATATTGAAGCTCAGGGCTATGTTCCTGTGTTGCTGGAGAATTTGCATGATATGTCTTGCTCTGGAACTTGTTGGCTCTTGGGTGGTGCTTGGTTTCAATATAGGTATGGAGGCTTTTGGATGAGCTTTTATCGATTAATGTTACCTGGAGTCAGGAGTTCTCTGGTGTTCGCAGGTTTTGGGCTTAACCCTCCTGCCTCTGGTTTTCAGTCTTATTCTTTCAGTAGCCTCAAGACTTCTCCATCTACACAGCACCAATGATAAAACATCTAGGTTAATGATGAAAAGGTTCTCCACAGTGAGGGACACCTGGACTTGTTCACAGAGTTACATGGAGAAGAGAATAGTGAGGAGGGAGATAGAGGTGACCAGGAGGAGAAGAGGGGGAAATCAAAAGGGGAGAGAGCAATCTAGCCAGTAATTACACTCCCAGGGAAAAATGGGTACCTAAGATTGGGTTCTTACAGGTACAAAATTGGTAACAAATACCAAAAAGCAAAGATTAAAACTCTAGAGTAGAGGTTAGACTAGCAAAAGTACAATATTAAAAAAACAAAACAAAGTCACAAAAATTATAAAATATATATATGAAGTTTGCTTTAAAAATAGGGTATTTTTTTCAAGGTATAGGTTATAAAAATGAATATTAAAGGAGTAATAGAGGACTTAAAATTTTTTTAAATGATAATAGTGAAAATATATCTAGGAATTTTTCTGGACCTGTTGTAGGCAGTGTGGGGTCAGTTCAGTTTCAGATAGTTCCTTGATCTGGCTTATACTTTTCAAGATCTATAGGCCCCTTCCAATGTAGTCAGTGCTAACTACAGGGTTTTAATCTGTTGCACCTGTCACTTCCAAAGTGGTTCCCTCTGTTTATTTCAGCTTCTTCTGTTTGCTGGTCTCTTCAGTGTCTAGTTTTTGCCCTGACACAAGGGGGTGATAGTGGTTGCTTATTTAGGCTCACTTGTTCAGTCGTGCTGTGGGGAGGGAGGAACACTGCAAACAAATCACTGGCGTGTGTGGGGGCAGTGCTCGCAGTGTTTCAAATGCACTGGGTTTGCCCCCACTCACGGCGTGTGTGCTTTCATGGTCTACACTTCTCAGGCTCTAGGTTGCTCTGCCTGGAACTGTCTGAGGCGGGCCCTGGGTTGCGTGCACTTCCCAGGTCTAAGCAGCTCAGGTTCAGTTTCTCGGGTACTCCACAAAGGTGCATACTCCATTGGGCCTGTATTTTGTGCTCTTCCCAGGTTTGAGCAGCTCAGATGACCAGGTGCTTGGTGAGCGCAGTGACCCGCAGGTTGGGGGTGTGTCTTATTGCCTCCGTCCCAGCTGCTCGGTTTTCTGGGTGTGCAATAGGTGCGCCTTCTCAGGTGTGCCGTGTGTCTCTTCTGGGGAGCTGATCTCTGGCTGCGACCCTCTTGGCAGATGTCAACCATCCAGAATCCCAAGAAGTCTTGGTTAGCAACGAAGCCTGCTTGCAGTTTGGTAGAGGATGCCTCTCTGGGGCCGCAATTGCCACTTTCTGGCTCTGGCTGCACCCCCCCCCACCCCCGCCTGTTTGTCTCTGGCGGGGAATGGGCCGGTCCACAGCCTCTGGCATTTGCTCAATCCTTTGTTCTGTCAGTGGGCCTGGTAGTGTCTTAGGTTAGGGTTTTTTGCGGGATAGTTCTCTCTCTTATTTTTTCCTCTCTCTCTCTGGCTATCCCACACTCTGGGTTGCTATCTCAAGTTAGTTCCCTCAGATTCCCCTCAGGGCATTCGGGCCTGGTCCTTACTGTAAGCAATGCATCCCGCGCCTCCCTGTTCAGCCCCCGCTTGCTGGTGGCGGCTAGGAATGCTGGGTGTTGCTGTTAGGCACGTAATCTGTGGGGTTATTTATTTATTTATTTATTTTTCCTCCCAGTTATGTTGCCCTCTGAGATTCCAAGACTCCCTACAGACCCACTGGTGAGAATGTTTCCTGGTATTTGGAAACTTCTCTTTTAAGATTCCCTTCCCGGGACTGATCTCTGTCCCTACCTCTTTTGTCTCTCTTTTTATCTTTTATATTTTGTACTACCTCCTTTCAAAGACAATGGGCTGCCTTTCTGGGTGCCTGATGTCCTCTGCTAGCATTCAGAAGTTGTTTCGTGGAAGTTGCTCAGCGTTCAAATAATCTTTTGATGAATTTGTGGGGGAGAAAGTGGTCTCCCCGTCCTATTCCTCTGTCACCTTAGGACTGCCTCCTTCTCCTGGCAATCTTGATTCCAGTTTTTGATTCATCTAGCCCGGCATTTCACATAATGGACTCTGTGTATAAGTTAAATAAGCAAGTGACAATATACAGCACTGATGTATTCCTTCCCCAATTTTGAATTAGTCACGTTGTTTCATGTCTGGTTGTAACTATTGCTTCTTGACCTGCATACAAATTTCTCAGGAGGCAGGTAAAATGGTCTGGTATTCCATTCTATTTAAGAATGTCCCACAGTTTATTGGGACCCACACAGTCAAAGGCTTTAGTGTAGTCAATGAAGCAGACGCCAGTGATTTTCTGGAATTCTCTTGCTTTTTCTATGATCCACCAGATGTTGGCAGTTTGATCTCTGGTTCCTTTGCCTTTTCTAAATCCAGCTTGTATATATAGAAGTTCTCAGTTCATGTACTGCTGAAGCCTACCTAAAGGATTTTGAGCATTAGCTTGCCAGCATGTGAAATGAATGCAATTGTGTGGTAGATTGAACATTTTTTGAATTACCCTTGTTTGGGATTGAAGTGAAAACTGACCTTTTCTATTCCTGTGGCCACTGCTGAGTTTTCCAAATTTGCTGGCATATTGATGCAGCACTTTGACCACATCATCTTTTAGGATTTGAAATAGCTCACCTGGAATTCCATCACTTCCACTAGCTTTGTTCGTAGTAATGGTTCTTCCTAAGGCTCACTTGACTTCACACTCCAAAATATCTGGTTCTAGGTGAGTGACCACACCATCATGTTTATCCATGTCCTTAAGACCTTTTTTGTACCATTCTTCTGTGTATTGTTGCCACCTCTTCTTAATCTCATCTGCTTCTGTTAGGTCGTTACCATTTTTGTTCTTTATTGTGCCCATCTTTGCATGAAATACTCCCTTGGTATCTCTAGTTTTCTTGAAGAGATCTCTAGTCTTTCCCATTCTATTGTTTTCCACTATTTCTTTGCATTGTTCGCTTAAGAAGGACTTCTTACTCTCCTTGCTGTTCTTTGGAACTCTGCATTCAGATGGGTATATCTTTTCCTTTCTCCTTTGCCTTCTGCTTCTCTTCTCAGCTATTTGTAAGCCTCCTCAGACAACCATTTTGCCTTCTTGCATTTCTTTTTCTTTGAGATGGTTTTGGTCACCACCTCCTGTACAATGTTATGAATCTCTCTCCATAGTCCTTCAATCACTCTGTCAGATCTAATCCCTTGAATCTATTTGTCACTTCTACTGTATGTTCATAAGGGATTTGATTTACGTCATACCTGAATGGCCTAGTGGTTTTCCCTACTTTCTTCAATTTAAGTCTGATATTTACAGTAAGGAGCTGATGATCTGAGCCACAGTCAACTCCAGGTCTTATTTTTGCTGACTTTATCAAGCTTCTCCATCTTCAGCTGCAAAGAATATAATCAATATGATTTCAGTATTGACCATCTGGTGATGTCCATGAATAGAGTCGTCTCTTGTATTCTTGGAAGAAGGTGTTTGCTAAGAATAGCGTGTTCTCTTGGCAAAACTCTGTTAGACTTTGCCCTCCTTCATTTTGTACTCCATGGCCAAACTTGCCTGTTATTCCAGGAATCTCTTGACTTTCTACTTTTGCATTTCAGTCCGCTATTATGAAATGGACATGAGTTTAGTAGGGCTGCTATAAGAAAATACCACCAACTTAATGGCTTAAACCACAAACACAGCATCAGTTTAGTTCGGTCGCTCAGTCATGTCTGACTCTTTGCGACCTCATGAATTGCAGCACGCCAGGCCTCTCTGTCCATCACCAACTCCTGGAGTTCACTCAGACTAATGTCCATCAAGTCAGTGATGCCATCTAGCCATCTCATCCTCTGTCATCCCCTTCTCCTCCTTCCCCCAATCCCTCCCAGCATCAGAGTCTTTTCCAGTGAGTCAACTCTTCGCATGAGGTGGCCAAAGTACTGGAGTTTCAGCTTTCGCATCATTCCTTCCAAAGAAATCCCAGGGTTGATCTCATTCAGAATGGACTGGTTGGATCTCCTTGCAGTCCAAGGGACTCTCAAGAGTCTTCTCCAACACCACAGTTCAAAAGCATCAATTCTTCAGTGCTCAGCTTTCTTCACAGTCCAACTCTCACATCCATACATGACCACAGGAAAAACCATAGCCTTGACTAGGCGGACCTTAGTCGGCAAAGTAGTGTCTCTGCTTTTGAATATACTATCCAGGTTGGTCATAACTTTTCTTCCAAGGAGTAAGCGTCTTCTAATTTCATGGCTGCAGTCACCGTCTGCAGTGATTTTGGAGCCCCAAAAAATAAAGTCTGACACTGTTTCCACTGTTTACCCATCTATTTCCCATAAAGTGATGGGACCAGATGCCATGATCTTCATTTTCTGAATGTTGAGCTTTAAGCCAACTTTATCACTATCCTCTTTCACTTTCATCAAGAGGCTCTTTAGTTCCTCTTCACTTTGTGCCATAAGGGTGGTGTCATCTGCATATCTGAGNATCCCTCCAAAATAAAGTCTGACACTGTTTCCACTGTTTCCCCATCTATTTCCCATGAAGTGATGGGACCGGATGCCATGATCTTCATTTTCTGAATGTTGAGCTTTAAGCCAACTTTTTCGCTCTCCTCTTTCACTTTCATCAAGAGGCTTTTTAGCTCCTCTTCACTTTCTGCCATAAGGGTGGTGTCATCTGCATATCTGAGGTGACTGATATTTCTCCCGGCAATCTTGATTCCAGCTTGTGTTTCTTCTAGTCCAGCGTTTCTCATGATGTACTCTGCATATAAGTTAAATAAGCAGGGTGACAATATACAGCCTTGACGTATTCCTTTTCCTATTTGGAACCAGTCTGTTGTTCCATGTCCAGTTCTAACTGTTGCTTCCTGGCCTGCATGCAGATTTCTCAAGAGGCAGGTTAGGTGGTCTGGTATTCCCATCTCTTTCAGAATTGTCCACAGTTTATTGTGATCCACACAGTCAAAGGCTTTGGCATAGTCAAGAAAGCAGAAATAGATGTTTTTCTGGAACTCTCTTGCATTTTCCATGATTCAGCAGATGTTGGCGTTTGACCTCTGGTTCCTCTGCCTTTTCTAAAACCAGCTTGAACATCAGGAATTTCACGGTTCACATATTGCTGTAGCCTGGCTTGGAGAATTTTGAGCTAATATAACTGATTTATAAATATTAATTTAATGTCAATTTTTGTTATTTCAAACATTTACTTATGGCTGCTGCTGCTGCTGCTGCTAAGTCACTTCAGTCGTGTCCGACTCTGTGCAACCCCATAGATGGCAGCCCACCAGGTTCCCCCATCCCTGGGATTCTCTAGGCAAGAATACTGGAGTGGGTTGCCATTTCCTTCTCCGATGCATGAAAGTGAAAAGGCAAAGTGAAGTCGCTCAGTCATGTCCGACTCTTAGCGACCCCATGGACTGCAGCCTACCAGGCTCCACCGTCCCTGGGATTTTCCAGGCAAGGGTACTGGAGTGGGGTGCCACTGCCTTCTCCATTCCTTATGGCTACTTGTTTATGTTACTTGTGTTGCTTTCACAATTCTTTTTTAATAGATACATTAGGATCCTTTTCTTCTTCATTTACCTCACTTTTAACTTAGTAGACTATGACTTTGTTTACTGAAGTGAAACATTTATAAATAGTATCTGATTTTCACTGGTTCACAAGTTTCAGAAAAGAAAAATATCTTTACTGAACTTCTTTACTTTCCATGGCAACAGAGTTATTTGCATAGGTTCGATAAAAATTTATTCTCAACTTACCAGGATATAATTGCACAAACTGATTGTGTGACAAAGGGTATGCACTGAGAATGTTACTTGAGAAGAATTTCCACTTCATCACACTATGGCATGATAGCATACAATTAAGGGATGATAACTGGTTTTATACTTACAGCCAATACCTACAAGGCCATCAGAGAAAACGAGTTTGGTACCTGGAAAACATAGTCCCGTTTACACGGTCATAATTGCTGTCCAGAGTAATAGAGAACTCCACAGAGGAACGCTGATTAACCAGTGTGGTATTTAATGCAGCAATTTCACCCAAACATTTCTTCATTTTACACACACACACACACACACACACACAAATGCTAGAAGGGGCTTTTCCTTACTGATACTTTGAAAAATTTATACAAAAGTAAATGACAATAGTAAATAGCACAAGAATGCATGAAGGGGAAGAAAACTTAGTATTTAATTAAGACATACCGTAACTTGAATATTGATATACGGAAAAAATAAGCAATGTGTTGGATACTGTGGTTTATTTAGAAATAGCACTAAATGACATCATTGCAACATGGAATAGAAGGTGTATCATAATGCTTGTGTGCACAGGTGAGGTGGAGCACGCGGGAATGAGATTCAACTGCCTGTGTACAGGATTTTCTAGTCAGAGGCCCCTGTAATGTTGATTGCAATGATTAAGACAGCTGTTTGTCTCTGACAGAAGTACTGGATCTTGCTTCAGAAATCTATACTCTTCCCACAGTTTAGCATCTTGGATCCAGATGAATTACATTCTCTAGTCTCAAAGTGCATCAACAGACGAACCAAGGAATGCTGACTTTATTGATGACTTTAAACATATTTTTAAGCGTCTACTACCTGCTAAGCTCCAGGTTAGGGAATACGCACAGCACAGAAGAGATGAAATCTCGTCTCTTAAAGCTTACTTTCCAGTGGGGCTTGTACAACCTGTGTGAGCCTCTCCGCTGTTTAAGGTCCTAATTGTATACTGTAAATCTAGTATGTTAAAAGAGCACATAGTATGTTATCTATGATAAAAGAGCACATTTCTCCACACAAACAAGAAAATGATTTGCCATGAATTCCAAAAGAGAAAAGATACCCTTGAAAAGGATAAACATAAGACAGAGAAATAACAGTCATAAAAAATACTGGATTGTTCTGTCTGTAAATGAAAGGTAACAAAAGATTTCCTGTAATATGAAGCAAATGATAGAAATGTGCCCTACACGCAGCATCCCTAAATTACTATCATTGAAGAAGTGCAATATTTCTTATTGGCACAAAGAGATTAGATTAAGCAAGGGAACCAGAGCTATGGTTATAACTTCACCAGAATAAGGTCACACATCTAAGACACAGCAGCTATGCCAGCAGTAGGAAAGCAATGCTGCTGCTGCTAAGTGGCTTCAGTCGTGTCCGACTCTGTGTGACCCCACAGACGGCAGCCCACCAGGNTATTTCTCACTTCCACTGTATAATCATAAGGGATTTGATTTAGGTCATACCTGAATGGTCTAGCGGTTTTCCCTACTTTCTTCAATTTAAGTCTGAATTTGGTAATAAGGAGTTCATGATCTGAGCCACAGTCAGCTCCTGGTCTTGTTTTTGTTACTGTATAGAGCTTCTCCATCTTTGGCTGCAAAGAATATAATCAATCTGATTTCGGTGTTGACCATCTGGTGATGTCCATGTGTAGAGTCTTTTGTGTTGTTGGAAGAGGGTGTTTGCTATCACCAGTGCATTTTCTTGGCAAAACTCTATTAGTCTTTGCCTGCTTCATTCCGCATTCCAAGGCCAAATTAGCCTGTTACTCCAGGTGTTTCTTGACTTCCTACTTTTGCATTCCAGTCCCCTATAATGAAAAGGACATCTTTTTTGGGTGTTAGTTCTAAAAGGTCTTGTAGGTCTTCATAAAACTGTTCAACTTCAGCTTCTTCAGCATTACTGGTTGGGGCATAGACTTGAATTACTCTGATATTGAATGGTTTGCCTTGGAGACGAACAGAGATCATTCTGTCATTTTTGAGATTGCATCCAAGTACTGCATTTTGAACTCTTTTGTTGACCATGATGGCTACTCCATTTCTTCTGAGGGATTCCTGCCCACAGTAGTAGATATAATGGTCATCTGAGTTAAATTCACCCATTCCAGTCCATTTTAATTCACTGATTCCTAGAATGTCAATGTTCACTCTTGCCATCTCTTGTTTGACCACTTCCAATTTGCCTTGATTCATGGACCTGACATTCCAGGTTCCTATGCAATATTGCTCTTTATATATCTATATCTATAGACATATGTATACACATACCACTATCTGGAAGTTAGAAATCCGAAATGAGGGTATTGGCAAGGTTGATTCTTTCTGAGGGCTGTGAAAGAAAATCTGTCCTATACCCCTATTTCACTCTTTTGCTTGTCTTCTCCCTATGTGTCTTCTTATGGTCTTTCCTCCATTTATTTTTCTTTTCCCCAATTTCCCATTTTTATAAAGACATCAGTCATATTGGGTTAGGGTCCACCGTAATGACTTTAACTTAACTAATTACAATTACTCTTACAATTAGTAATTACAATTACTAATTACTTAACTAATTACAACTGCAATGATTATTTACAAATAAGTTCACATTCTGAGGTACTAGGGCTTACAATTTCAACACATGAATTTGGGGTGGTGGTGGGGGACACAGTTTAACCTATAGCAGCATCTCTGAATAAAG
The DNA here is from genome assembly GCA_006410675.1 of Oreotragus oreotragus. NCBI lineage: Eukaryota > Metazoa > Chordata > Mammalia > Artiodactyla > Bovidae > Oreotragus > Oreotragus oreotragus. The sequence goes on along the minus strand of SJYX01018334.1, from coordinate 55,235 downwards.
TTTTATAGTTTTTCTACATAGGTCTTTACATTCTTTGATTTATTCTGTGGTGTTTGTGTCAGTTACAAATTTATTACCTCTCGGCTTGGAATATATCCTTCAATATATGGTCTGAAAATGTACTTCCATTAAGCATGTCTGCTTTTAACTACACATGATGTTAAACTTTCTCAGTAGATGGCAGTAGAGGGACATTGAAAGAGAGGCTTTCCTTTATCCAGCTGTGGCAGGGTGAGTTCATGGTGTAAGTGCGAGTCAGCTTAGTAGGCAGGTGCCTCAGCCACAGGCCTAGAACTCAGGGTCCCTCAATAACCTTGCAGCCCCTGTCTGGCAGTAATCTGTCTACAGAACCTCTCAACACAGAAACCGGAACCCCTAAGATTCTCTACCCCAGAATGATTATTACTAGCATGTTTACTCAAGGTCCTCCCTCCTGTGCCTGTTTCCCTGAAGGCTATTCACCCACACCAGTGTTCTGATTTTTCTGCAGAACCTATCACAAGCCTGTCTGTGGCCTGGAGGGGTCCCATCCTCTACTCACCCACTGTACATCTAAGTCACCTGCTCCAGAGGGTTGGATTGCCTTCTACTTGTCCAGAGACTGTAGATCAGAACCAGCCTGGCTAAATCAAACAATTTCTCTTCTGTATAGTGTACTGAACTCTCAGCCCTAGGGTGTCATACAGAGTTTCTTTATATCTTATAGTTATTCTTTTGTCATAGCTAATAAGAATTTGTACCAAATTTACACTTTTTCCTGCCATATGTGATGCCTTTCCTGATTAGATCCATACTGATACAGTACTTCATTCTTCTGATGAAATTAATGTTCCTACATTTTAATTTTATTCATTCTCTATCACTCATTCACAGATATCTGGGGCTGTATATTATATATATAGTGTATATATATATATATATATGTATATATATACATATATATATTCCAGTATCCACAGTTTAGTCTATAGATTATTTTGAGTTTTCTAGTTCATAATCATGTGACCTTTCAATAATGACAGATTTATTATCTCTCCATTCATAATGCTTATACTTTTAATTTTTGCCTTACTGAGAGAATTAAGGTCTCCAAAAGCATTGTTAGGTGGAACTACTTCTTTATTTCACTCTTTTAGTAAGATGTTTATTGTAGGGATTTAAAGGTAAATTTTATTCGGTTGAGAAAGTTTCTTTCTATTCTTAAATGTCTGAAAAAATATATGAATGCAGCTTTACATTTGTCAGACAACTTCTACTGCATGTATGTGATTTCCATGCTCTATTCTGTTAATATGGTAGATAACAATAATTTATTTCCAACCTTGGTCTTGATGTATCACTTTGTTTATACTTGCTGAATTTATTTGATAATATTTTCTTTTCTTTCTTTTTTTTTTTTTTAGAGCTTCCATTTTACTTTATTTCACTTTACAGTACTCTATTGGTTTTGGCATACATTGACATGAATCTGCCACGGGTGTGCACGAACTCCCAAACATGAACCCCCCTCCCACCTCCCACTCCCCATCATCCCTCTGGACCATCCCCATGCACCAGCCCCAAGCATCCTGCATCTTGCATCGAACATAGACTGGCGATTCGTTTCTTACATGATAGTATACATATTTCAATGCTGTTCTCCCAAATCATCCCACCCTCTCCCTCTCCCTCAGAGTCCAAAAGTCCACTCTACACATCTGTGTCTCTTTTGCTGTCTTGCATACAGGGTCCTCATTACCATCTTTCTAAATTCCATATATATGTGTTAGTATACTGTATTGGTGTTTTTCTTTCTGGCTTACTTCAGTCTGTATAATTGGTTCCAGTTTCATCCATCTTATTAGAACTGATTCAAATGTATTCTTTTTAATGGCTGAGTAATACTCCATTGTGTATATGTACCACAGCTTTCTTATCCATTCATCTGCTGATGGACATCTAGGTTGTTTCCATGTCCTGGCTATTATAAACAGTGCTGCGATGAACATTGGGGTACATGTGTCTCTTTCTATTCTGGTTTCCTCGGTGTGTATGCCCAGCAGTGGGATTGCTGGGTCATAAGGCAGTTCTATTTGCAATTTCTTAAGGAATCTCCACACTGTTCTCCATAGTGGCTGTACTAGTTTGCATTCCCACCAACAGTGTAAAAGGGTTCCCTTTTCTCCACACCCTCTCCAGCATTTATTGCTTGCAGACTTTTGGATCGCAGCCATTCTGACTGGTGTGAAGTGGTATCTCATTGTGGTCTTGATTTGCATTTCTCTGATAATGAGTGACGTTGAGCATCTTTTCATGTGTTTGTTAGCCATCCGTATGCCTTCTTTGGAGAAATGTCTATTTAGTTCTTTGGCCCATTTTTTGATTGGGTTGTTTATTTTTCTGGAATTGAGCTGTATAAGTTGCTTGATGTATCACTTTGTTTATACTTGCTGAATTTATTTGATAATATTTTCTTAATAATTTTTCATCTATTTTCATGAATGTGATTTATCACTTATTCTTCTTTATTTATACCTTTATAATGATTTATTATAATAATCATATATTGTAATATTTACTATGAAAATCATTACCACATAATATGAATTAGGAAATGTTCCTTCTCATCTATGTTCCTTGGAAGGTTTTATAGAAGACTGGGGTTATTTTTTCCTTTAATATTTGGTAGGCCTAGAATATTTTATTTTTGCTTTATTATGAAAAGTTTTTTTAATATTCATTTATTTTAATGGTTATAGTCTATTCATGATTTCTGTATCTTCTTGAATCAAGCTTGTTAAGCTATATTTTTCAAATGTGTATTAATTGATTTAAATATTCATGGAGGTTGTCATAAAATTTTGTATATTTTCTCATTATTTTTAAGTTATTGTTTTGATATCATATAGAAAAATGAGAATGAAATACAGATATGCATATAAAAATGAATACTTACGGATTATCCCTAAGATCAAGAAATAAAACATTGCCAGCCTTCTTGAAGTCCCCATGTGTCTTTTTCTTGGTGCAGTATCACCCTTACTCCTTGAAGTATCCACTATCCTTTTTTAGTAATTTCTTCATTGCTTTGTAATTTTTCCTACATATGCATATCTCTGAAACAGTACAGTTTCACTTTCCATGTTTCTTGCTGCTGCCGCTGCTAAGTTGCTTCAATTTCTTGAAGTCCCCATGTGTCTTTTTCTTGGTGCAGTATCACCCTTACTCCTTGAAGTATCCACTATCCTTTTTTAGTAATTTCTTCATTGCTTTGTAATTTTTCCTACATATGCATATCTCTGAAACAGTACAGTTTCACTTTCCATGTTTCTTGCTGCTGCCGCTGCTAAGTTGCTTCAATCGTGTCTGACTCTATGTGACCCCATAGATGGCAGCCCACCAGGCTCCCCCATCCCTGGGATTCTCCAGGCAAGAACACTGGAGTGGGTTGCCATTTCCTTCTCCAAGTTACTTAGATCAATATAAAAAATCAGAAGTTATGTGTAATTTGTGTTTGGCTCTACTTACCCAGCATTATATTTGTGAAAGCCATTCATGTTATTGTTGCATAATATTCCATTATATTAACATACCAAAGTGTATTTGTGTAACTCACTGTTAATGGACATTTGGGATTTTCCAATTTTTAGCTATCATGAAAAATGCTGCTATTAATATTTATGTCTATGTATCCGTCTGCACAGATGCATACTTTTCTGTTAGGTACATATCTAGAAATGAAATTAGTGAGTCATAGAAGAGTGACAGTGAGTCATAACCTCAACTCCGCTAGAAAATATTTTTCAAAGTGGTTGTATTCTTTTTACCCCGGGAGGGGTTCATGTTTGGGAGTTCGTGAAAAAAAAAAAAAAAAAAAAAAACCAAAGTGGTTGTATTCTTTTACACTCCACAATACATAAAAGTTCTTAGTTCTCCACACTGGTAACAATACTTAGTATTGTGAGATATTTTCATTTTAAGCAGATAGATTTTTTAAAACTGTGTTTTATATTTGCTTTTTCCAGTGGGGTCTGGATCAATATGGAGGAGTAGGAAGGGGTTGAGCTCACCTCCTCCCACAGGCACATCAGTATTATAGCTACTTACAGAGCAACTATCTCTGAGAATAACCTGAAGACTAGCAGAGAAGATTCTTCACAATTAAAAATACAAAGAAGTACCACAACAAAATGGGTAGGATGAGCACAGATGTATTCTAGTCAGGAACCATACCCCCAGTGCAGCAACCCACAAGCAGGAGGAAAATCACAACCATGCAGGTCCTCCCCAAAGCAAGGAATCTGATCCCCACTTGTTGCTCCCAAACCCAGGGGACCCATGCCAGGAAGATGAGCCCTCAAGATGTCTGACACTGAAAACCAGCAGGACATGTTCATGAGGGTCTTTGGGTTATAGGAAGCTAAGACTCCACTCTTAAATGGAGTGCACAAAAACTCACTCACTCTGAGTCACAGTGCAGAGATAGCAGTTTGAAAGGTGCCAAGATCAGATCTACTTGCTGATCTAGGAGAGCCTCTAAAAAGAGACACGGGGCAGTTGGGATTCCCCTTGGAGACATAAATGCTGGCAGCAGCCATTTTTGTGATCTCCTTCTCTGTGCTGACACTGGTGCTGGTGAATTTTGGAATCCTGCTTATCACCTGTTAGTGCTGGGGGCATGCCATACACACCAGCATGTATACAGCAGCTGCACACCATTGGGCCACACAGTCAGCTGTGCCCACAGGAGTTGCATGCTGCTGGGCCGTGAAGCCAGTTGCACTGGTGTCTGCCACACCAAATAGTGCACTCACAGCAGTTTCACAATATAGGGTATCACAGCCAGCTACCCAGAGGCCTGCTCAGCATACCACCATGCCAGCAGTAGTAGCATGACACTGGCTTCACAGCAAGCCATGCTGGGTATGCTCCACATACCAGTGTGCCTGGAGCAGTTGCCAAGATTCACAGCCAGTTGGATTGGGGGTCTATACTGACCACCAGAAAGCTTGCAGCAGTTGGCATGCTGGTGGATCTCATGGACAGCTATGCTGGAACCCTGCCTTGCCCACCAGTGTGCACATAGCAAACAGCCTTGCCACAACAGAAAAGCACACACAACCCATGTAGGGAACAATCTTGAAGTGTTTGGCTCTGGTGGTCAGAGAGGAACATGTTGCTGGGCCCCATAGGATATCTCCTACAAAAGGTCACTTATCCAAGAAGGAGATTAATGAAACTACCTAACAAAGAAAGAAACACAGAAAATTAGGCAAAATGATACAAAATATCAGAAAAAGAACTAAATGAAATGGAGATAAGCAATATACCCAATAGAGAGTTTAGGGTGTGATCATAAAGATGCTCACCAAACTTTGGAGAACAATGGATGAGCACAGTGAGAACTTTAGCAAAGAGGTGGAATATACAAAAAAAAAAAAAAAAAGCAATCAGAGTTGAAGAATACAATAACTGAAATTTAAAATTCACTAGAAGAAATCAACAGTAGATTAGATGATATAGAGATCAATGATCTGGAAGACAAGAGTATTGAAATTACAAAAGCTGGAAAGAAAAAAATAAGAAAAAAATGAACATAGTTTGAGGGACTTCTGGGACAACAATAAGAATACTAATGTTCGCATTGTAGGGGTCTCAGAAGGAAAAGAGAGAGAAAAAGGGCAGAAAACTTAGCTAAAGGATTGATAGCTAGAAATTTCACTAAGCTGCAGAAGGAAACAGATACCTAGGTCCAGGAAGCACAGAAAGTCCTAAACAAGATGAACCCAAAGAGGTCCACAACAAGAAAAATTATAATTAAATTATATAATTATAATTAAAATTTCAAAAAATTAAAAATGAAGAGAGACTTAAAAGCAGCAAGAGAAAAATAGTTACATACAAGGGAACTCTGAGATCATCAGCTGACTTTTCAGTAAAAACTCTACAGGTCAGAAGGGCATGGCATGATATATTTAAAGTGTTAAAAGAAAAAATCCTACAACAAAGACTATTCCATTTGGCAAGGTTGTCAATCAGAACTGAAGGCAACAAAGAGACTTACAGACAAGCAAAAGCTAAAAGAGTTTATCAACACTAAACCTGTCTTACAAGAAATGTTAAAGGAGCTTGTTTAAGAGGAAGAAAAAAGGCCATAACAAGAAATATGAAAATTATGAAGGGAAAAAATCTCATTGGTAAATGCAAATGTATAATAAAGGCAGTAGATCAATCACTTGATTAAAAGATTAAAGTTAGTAGGAACATTAAAAGACAAAAAGTAGTAAAAAATCATCTGTCTAAAATAAGCAGTTAAGGGATAAAAAATTGTAAAATCTGACATAAAAAAATAAAACATGGGGAAATTAAAAATGTAGAACTTTTAGAATGCATTGGACTTAAGAGATCATCAACTTAAAATGCTCAACTACATACACAGATTGTTATATATGAGTCTCATATTAACCACAAACCAAAAATCTATAATAGATCCACAAAAGTAAAGAAAAAGAAATCCAAATGTAACACTAAAAATAGTCATCAAATTACAAGAAAGGAGAGCAAGAGACAGAGAAGAACCACAAAACAACCAGAAAACAATTAACAAAATGGTAGTAAGTATATACTTATCAATAATTTTTAAAAGTAAATGGATTAAATGTGCCAATCAAGGTACATAGGGTGGCTGAGGGATTAAAAAAATAAGACCTATTTATATACTGGCTACAAAAGACTCACCTTAGATCTAAAGATATACACACAGACTGAAAATGGAGAGATGAAAAAAGATACTCCATGTAATAGAGTAGCAATTCTTAGACAAAATACACTTTTAAATGGCTGTAACAAGATAGTAAGAATGATAAAGGGGTCAATTGAACAAGAGGCTATAACATTTATAAATGTCTATGCTCCTAGTATAGAAGCACATAAACAAATAAAGCAAATATTAACACAGAGGAAGAAATAAGCAGTAACAAACACAATAGTAGTAAGACATTTTACCACTCCACTTGCATCAGTGGTTAGATCATCCAGACAGAAAATAAGGAAACATTGGTTTTAAATGCTACTTTAGACTTATATCAATAGTTAGACCATCCAGACAGAAAATCAATGAGGAAACATTGGTCTTAAATGATAATTTAGACCAGATTCACTTAATAGATATATACAGAACAGTCCATCCAACAGTATCAGAATACACACTCCTTTTAAGTGCACATGAAACAGTCTCCAAAATACATCATATGCTAAGTCACAAGAAAGTCTCTAACTTTAAAAAGATTGAAATCATATCAACTATTCTTTCCCACCACAATTGTATGCAACTAGAAATCAATTATAATATCAATTACAATAATAAAACTGGAAAAAAAAACACAACATATGGAAGCTAAACAACATGGTGCCAAACAACCAATTGGTCAACAAAGAAATAAAAAAGGAAATCAAAAAATACCTTGAGACAAATTAATGTAAACAAAGTTATCAAAATCTATAGGACACTGCAAGAGCAGTTGTAACAGGGAAATTTATAATGATACAAGCTCACCTCAGTAAAGAAGAAAAACCACAAATAAATAATCGAACATTATACCCAAAGGAACTAGAAAATGAAAAAAAAATAAAGGCCAATGTGACTATAAGGACAGAAGTAATAAAGATCAGTGTGAAAATAAATGAAATAGAGACTTTAAAATACCAATAGAAAAGATCACTGAAACTAAGAGTTGGTTCTCTGAAAAGATTAACATAACTGATAGCTGTTAAGCCAGACACATCAAGAAAGAAAGAGAGCCAAAATAACTAAAATTGGAAACAAAAAAGAAGTTACAATCAACAAAACAGAAATGTAAAAGGATCACAAGAGATTGCTATAAACAACTATATGAAAACACATTGGAAAACCTAGAAGAAATGTATACTTTTATAGAAAAGTACAAACTTACAAGACTGAGTCAGGAAGAAATAGAAAATCTGAATAGACTTTACCAGTAGTGGGACTGAATCAATAATAATAATAATAAACCACTCACAACAAACACCCAGGAACAGACAGCTTCACAGGTGAATTCTGCACAACATTTAAAGAAGAGTTAATACCTATCCTCCTGAAGCTATTCTAAAAAATTAGAGAGGAAAGCGGAGAAGGCAATGGCAACCCAGTCCAGTACTCTTGCCTGGAAAATCCCATGGATGGAGGAGCCTGGTAGGCTGTAGTCCATGGGGTCACGAAGAATCAGACACGACTGAATTACTTCACTTTCACTTTTCTCTTTCATGCATTGGAGAAGGAAATGGCAACCCACTCCAGTATTCTTGCCTGGAGAATCCCAGGGATGGGGGAGCCTGGTGGGCTGCCGTCTATGGGGTCACAGAGAGTCAGACACGAATGAAGTGACTTAGCAGCAGCAGCAGCAGCAGAGAAGATAGATCACTCCCTAATTTGTTTATGAGGCCAACATTACCTTGATACCAAAACTAGAAAAAGCCAGTACCACTAAAAACTTTTCAGACTAATATCCCTGATGAATATATTTGCAAATCTTCAACAAAATACAAGCCAAATACAAAAATAAATTAAAATGATCACACACCCTGATCAAATGGGATTCATCCCAGGGATGCAGGAGTAGTTCAATCAATGTGATCTCCAAATCAGTCAACATGATTTTCCATGTTAACAAGACATATATAAAGAAAAAAATCTCATTATCATCTCAGTCAGTGCAGCATTGGAAAAAATCCAGCATCCATTTTTTTATAAAAACTCTCAACAAAGTGAATGTGGAGGGAACATACCTCAATATAAAAAGGGCATATATGACAAATCCACACTTAACATATTCAACTGAGAAAAGCTGAAAGAGCAGCAATAACACAAGGATGCTCACTTTCATCACTTTTATCCGAAATAGTATTGGAAACACTAGCCACAATAATCAAACAAGGTGAAGATAGATAAGGAATCCAAACTAGAAGTAGTAGCGGACTTTATTTTCTTGGGCTCCAAAATCACTGTGGACAATGACTGCAGGCATAAAATTTCAAAATGCTTAGTCCTTGGAAGGAAAGCTATGGCAAACTTATACAGCATATTAAAAAGCAGATACATCTCTTTGCCAACAAAGTTCCATATAGTCAAAACTATGGTTTTCCCAACTATGGAGCTGGGCCGTAAAGAAGTCTGAGTGCCCAAGAATTGATGCTTTTGAATTGTGGTGCTGGAGAAGACTCTTGAGAATCCCTTGGACTGCAAGGAGATCAAAGCAGTAGATAGAGGCACGCACACACACACACACACACACACACACACACACACACACACATGTATGTATACACTGAAGAATATTATTCAGCCATAGAAAAGAATGAAATCTTGCCATTTGTGACAAAATCAAGGGACTTGCAGGGTATATTGCTAAGTGAAATAAGTCAGAAGAAAACAAATACCACATGATTTCTCTAATATGTGGAATCTAAAAAACAAATGAACCAACAAAACAAAACAGACCCATAGATACCAAATTGATACTCATAGATACTCATAGAGACCAAATTGATGTTTGCAAGGGGGAGGGGAACAGATAAGAGAACAGATAAGGGTTGAAGGAGATTAACAGGTGCAAACTTCCAGCTATGTCACAGTGATATAATGTACACATAGGAATATTGTTAATAATATTGTAACAAATTTATATGGTGGCATATAATAATTGGATTTATTATGGTGATCATTTTATAATGTATAAAAATATTGAATCAATATATCATACATCTAATATAAGATTGTCAATTAAAACTATTTCTTTAAAGATTAAAAACACCTTCCTCTTTCTTGATAAGTTTGGTCACCAGGATGTTGAGTTTGGTATAGTTGTGACCCTCATAATCTGACCCCCTCAGATTGACCTATCATTTACTGTCTGGGCTTGCCATAAGAGGACTGTAATTTCCTTGTCTGGCACTCTCTCCACACACCAGGAGATGGCATGGAGCAGAAGCTTGGGGCGGGGTAGGGTGGATAGATCAAACGTATAAGGGGGGGGCAATATTTACCCTAAATAAAGGAGTTCTGAGAGAATATCCCTCCTCTCACACATCTTTTTGGAATGTTATATGACTCAACGACATGGAAAGATTATTTCAGGAGATTATTGGTTATCCAAAATTTTAATAGTGATGTGATTGTCACCAGAAAATATTATTTGCCTTTTGCTCCCCAGGAATGACCAAAGAGCAAAACCCAAATTAAACAAAACAAGATACTCTTATCTGAAGTCAACAACAATCTCCCAAACGGAGCTCTCCTAACCTAACTTATGGAGGTTTTACTTGGAACAGCTTTTATTCTTGAACTTTTATGTAAATTACATCTGTTCCTTTGGTTATGCATTCATTCAACATTTATTTAGCTTCTGCTATGTACCAGGCAATATTCTAAGTATATATGCTAAGAAAATTGACTAAAAAGTATTCTTGTCTTTTTAAACTCAGTCCCTTTTAATTCAAATAGTTTAGGACTCTAGTTAAAAAACCCCACATTGATCTCTTTTATATACCATAGCCTCTCTTACTTTACTTGAGAAATCTATATTTTTATATATTTTGCTTAATCATGGGCTACATGAATTCTTTTAGTAAAATTGAAAATATGTGTATATGTGTTTGTCTGGAGTTAGAATAAAATCTCAAGAGGTAAAAAGGACCTTAAAGGTCTTCTGTGCAATCCTACCGAATGAGTATTTTCTTTCTACAAGTCCTTTAGAGTAGGCATTTAACTTTTGCTTGAATACATCTGGTGATGAGAAGCTCATTACCTTGCAAAGCATTTTGTTATAGAACATTCTTCTCTTTTAAATGATCCTTGCAATTTACAATTAGGATGAAACTATTGATGTGCTTGGTTTTGATCTAGAAATGAGGAAAATGAGTATAGCTTATGTGATCTAGAGATGAAAAGGGTACAAGAGAGCTTCAAGAAATGAAAGGGGTACTTGGGAGGAAGACCTTGAAAGTCATAAAAATAACTGGACCCATGGGAAAGCTGCTAGAGCCTAGAGGAGGTTCCCTGGGTTTCAGTAATTCAGTTGGCTGACAGGGATGTCAGTGTGGCTGCAGCAGAAAGAAAAGGGCAGCAGACAGAGGAAGATGACATCAGAAAGGGAAATGGTCAGGATCATACAACCCTGTTTGGATTTTATTCTTTAAGTTTAGTGGGAAGCATTGGGTGTTTTTAAGCAGGGAAACTATTATTTTTGCCTTTTTTTACACATTCCCTTGGCATTTATTTTATAACTGGAAGTCTGTACCTTTTGATCCTCCCCCTTGTCTTACTTTTAAAATACCACAATTCTAGTTGTGCAATTCTTTCAGCATATCCCCTGCTTTGTCACTTTATACCTCACTCCAGAAAACCTAAACTATTAATAATCCCCTGACTATACCAGATGGAGGAAGCATATCATGTTTCCCTACACTTATATGCATACCCACTTCTCTTTTCCTACAATTCCTTCCTCCCTGCTCTGTCCATCTGGCAAATGATTTTCAAACAATTATCTCATTCTTCTGTCTTAGTTTCCTCAAATTTAAAGTAGGTATTATAATAATACCTAGCTCACAGGATTTGTATAAGCCTTAAATAAGGTAATCCACTTAAATGCAATCTAGGCTGGGGCTAGAGAGACACATAAACTGTCCTATAGAAGCTGAGAGGAGGGAGGAGCTGATTGCTGGGCTGGTTTGGGAAGGCTTTTTAGAGAGGAAACATCTGAGCTGAGGCATGAAATACAGGAATAATTCTGTTCAAGATAGCTTAACCCAAAACTTGACAATTGTTTCTTCATTTCCAAGGGGGGGAAAAGCCCGTATTAAAAATGGCTTTTCCTGGGTAATCATTCTATTAATTAAATTCCTGGCTTCTCTTTTGTACGTTAGCCGAGTGGCCACCAGGAGGCAGCACAAAGTAATAAAATCATGTATGCCAGAGACACTGCATCCCTTTGCTTATAGTTCTCTCATAAATTAGGATGTTCTCAAGTAACTTAATACAGAAACCAGACTGAGCTCTCTAGAATATTCTCAAAATCCTGCTGACCAAGATTAGGCAAGGTGTAACTACACCCAGGTCTGTAGAACCCTATGATGGAACTCAAGGCCCTGACATCTACCCTGAAGGGCCTGGTCTAGAAGACCCCTCAGAGCCTACTGGGTACAAGTGGTAGCTTGCAGCAGTTGGACTTTATTTTCTTAGGCTTCAAAAGCACTGCACACAGTGACTGCAGCCATGGAATTAAAGACACTTGCTTCTTAGAAGGAAAGCTATGACAAACTTTGACAGTATATTAAAAAGCAGAGACATCACTTTGCTGACAAAGGTCCATATAGTCAAAGCGATGATTTTCCAGTTGTCATGTACAGATGTAAGTGTTTGACCATAAAGAAGGCTGAGCAAGCAAGAACTGATGCTTTGGAACTGTGGTGCTGGAGAAGACTCTTGAGAGTCCCTTGGACTACAAGATCAAACCAGTCAATCCTAAAGGAAATCAACCCTGAATATTCATTGGAAGGACTGTTGCTGAAGCTGNTGTAAGTGTTTGACCATAAAGAAGGCTGAGCAAGCAAGAACTGATGCTTTGGAACTGTGGTGCTGGAGAAGACTCTTGAGAGTCCCTTGGACTACAAGATCAAACCAGTCAATCCTAAAGGAAATCAACCCTGAATATTCATTGGAAGGACTGTTGCTGAAGCTGAAGCTCTAATACTTTGGTCACCTGATACAAAGAGCCAACTCATTGGAAAATACCTGTTGCTGGGAAAGATTGAGGGTAGAAGGAGAAGATAGTAGCAGAGGATGAGATGGTGAGATGGCATCACTGACTCAATGGCCATGAATCTGAGCAAACGCTGGGAGATAGTGAAGGACAGGGAAGGCTGGTATGCTGCAGTCCATGCAGTCCCAAAGAGTTGGACACAACTTAGTGACTGCACAACAACAACAACAAAGGCATGAGGTCACAGGCTGTAACTTTGGACAGGAACTCATATATTAGAGTCCATTTCTTCTGTAGTAGATGTTTTAATGCACTGTCCAAATCCCTTTCAGGACTCAAGTATTTTTAATCTCCTAGATGCTAGAAGCAGTGTCTGAAGATAGCTTTTTGGGAATTGTCATTCGACTCTACACATGGACATTGCCAGATGGTCAACACCTAAATCAGATTGATTATATTTTATGCAGCCAAAGATGAAGAAACTCTATACAGTCAGCAAAAACAAGACTGGGAGCTGACTGTGGCTCAGATCATGAACTCCTTATTGCTAAATTCAGACTTAAATTGAAGAAAGTGAGGAAAAACACTAGAACATTCAGGTATGACGGAAATCAAATCCCTTATGACTGTACACTGGAAGTGAGAAATAGATTTAAGGGACTAGATCTGATAGGTGCTGATGAACTATAGACAGAGGTTCATGACATTGTACAGGAGACAGGAATCAAGAACATCCCCAAGAAAAAGAAATGCAAAAAGGCTGTCTGTAGAGGCCTTACANCACAAGCTGGAATCAAGATTGCCAGGAGAAATATCAATAACCTCAGATATACAGATGACACCACCCTTATGGCAGAAAGTGAAGAAGAACTAAAGAGCCTCTTGATGAAAGTGAAAGAGGAGAGTGAAAAAGTTGGCTTAAAGCTCAACATTCAGAAAACTAAGATGATGGCATCCGGTCCCATCACTTAATGGTAAATAGATGGGGAAACAGTGTCAGACTTTATTTTGGGGGGCTCCAAAATCAGTGCAGATGGTGATTGCAGCCAGAAATTAAAAGACGCTTATTCCTTGGAAGGAAAGTTATGACCAACCTAGACAGCATATTAAAAAGCAGAGAAATTACTTTGCCAACAAAGGTCTGTCTAGTCAAGGCTATGGTTTTTCCAGTGCTCATGTATGGATGTGAGAGTTGGACTATAAAGAAAGCTGAGTGCTGAAGAATTGATGCTTTTGAACTGTGATGTTGGAGACGACTCTTGAGAGTCCCTTGGACTGCAAGGAGATCCAGTCAGTCCTGAATATTCATTGGAAGAACTGATGTTGAAGCTGAAACTCCAATACTTTGGCCACCTGATGCGAAGAGCTGACTCATTGGAAAAGACCCTGATGCTGGGAAAGATTGAAGGCAGGAGGAGAAGGGGATGACAGAGGATGAGATGGTTGGATGGTATCACCGACTCAATGGACATGGATTTGGGTGTACTCCGGGCATTGGTGATGGACAGGGAGGCCTGGCGTGCTGCGGTTCATGGGGTCACAAAGAGTTGGGCATGACTGAGTGACTGAACTGAACTGAACTGAAGAAAGCTGTGTTGCCCAAAGCTGCATTCCCAAAGATGTAAGTATTTATTGCCTTATATGGAGGTTAAAAAGAAAAAACCTGATGGCTGGCTCCATTTCAGGAGGGCCATCCCAATTCAAAAATTCCTGTGGGATCACCTGGAGTCTTTGTTGAGGCTTTATCATAGTTTGGCATCTGTGTCTGCCTAATCCTACTGCTTTCCTTCCCTCAACAGCAGTCAATTCTGAAAATGAAAGTGAAGTCGCTCAGTGGTGCTAACTCTTTGCGACCCCATGGATAGTAGCCTGCACCAAGCTCCTCCGTCCATGGGATTTTCAAGGCAAGAGTACTGGAGTGGGTTGGCATTTCCTTCTCCAGGGAATCTTTCCAACACAGGGATGGAACCCAGGTCTGTCACATTGTAGACAGACGCTTTACCATCTGAGCCACCATTCTGATAGCATCTCAATAAACTTTTGCACACTAAGCTCTGTGTCAGTCAGGTTCTCTGGAGAACTCAGTTCCACTTTTGTTTTACATGTGGGAAGACTCGGGCAATTTTGAGAGAAGGGATCACTCTCAGTGGCCAAAGACCTCAAATCTAAGGAGAGCAGTCCTCAAAGACATGCTGAACATTGTGAACAAGTCCTCGACAGCAAGGTTTGTCTGTCTTCTTCCCTATATCTCTAGTGCCTCCACATAGTAGGCATTCAATAAATGAATGTTTAATGATTGAATAAATGAACACTAGTTCTTACGGTGCAGATATAAGCAGGAGTCCCTCAGACCCTCTTAGTAGGAAGCTATTGAGACTAGGTTATACTTCTTGATGTCTCTAGCCAGGTGTTTTCTTCTTGAAATCCCATAGTAGTAGTTAGTAGTTTGTCGCTCAGTCGTGTTCAACTCTTTGTGACCCCATGGACTGTAGCCCACCAGGCTCTTCCCTCCATGGGATTCTCCAGGCAAGGAGTACTGGAGTGGGTTGCCATTTCCTTCTCCAGGGGATCTTCCTGACCCAGGGATCAAACCTGGGTCTCCTGCATTCCAGGCAGACGCTTTAACCTCTGAGCCACCAGGGAAGCCCAATAGCTGTCCTCAAAGGAAATATTCTCAGTCCCCATCAACAATGGCAAGAAGCTTT
The DNA here is from genome assembly GCA_006410675.1 of Oreotragus oreotragus. Taxonomy (NCBI): domain Eukaryota; kingdom Metazoa; phylum Chordata; class Mammalia; order Artiodactyla; family Bovidae; genus Oreotragus; species Oreotragus oreotragus. Next base: position 39,772 of record SJYX01018334.1, on the reverse strand, counting down.
GGAGTGGCATGCCTAACTGTATGTCAGGCTTTGGCTGCTTTGACTGCATAAGACTGTCAAACTGAGAATAGACACCTAAACCATCTTCATGCACCCTAGCTGGAAAATGTAAATATTAAGACAGAGTGCCCGTATTTTTGAGGCCCCAGGTCAAAATCAAGAGAAATTAGTTTTAATTATTAATATATTCTAGTCAGTACAGAGAGCATTCCTCTGACATTAACTGAGATTGACTTTACTAACCCACTCTTTACACTGCCATTTTTTTTTTTTTTAAATTCTGGTACATCTAAGATAATGGCCTAGAAAAAACAATGCACTGTAGCCCATAGAAGATTAAGAGCATTGTTTATAAAATCAGAGATGCTTTCGTTCAAATCTTGGAATTTTAGTGGCAGTGTGACCCTAGGTGAGTTACTTAATGGTTCTTTACTTCAGTTTCCTCATCTATAAAATAGGGATAAAATATTAATATCTCCTTGGAGGTTTTACTGTAAAAATTAATAATTGTTTTAAATAAATAATAGTTGATTATTTATGTATTTTTGACTGCACTGGGTCTTTCTGCTGCACCAGGGCTCTCTCTAATTGAAGTGAATGGGGGCCACTCTCTAGTTGCAGCATGTAAACTTCTTATGGTGGTGGCTTCTCGTTGGGAAGCTTGGGCTCTAGCTGTGCGGGCTCAGTAGTTGTGGTGCCTGGGTTTAGCTGCCCCCTTGGCGTGTGGAATCTTCCTAGGCTAGGGATTGAACCCATGTCTCCTGCATTGGCAGGCAGATTCTTAACCACTGGACCACCATGAAAGTCCTGTGAAAATTAAATGAATTAATATATATAACGTATTCAGAACAGTTGCTCAGCATCTAGGAAGTGTATTATAAGGCAGGTGGGATCCCATCTTTCCACATTTCTAAAGAGACTCTAGATACTGGAATACATATTCTAAGGAACCTGTGGAGTCCTGGATGTCCTTTGCTTCAGGGTTGTCTGGCTCTGTGGCTCTTGTTTGCTTAACTGTATAACTTATGAGAAGCTCAGGTTTCTGGTTGGAAGATGAAAAAGATGCCTAATTTTAGCCACCCTCAAGTAACTGGTAAGCTGTTTTTTCTTTTATTATTATTATAGCTCTTAAAGGTATAGAGTGTACTTAAAAACAGTTACCTCCATTCTATAAATACCACTGGAGAGATTTCTAACCCTGGCCCTAGTCAACTTATTCATATCCCTTGGGGCAAATAGGTAAGGGTAGATGTTGTGGAAATTCCACAGAAATTAAATTCCCCCTTAATTACTCTGTATGTGAGGAGATGTACAGGAGCAAAAAAATAATAATAATAAAGTGACAGTATAATTATGGGTCCCCTGCAAAGTGTACTCCCATGGAATCTTATTGGGATAGTTCAAGATCACTTGCCTGCTAGTTAAGGTGATAACTTCTTTTATGTACTTCCCAAGTTTTTCTTTTTTTTAATGATTATCTGATAATTCAGAAAAATGGGATATTCCACTGAGAGTTCAAAAGCATCAATTCTTTGGCACTCAGATTTCTTTATAGTCCAACTCTCACATCCACACATGACTACTAGAAAAACCATAGCCTTGAATAGACAGACCTTTGTTGGCAAAGTAATGTCTCTGCTTTTTAACGTGCTATCTAGGTTGGTTATAGCTTTTCTTCCAAGGAACAAGCGTCTTTTAATTTCATGGCTGCAATCACCATCTGCAGTGATTTTGGAGACCCAAAAAATAAAGTCTGACAGTTTCCACTGTTTCCCTATCTATTTGCTGTGAAGTGATAGCACCAGAAGCCATGAGCTTAGTTTTCTTTAATGTGGAGTTTTAAGCCAACTTTTTCACTCTCTTCTTTCACTTTCATCAAGAGGCTCTTTAGTTCTTCACTTTCTGCCATAAGGGTGGTGTCATCTGCCTATCTGAGGTTATTGATATTTCTCCCAGCTATTTTGATTCCAGCTTGTGCTTCATCCAGCCCAGTGTTTCTCATGATGTACTCTGCATATAAATTAAATAAGCAGGGTGACAATATACAGCCTTGACGTACTTCTTTCCCAATCTGGAACCAGTCTGTTGTTCCATGTCCAGTTCTAACTGTTGCTTCCTGACCTGCATACAGGTTTCTCAGGAGGCGTGTCAGGTGTTCTGGTATTCTCTTTCAGAATTTTCCACAGTTTATTGTGATCCACATAGTCAAAGGCTTTGGCATAGTCAATAAAGCAGAAATAGATGTTTTTCTGGAACTCTCTTGCTTTT
>SJYX01018334.1:6579-33718 GCA_006410675.1 Oreotragus oreotragus | reverse complement strand
TACTTCTTTCCCAATCTGGAACCAGTCTGTTGTTCCATGTCCAGTTCTAACTGTTGCTTCCTGACCTGCATACAGGTTTCTCAGGAGGCGTGTCAGGTGTTCTGGTATTCTCTTTCAGAATTTTCCACAGTTTATTGTGATCCACATAGTCAAAGGCTTTGGCATAGTCAATAAAGCAGAAATAGATGTTTTTCTGGAACTCTCTTGCTTTTGTGATGATCCAGCGGATATTGGCATGAAGTTCACAGTTCATGTATTGTTGAAGCCTAGGTTGGAGAATATTGAGCATTACTTTACTAGCATGTGAGATGAGTGCAATTGTGTGGTAGTCTGAGCATTCTTTGGCATTGCCTTTTTTGGGATTGGAATGAAAACTGACCTTTTCCTGCAAAAGGAAGGTAAGAGTAAGTAAACATTAGCTAAGCTGCATATTCCAAAGATAATGAGGTAAATGTGAATAAATTTACATACCAGGGTAAAGTAAAAATGGATCAACTAAAAGAAAAACAGTGTTTGTAAAGTGCAAAGCTTAATTTTTCCCTCTCCTGCCCTCATCTCTGTTCCTGTCTAGGCACTTTATCTGAAGCACCACTGGATGCCCTTGGACTCATCAGAGGGGCTCTGGAGAATTTTTATGCCTGAATAGAGACAACACTAGTGACCATCTCCACCAAGGGCTCCTCGCCCCAGGCAGCTGATATCTTTATTTCTGGATACAAAGTGCAAATACTTAAGTGCCCATGAGCTTGACTCCCCTGCAGGGTGCCAAATTTGAAATAGAGGATCATAGAAAAAGAGGAAAGCCTTACAGACTGCCTCCAGCTCTGCTGCGTGTAGGAAACAACAGCTTGATAACCTGTTGGAGAAGAAAAAGAAAGCCAAGTTATTTTGTTAGACTATACAACTTAATTTTTTGTAAGGTTTTGAAGGAGCCTCATTTCAATACTGTATTGAGTAGGAGGATATTTCATATGGGAAGACTGGAATGTCTACCTCAAACTGAATTTCCAAAGAGGTAAAATCTTTTTTCTCAAAAGGAAGAGAACAGTGTCAGGCAATAACAAGGGCACTGCAACATGAAACAAACTCTCCATTTTCAAGCAAAAAATCATGCTTGATCTGCCAACAGAAGAAAAAAAAAGAACAGGGAAGGAGTAACTGCCTACAGTTTGGGAGCTCCTATTTGTTTGCCAGAAACTATGCTAGGCTTCTTATGTATGTTATCATCTACTAGATGAGTTGGTTATTATTTTCATCTCCATTTTACAGAGGCTCAGAAAGGTTTAGTTACTTGCCTGTGGTTACACAGCAAGTGATTCAACTGGAATTTGGAGTTAGATCTGATTTCAACACCTATGTATTTTTCCATTAGACCAAAGGAAAGCAGTACCATTATCTTTACTGAAGAGTGAAAGTCCACTGTGGTTATTGCTTAGGCTCTTGATAGGGCAGTAAAATGGCAGTATTTAGACTGTTATAAGGCTTTGACCTTACACTGTCTGGCTTCAGTCATTGTTGTACTTATTACTTGGCTACATTACCATGGGAAAGTCACCCTGCCTTGTTTCACCTTAATTTCCTCATTTGTCAAATGCCTCCTAAGACTGTTGTGATGATTAGGAGGTATAATGTCTGCAAGCATGTAATAACTCACACTTGTTTATTATTGCTATCATCCTGCAAGGCCAATGAAATCAGAGAAACCAGGGTTACCTGGTTCTGCCATTGACTAGTTCTGTCATTCTGAATATATCTCTTAACCTTTTTGTTCTTCGGTTATTGATCTATAAAATGGAGAAAATAATAGTGTCTACTTTGTTAGGGAATGTCTAAGGACCAAATGAGTTAATACTTTCAAAACTATTAGAATGGTGCCTGGCACATAGTAAGAATTCAATATTATGAGAATTGTTGTTGTTCAGTCGCTAAGTTGAACATATGATTCTGGAGGCAGTAGTTAGGTCTTTAATCTATGACACTGTGGCCCATAATAGCACCCTAGTTTGGGCAAAGTATTTGTATCTTGAAAAGATAAAATCAGAGGAGGGAACAATTATTTCTCTATTTAATATGAGAGTTTAAACTTAAGAACAGTCTGAGAGCAGATCTAAAATATGTGTTTTGAAAGCCATCTTTGGAAAAGATAGGAATGGATCCAGTGCAAATAACAAGAAACATAAATATTGTTGTTCCAAATTTTTTGTGCTGACGACTGCTGTAGATTACATATTTTTTTTATGAAGAAGAGGCCCTTAGAACATACTTGAAAACCTCACCTCAGGTCCATTCTGTAGGAAAACAGTGATTAATCTATAGGAAAAAAAAAGGTACTTCCCCACTCCCGTGCTTCCATCCCACTCTAACACTTGCCATGTTGTCTGTCACAAGCAAATACAGGGATTTCATGAGATCTGGAAACTGTCATGACGTGACAGTAAGATTAGAGAATGAGCACTAAATTAACAAAGAAAAAGCACTGACATTACTGAGCAATTACTGTCTATCACATCTTTTACATCCATTTACTGTTCAACACAATCCTATGAGATAGGTACTATTTTCCCACACATTTACTAATGAAGAAGTTGAGGCATGTGGATGTGAAATAATTTGTCTAAGGTCAAAGGGTAAATGCAAGAATAGGGACTGACTTCAGGTTTGACTAACTTCAAAGTCATACATTTCTATGGTAGCATTATGACATCATAATTCTCATAGACGTGCCATCCAACTGAGTGGCTTAGAAACCATTAGACATATCTTTCTCTTGGGTCCTCAGGTTCTTCATCTATACAATGAAGAAGTTAGACATAGAGTTTAATTTCTAAGTGCCCTTTTTTTCCTGATCCCATTTGATTATCACATCATCCTGTGAAAGAAACTGGGCAAATATTGTCTCCATTGTATAAATGAAAACTGGAAGTTCAGAGATGTTTTATGTCCTGCGTACAGTCATGTAACTAGTTTCTTGGAGTCAGACTGAACCCATGTTTCTGAATTTCAAGACTGAAGCATCACAGGCCACTGCTCAAAATCATGTGACACTCTATTTCTTCTCATTATGGGAAAATTCCCCACTTCTATAAACCAGGGCTCCCATGAATAAAATGTTTGCATGTTATAGTATGATCTGAAATCCTTGCATATTTTCTCTGAATAAGTCATCAGTTAGAGGTTTGTTTTTGTTCTTCCAGAGATAGAATAACCCATTACTCATACCCTTTTCCAAAGGGTTTTGATGGGAACAAGTGATGTTTAAAATACAAGAGTCTACCATATATACTAGATTCTGGACATTATTTCTGCACTTACTAAGCTTGCTTGATAGTCATAATCCCTAGAGAACTTGTTAAAAACACAGATTCCTCCAAGCCACTGAGAGCTGCTGATTTGAAATAAGACTATGACTTTTTAATAAGCTCCCTCATATAATGGATCTTCACCATAAGCTAGGACTGTTTTTTAATCAATATGGCTGACTAGTTGGTTTTTGGGCAGTGTACTTTCTGATTGGTCAGAGCACATTCCATACCATTTATTAAATATTCTGAACACAATCACCAAGGTAGGGGTCAATATGTTCATCTGAGGTACTAAGAGGAACTTAGAGTCCCAGGAGGCTCAATAGCTTGCAGAGATATTAAGCAGGTTGGGGTAAGGAAGAGGTGAAGGTATAGCATGTTCATGTTTTTTTGACTACAATAATTTTTTTTTTGGTCACTGTCAAAGACAGCAGACCATGGAGTATGTATCAGTCAGGGTTCTCCAGAGAAACAAGATCAATAGGAAATGTATAAATAAAGAGATTTATTTTAAGGAATTGGCTCATGTGATTATGGGGGCTGGCAATTTCAAAATATGTAGGCTAATAGGCTAAAAACTCAGGCAGGATTTCTATGTTACCTCTTAGGCAGAATTCCTCCTTTCGTGGGAAACTTCAGTTTTTGCTTGTAGAGCTTGGATCAGCACACTATTAAGGGTAATTTTTAAGGGTAATTTATTTTATTTAAAGTCAACTGATTTACTTGAGAAAGAAGAAAAGGTTTAGACATCTTGCTCCCTGATTTCAAACTTTATTACAAGCTATAGTAATCAAAACAATATGATATCAACATAAAAATAAACACATAGATCAACTGAACAGAATAGAGGACTCAGAAATAAGCCCATGTATATATGGTCAATCAATTTATGACAAAGGATCCAAGAATATACAGTAAGAAAGGACAGTCTTTTCAATAAATGGTGTTGGGAAAACTGGATAGCCACATGCAAAAGAAATGGAACTATTCCCTTGTTTTATATCACACACAAAAATTAACTCAAACAAGTCTTTAGATTTGAATGTAAGATGTGAAACTACAAAACTCCTAGAAGAAAATAAAGGTGGTAAGCTCCTTGACATTAGTCTTGGTGATTATTTGTTTTTTGGATACAACTATAAGAAAAGGCAACCAAAGCAAAAATAAACAAGCTAGTTTGCATCCAAAAGAAAAGCTTATCCACAGCAAAGGAAATCATCAACAAAATTAAGACAACCAACTAAATGGGAGAAAATATCTGCAAATCATATATTTATATCTGACAAAGTGTTAATATCCAATATATATAAAGAACTAGTACAACTCAATGGCAAAAAAATAAACAAAAACCCTCAATCCAATTAAAAAGCGAGCACAGGACCTGAATAAACATTTTTCCAAGGAAAACATACAGATGGCCAACAGGCACATAAAAAAGATGCTCAGCATCACTAACCATCAGGGAAATGCAAATCAAAACCACAATGAGATACCACCTCATACCTGTCAGAATGGCTATTATCAAAAAGACAAGAAATAAGTGTTGGCAAGGATGTGGAGAAAAGGGAACACTTGTGCGCTGAATTACCTTTCCTGACCCTCGAGATAGTACTAGAGGACTTCTGGAGTTCTTTGTCTATGCCGTTGTGCCCACTTCTGTGTTTTAGGCTGTGTTGAGACTGCTGCTGCTGCTGCTGCTAAGTCGCTTCAGTCTGTGCGACCCCATAGACGACAGCCCACCAGGCTCTGCCATCCCTGGGATTCTCCAGGCAAGAACACTGGAGTGGGTTGCCATTTCCTTAACACTAGGGGATACAAAAGGGGGGAAAGGGTTAAAAAAAAGAGTAAATTTGCTGCTAACAGGGTAATTCTACTTTTGGTATTTTTTGCTTCTTTTTCTTGCTGCTGTTTACAGAGAACTTAAATTGCTGTGGTGTATTCTGTCCTAGTTTTATACTTGTTTTCAATGCAACAGACAGAGTAAAGCATGCTCACTCCATCTTACCTAGAACCAGAACTCCTGCAATAGATTCTTTACTACTCTCTCTGCTTTCACTCTAGCCCTTCTTACATACCATTCTCTACACATCAATTGGAGTGATCCTTAAAACCCTCAATAAGACTACATCACTCTTTTGTTTAAAAACCTGTACACTGTTAGTGGGAAGATTAAAAAGGGGAGAGAGTTCTGTACTCCCTCTAAGCAGTAGAAATTACCTTTCCTGATCCTCAAGACAGTACTAGAGGACTTCTGGAGTTTTATGTCTATGCCATTGTGCCCACTTCTGTGTTAAAACTAAAGGGAAAAAAAACAATTTAAAAAGGTAAACTCACTGCTAAGAGAGTAATTATACGTCTGGTATTCATTCTTAAAAAAACAAAAATAGAACTACCATATAATCCAGCAGACCCACTCCTGGGCATATACCTGGAGAAAACTATAGTTCAAAAAGACACATGTACCCCAATGTTCATTGCAGCACTGGTTACAATAGCCGGGACATGGAAGCAGCCTAGATGTCCATCAAGAGACAAATGAATAAAGATGTGGTAGATATATACAATGGAATATTCCTCAGCTATAAAAAGGAACAAAACAGTGCCATTTGCGGAGACATGGATGGACCTAGAGACTGTCATACAAGTGTTTATATGAATATATGAGACATATACTTTTTGTATAAAGGAAAAAAATCATTATTTTTTGCTCCTTTCTTCTGCCATTGTTTTCCCCCTTCACCTACCAAAACTATTGTTATTCCCTAATTTAAAGAAAAAGTAGAAAATGTGTGCACCTTACTGTACCTAAATTTTATCTTATAAGAAACAAGGAACTACAAAATATTGACCTTTAGTTAATTATATGCATTCAATAAAATATTCATATGCAAAATAATCTAATTTGTGTATTTATAGACTATTTTATTTTCCTTTTTCCACACAAATTTCAGCTCTTAGAGGGCAAAAATTCACTTAGTCTTTCTTGTTCACTTCTGTATCCTCCATGTATAGAGTAGCACTTTATACATAGTAAATTCTAAAAATTTGATCAGTTGAATGAACATCTTTTGTATTTTACTTTTAAGCATACATTTAAAAAACATAAAGCATTTTTGGTAAAGGCTCTGTTTAGTGGGGGTTAATATTCTGTTTTATTCACTTAACAACATCACATCAAGAACTGCTTCATTGCACTGGGGGCTTTTGCATGAAGTGGTGTGAGAGTCTGCATTCAGCCATTTGTCTGGTATCTACTTTGTATTGTGCTGGAATTATAATCTTGTCTTTGTTCATCTTGTCATTTTCTCATCCCTTTGTTTAAGACTAGATGTCTTTTCATAAAGCATTTCTTCACTGTGATCATATTGTTTATTAGATTATTTTTATGTTTTGTTGTTGTTGTTCAGTTGCTAAGTTGTGTCTGACTCTTTGCAACTGCCTGGATTGCAGCACACCAGGCTCCTCTGTCTCCCACTATCTCCCAGAGTTCACTCAAATTCATGTCCGTTGAGTCAGTGATACTATCTAATCATCTCATCCTCTTCTGCCCTCTTCTCCTTTTGCCTTCAATCTTTCTCAGCATCAGGGTCTTTTCCAGTGAGTGGGCTCTTCGCATCAGGTGGTCAAAGTATTGGAACTTCAGCAATAGTCCTTCCAATGAATATTCAGGATTGATTTCCTTTAGGACTGACTGGTTTGTTCTCCTTGCAAGGGACTCTCAAGAGTCTTCTCTAGTACCACAATTTCTTTGGTGCTCAGCCTTCTTCATGCTTTATTTGTTCTCATGCTTACCACTCAACAATATAAGCTTTAGAACTGCTCTTTTGTTTGCTGCTTTATCCCTAATTTCCAGAACAGGCGCTCTATCGCTGTTTGTTGAATGAATATATCATATTAAATTTCATCAATTGCCTCATTTGTAAAACAGGGATACTACTCCTGTGTCACTGACTCTTAGGAAGAACAGTAGTGCTATATCATAACATGTATGCTAGAGGGCATGTTAGGTGCCATGACTAGCTAACGGTCAGGATGTTGCATACCAACTTCCACAGCAAGGCTAATTCAGACCTATGCTTTAGCAAAATTGCAGACTTTAACCTGAAGTTGATCATTGGCATTGCACTTATATATAGTTAAAATCACAAGTGGAAATCCCAAAGTGTTAAGTTTCCTCTCCATAGGAAGACAGTGAGTCCTGTAAAGAATTTTATATGCTGGGAAATAGGGGTGAAATTGATTATGAAACACTTCATTTCTAAATTCAGGGAATTTCAGAACTTGGACTTGATGCAGTGGGCACTGGGAATGATTTTAAATTTCTGAGCGGGGGTTGGGGGCAGTGCAGGGGCAGTGTTATAAAAATGGTGTTTGCTTGAAGACTGCCACCATATCCTGCTTGTCCACCATACCCCACATGCATGGTGGGATGTCTCTCCAGGACCTTGCTTCAGAAGTGTAAGTTCTCCCATCCGCTAAACTGGTGTTTGTGTTTGCATGTGAGTGTGTTTTTCGTTGCCAAAGGAGATCAAGTTGTTCCATGCTGTTGATTTGGTGGTGCTGTTGGTCAGCAAATGGGAAGAATAGGTAAGTTCTTTGTGGGGCTTTCAATAATTGGCAAAAGCTTCCCAGCAGCTGTCTGTGAGGTGGGGTGGAAGAGAGTAGCTATGAGGGACTTTTTTTGTAGCTGTGTTTGTTTGCAAATTTAGAATATCTTGCTATGTTTCATGATATGTAAAATGCAAATAATATACAGGTGTATGTGTTCTAAATCTCCTCCCTTTCACACATATTCCTTGAGGCTACATTGGCTTGGGTAGCTCTTGGCTTTTCACTCAGTAATTACCTTTCTCAGTATGTTACAGTGAGCTTGGAAAGTACGGATTCAGTGATTCATCCTATTTATTGTCTAATTTAGAAGGACAGTGAAAGCACTCGTAGTTACTTTGTGATTTTCCACACTGACAGCTTAGGTAAGATATGGCAAATCCCAAAGTAATTCAAAGTTCTTTCAAGTTCTCTGCAGCCTGGCAGAGTGCATGCCTAGAAAGAGAGAACATTACAGGGCTCCGATCTTAACACTAGACTCTCCAGCAGTCTCTGCTGTCATTCCTCTCCCAAACTAAGAGCCATAAGGAGACTTCCTTAATCTTCTGCCTCCACCTGAACTGACTTGTCAGGAAGATGGCTGCCTTAAGTCTAAGGTCTAGACTTTATGCAAAGGTATGCTTTGGTAGCATCTCTAAAAGACCTCCTGCCTCCATATCTCTCCCCTACTGTCTTGCCACACTGCCTAAACATTCCAGTTGTATAAATTGATTGCTGTATGACATTACCAAGAATGTATGCTAAAATTATTTATAACAAGGATAAAGGTATCTGGTTAATTCTGGAAGGCATCCTTTTTGTCTATTAAAAAAATCTATCTTCATCATGTTTCTTTCCATAGCCCAAAGAAATTACAATTTAATTTTAAAATTTCTTCCTTTAGATTCATGATTTTTGTGTCTACATGACTCCTGGTTTGGAATGCAAACTCTGTTTAAGCTATGAGTTAAGCCATTTGAAACCATGGTTATCTTGGGATGCATTAGTGTGGTAGTGTGGACAAAGCCAGGCTTGAGTCCCACATATCTGCATTCAAATCCCTGCTCTACTGGTTAGTAACTGTGTGGTTTTGGGAAAGTCCCTTTAACTCTTGGGCTTCAGTTTCTTGAGGGTGGTGTTACCTAATTCATAGGGTTTTGATTAAGAGAGGGAAAGAGAAGAGAGGGTCAGTTTATGTGGGTAATATAGCTGTAACCAGCTTTAGAGTCTCAAGAATTTCTCTGTAAGAGGTTGATAATGGGGTGAAAAGAACAGAAGAGGTGGGCACAGGCTAGGGGACTTGCTTGTTCTGTTTTAATGTGGTATCAGACTTTTTTACTCATGTGATACATTTATTGGGGGTAGCTTATGGTGATGGGAAAGCTAAAGCCCTCTAAGCTTCCTATAGGTGCTGTCATTGGAGCTTAAGAACAGGCCAATATCAAAAGAGGTCCTGAATTTTCTGACTTCACACTATTACAGAGGGCTGGACCTGTGCTGGGCTTAGTTGTTCAGTCGTGTCTGACTCTTTGAGACCCCATGGACTGTAGCCCACCAGGCTCCTCTGTCCATGGGATTCTCCAGGCAAGAGTACTGGAATGAGTAGCCTTCCCCTTCTCCAGGGGATCTTCCCAACCCAGGGATCGTACCCAGGTCTCCCACATTGCAGGTGGATCTGAGACACCAGGTAAGCCCAAGCAAGCCACTATGAGGCAGATGCTGCCTCTGCAAATAACAATAGCCACAAGCCAATAGTAATAATAGTGGGTTTACATAGTGATTATTAATGTGCAAGGTGTTGGTTTAAGCACTTTAATTTCATCTTTCCAAAACCTCTAAGAGGTAAATACAATTGTTATCTACATTCTATAGATGAAGAAACTATTGGATGACAGATATATGACAAAGGTAGAAAATCTCTTCTTTTTAAAGACCATTTGGAGGCAGGACTCTGAACTCTCTCTTTTCTTCTAACCTTAGTATTTGCCTTTCCAGGGACAGAGAGAGTGTGGTCCAATATAATAGATGCTGTGTTTTAAATATGGCTGAGTCACTGAGTCAGGAGGTTCCAACCTTGATAAGCAATTTGATGAGGGGGTAGCAGATTTTGTCTTTGAGGATCATTCCAATGCTATCCCAAAGATGTCCACTCCCCCAAACACCCCATAATGGTTAATTTTCTGTGTTAATTTGGTTACACTATGGTGCCCAGTTGTTTTTCAAACTCTAGTCTAAATATTGTAAAGGTATTTTGTAGATATGATTAATATTTTAAATTGGTTGACTTTTTCACAATTAAAAATTTATTTTTTATTAAAGTATAATTGACATATAGCACTGTATTAGTTTCAGGTATACAACATGATTCAATATTTGTCTACATTGCAAAATGCTGACCATAATATCTTTAACACTCATCAGCATACATAGTTGGGGAAGGCAATGGCACCCCACCCCAGTACTCTTGCCTGGAAAATCCAATGGACGGAGTAGCCTGGTGGGCTACAGTCCATGGGGTCGCTAACAGTCAGACAGACTGAGCGACTTCACTTTCACTTTTCTCTTTCATGCATTGGAGAAGGAAATGGCAACCCACTCCAGTATTCTTGCCTGGAGAATCCCAGGGACGGGGGAGCCTGGTGGGCTGCCGTCTATGGGGTCACACAGAGTCGGACACAACTGAAGTGACTTAGCAGCAGCAGCAGCANTTGGAGAAGGAAATGGCAACCCACTCCAGTATTCTTGCCTGGAGAATCCCAGGGACGGGGGAGCCTGGTGGGCTGCCGTCTATGGGGTCACACAGAGTCGGACACGACTGAAGTGACTTAGCAGCAGCAGCATCTAAATAAGAGACCGCGACATTTTCAAAGAGATACAGTGTTTAGGACAACAAGGAAGTTGAATAAGAATTTCTTTTCCCTCTTATCACTTGAAACAGGGTTGCCCAGTGAGATGTTGTCTAGAAGGGTTAGCCTGCTAATCAGAGTGAGGCGGGAGGATCATAGGGAGTGTGCGAGCATGCATGTGTGTGTGTGTGAGTTCGAACATGTGCCTGTGTGTGTGTGGACAGCCACTCCTGATTTTTAAACACCAGCTGGGCCCATTGAAGTATGCCTCTCAGTGGCAGAGAGCCATGGTTGCCACTGGACAGTGTCTCATTGAAAGCACACACAGTTGTATTATTAAGAATTCGCCAGTTTACAGAATAAACAGTCACGGAAGATAGAATTTAAGTGTTCCTTTCAGGTGTATCAGGTATACAGTCCTCCTTCCAACAGGCCTCCCTCTTTGTGCATACCTGTTCCTCGGACAGTCTCCTTAAAAAGCATTTCTTTCCTCAGATGACTAATTCTTACAAGTTTTCTATTCTTATGTACTAAAATTTATTTTAAAGCTCTTTTAATGTTGGCTGGTGCGTCTTCTACACCCCCCAGGAGAAACACTGAGTTAACCAAAACATGCATTTGGTTCCATAAGAGCTTATGGAAAAACCTGAATGAACATTTTGATCAACCCAATACTTGTTTGGCATATTCCTTTAACTGTCTTCCAGTGTTTCACTCTATTTCCCACAAAGAACTTGACCCATAAGTCTAACCTTAAGGCACACACCTTAAGTCCGCCTCTCACATTTCATCGTTTATAGGAGGAATAGTTGATCAGTTTGATCAGCGTTCTTCTTGTAATACCTTTCATAGTACTCAGGTGAAAATAGCGTCTTGGGACTTCACTGGCGGTCCAGAGGCAAATACTCTGAGCTCCCAATGCAGGGAAACTGGGTTCCATCCCTGGTCAGGGGACTAGATCCCGCATGCTGCAATTAAGAGTTTGCATGCCACAACTAAAAATCCCACATGCCGCAACTACGGCCCAGTGCAGCCCCAAAAATAAATGTTGAAAAAAGAAAGAAAGAACATAGTCTCTTAAAAAAAAAAAGAAACCAAAAAACTCTTTTGCCACTGTACATCTGGAAGTTTTATCGTGGACTTTGTTTTTCCGTGCTCTGATAATTATAACTCCTTTCCCCTGTACTCTCTCTAGTCTGTACACTAAAAAAAAAAAAAACCATTTTGTACTGCTGTTGCTGTTGTTCAGTTGCTCTGTCATGTCCAACTCTTTGCGACCCATGGGCTGCAGCACACCAGGCTTTCCTGTCCTTCACTGTCTCCTGGAGTTTGCTCAGATTCATGTGCATTGAGTTGGTGACGCCATGCAACCATCTCATCCTCTGCTGCCCCCTTCTCCTTTTCCCTTCAGTCTTTCTCAGTATCAGAGGTTTTTCCAGAGAGTCGGCTCTTTGCATCAGGTGGCCAAAGTATTGGCGTTTCAGCTTCAGCATCAATGAATATTCAGGGTTGATTTCCTTTAGGATTGACTGGTTTAATCTCCTTGCAGTCCAGAGGACTGTCAAGAGTCTTCTCCAGCACCACCGTTCAAAAGCATCAGTTCTTCGGTGCTCAGCCTTCTTTCTGATCCAGCTCTCACATCCATACGTGACTACTGGAAAAACCATAGCTTTGACTATTCAGACCTTTGTTGGCAAAATGATACGTCTACTTTTTAATACACTGTCTTGGTTTGTCATAGCTTTCCTTCCAAGGAGCGTCTTTTAATTTCATGACTGCAGTGATTTTGGAACCCAAGAAAACAAAATCTGTCACTGTTTCTACTTTTCTCCCTCACATGTGCCACGCAGTGATGGGACCAGAGGCCATGATCATAGTTTTTTGAGTGTTGAGTTTCAAGCCAGCTTTTTCACACGCTCTTCTTTCACCCTCATCAAGAGGCTTTTTAGTTCCTCTTCACTTCTACCATTATAGTGTTCTCATCTGCATATCTGAAGTTATTGATATTTCTCCCAGCAATCTTGATTCCAGCTTGCNGTTGAGTTTCAAGCCAGCTTTTTCACACGCTCTTCTTTCACCCTCATCAAGAGGCTTTTTAGTTCCTCTTCACTTCTACCATTATAGTGTTCTCATCTGCATATCTGAAGTTATTGATATTTCTCCCAGCAATCTTGATTCCAGCTTGCACTTCATCCAGCCTGGTATTTTGCATGATGTATTTGGCATATAAGTCAAATAAGCAGGGTGACCATATATAGCCTTGATGTGTACTCCTTTTCCAGTTTTGAACCAGTCAGTTGTTCCATGTCCAGTTCCAACTGTTACTTCTTGACTCACAAGTTTTTCAGGAGACAGGTAAGGTGGTCTAGTACCCCCATCTCTGTACTCAGTCCTTTTTTGGGCTGATGAAACCGAGGAGGTAATACTAATATCTTACTGCTTTTGTCAGAGTTAGCCCCACACAACTGGATACTATTCTCTGTATGTTCTATGACCTCAGCATCTTTTTTCTCCTCACCAACTCTGTTGGAATCTGGCTTTCTTTATGTTTCATCTGCATAGTTCATTTTTCACTGATAAATAATACTGCTGCTCTTCATTGATAAGTGTGCTGTGCTTTACTTACACTAAGCAAACACTATCTTGTTTTTGACGGATCGTTTCTATCTGACTTGTTAAGGCGACTTGGAATTCTATTTTTATATTCATTTTTCGGGGGAGTTAGAAACCTTAACTTAGTTTGTAGCCATGAAATGACTGAGAATGTTTTAAATTCCATTATGACAGTCACTGATTTTAAAAAACTGTTATTATTGGACCTAGTCTGGGTACTGTGCTCTAACTCCCCTAAGTTATGTCAAGCTATTTGTTTTAGTTACTATTAACTAAAGATGTTTCTGTTTCTTGGTGTTTTTAAACACCACCAACATTGATATTCGTAGTTGATTGCTTGAAACTAGATTTGAATGGTTTAGAATAATAATCTAGGGGGTTGTGGTTGGTGGTAGTAGAATACACTCAATAATTTTTGAATTTATTCATGTAGCTTTGGTAGCATTATTTTATATTTTTAGTAGCAAAATGCAGAGAAGGCGATGGCACCCCACTCCAGTACTCTTGCCTGGAAAATCCCATGGATGGAGGAGCCTGGTGGGCTGCAGTCCATGGGGTCGCGAAGAGTCGGACACGACTGAACGACTTCACTTTCACTTTTCACTTTCATGCATTGGAGAAGGAACTGGCAACCCACTCCAGTGCTCTTGCCTGGAGAATCCCAGGGACAGGGGAGCCTGGTGGGCTGCCATCTATGGGGTCACACAGAGTCGGACATGACTGAAGCGACTTAGCAGCAGCAGCAGCAAAATGAGAGAAAACTATAAGAAAGGCTTTGGATTGAGCTTAAATGTCTATTTTGTAGATATTTTGCTCAGTGCTGGACTTTGAGAATGTCTATGCTTTGATTTTAATTTAATCATATCCTATTTAATATGTTTTTTTTTGTTATTGTCATTACAGATTTCAGAAGGTGACAATGAAATGTGAAGAAGTTACATTTCTACTGTGATACTTGAAAATTAGTGGCTGCCTACCAAATTTTCATGAAAATTAAATATGACTTAGGAGCATTTGATTTATGAAGGCTTATGATGTCATCCATTGCGACAGAGAGCAAAATCCAGAGGGCGGTGAGCCTGCAGGGAGTTGACCCAGAAACATGCATGATTGTATTTAAAAACCACTGGGCGCAGGTAATGTTGGAGTTTCACCCTCTCTGCTGGTTAGGTCGTCTTAGAGGCTTCTATTGGGCTGATCCATGGGTCCCTACCTGTGTGACAAGTAACTAGGCTTCCAGAAACAGAGGGAGGAAACCTTTTTAGGTAGGAAGAAAAGCAAATTTCTCTTCTTGCTTCCCTAGAATAGGTAGCTATTCAGAAACCTTGCTTTTCATGAAAGCAATTACAGGACATGCAAGTTCCCCAGATATTTTTAGAGGAACAGCAGTTGGCCTTCAAGTGACTTGTAGATCACTTTGCAATATACTTGACCCTGAGTACATCCTCTTTCTTTCCCTTCTCCTGCTGATTTTAACTCAGTCCTTAAACTCTAACAATACTGAAAGACATATTTATTAAGTCTTTGCCAAGTGCTGTCCTGAATACCGCAAATGCCTTGTATCATTTAATCTTCTCCACAGACTGGCAAGGCAGTTAGTTTTAGGATCCTCATTTTACAGATGAGGGAATGGAAACTCGTTAGCTTGCCTGAAGTTATATGACTAGTGACTTTCCATTCAAGTACTTAGACCTTGGTCCCGTGACTCCAAGACTAGTGTATTTTATCTCTGTGCGCTGCCATTTTTCAGGCTTGTGGTCCCTCTGTCATTTAAAGAAGGAAGGTAGCTAGAAGTATCTGAATTCATTACAAAGCTCTTTATAAAAGATTTTTTTAAAATTATTATAAATCATTTTGACTTCTCTGTGACTCTTCTTGGATCTACTTTTGTGAATAATTAAGGGTTGAATGGTCAGGAAATTTACCAGCTTGCCCCTTCCCTCAGAGAGTTTACAAGGAGAAAAATAAATAAAATTGGCATTCTTTACTACTTGTCCACCATTACACTCCCCAGGTGAGCTGGTAAGTGGCTATTTATGTGACAGTTTTTTAATGACTACCCAATTCCTTCCTGTGGCTGGAAATAGCACATAAGTTAAAGCCCTGAGCCTGTAGATTATAGCAGTTACAGGGACACAGTTTAGATCAAAAACAAAATCAGTTCTGCTTCTGGGTCATTAACACTTTGTAGCTTCTTATCACTATTCAGTGTAAAGCTTCTAAAATTCTTTTGATGCCTTTCCCTTTCTCTGACTTTTAACTTAAAATCTTAATGGATTTGCCCTGGATATTAGGGCACATTTGCTTTAGCAATGGGAAGAAAGTAATCCAGGAGTTTTCCAGATGATTTGGGTAATTACCTTTGGCCTTGCGCTTGAGTGCTGACGCCTGGCACCTTTTGTTTGGCGGCACCAGTTCAGTCTCTAAGTTGTGTCCGACTCTTGGCAACCCCTTAGACTGTAGCCTGCCAGACTCCTCTGTCCTTGGGATTCTCCAGGTAAGAATGCTCAAGTGGGTTGCCATTTTCTTCTCCAGGGGATCTTCCTGACCCAGCGATGGAACCCTGGTCTCCTGCATTGCGGGCAGATTGTTAACTGACTAAGCCACAAGGGAACTCCCTTTCATTTAGTGCAGAAAAGCACTGAGATGAGGGTAAGGGCAAGTTTGTCAGAGGGACTGGAGTCTAGTTATTAAACATTTTCTTTTGTAAAGTGAGTGCACTCTTCATCCAACTGTGTTTCAGCCATTTAATTTTTTTAGATTTGGCCAAATTTCTTACCTGTTAGTCTTGACTTTCCTTTTAAATAATTCTGGAAAATGCCCTCAGTCTCTCTCTCTATTTCCCAAGGCTCTTGAGGGCCCAACTGTTACCTTTATAAATAAAAATACTGGTTAAATCAATTCATGTAGACGTCAATGTAATTACAGTCATCGCTTGGTATCTGTGGGGTATTGGTTCCAAGATACCAGCAGATAACAAAATATGGGATGCTCAAGTCCCTTTTACAAAATGATGTTTCCGTATCACCTAGGCACATCTGCACATCCTCCAGATCACCTCTAGATTACTTATGATAACTAATACAATATAAATAGTATGTGAATAATTGTAAATGCAATGTAAATAGTTGCCAGTGTGCTGCAAATTCAAGTTATGCATTTTGGAACTTTCTGAAAGTTTTTTCCAAATATGTTCCATCTGTGATTGGTTGAATTTGCAGAGGTGAAGCCACAGATACAGAGGACTGACTGTATTGTTAAATGGAGATCTAGTGAGCCCAAACTTCAGCTCCCTCACTGTGGGCATCACAGGTGGGACACAGAAGTCTAAGCCTTGTCTGGGCTTTTCTTTTAAATTTCTTTTTAACTGGAGGATAATTGCTTTACGATGTTGTATTGCTTTCGGCCGTACAACAGCGTGAATCAGCCATAAGTTCACATGTGTCCCCTTCCTCTTGCACCTCCCTGCCACCACTCACCCCATCCCACCCATTTAGATCGTCACAGAGCACTGGGTTGTGCTCCCTGTGTTACATAGGAGCTTCCTGCTAGCTATCTGTTTCACATATGATAACAGATACGTTTCAGTGCTCTCTCTCAGTTCGTCCCACCCTTTCCTTCCCCTCTACTGTGTCTACAAGTCTCTTCTCTATGACTGCGTCTCTATTCCTGATCTGCAAATAGGTTCATCAGTACAATTTTCCTAGATTCCATATGTATGCATTAATATATGCTCTTTGTTTTTCTCTTTCTGACTTACTTCATTCTGTGCAACAGGCTTTAGGTCCATCCACCTCACTAGAACTGACTCAGATTAGTTCCTTTTTATGGCTTGATGTTGTATTGCTTTCGGCCGTACAACAGCGTGAATCAGCCATAAGTTCACATGTGTCCCCTTCCTCTTGCACCTCCCTGCCACCACTCACCCCATCCCACCCATTTAGATCGTCACAGAGCACTGGGTTGTGCTCCCTGTGTTACATAGGAGCTTCCTGCTAGCTATCTGTTTCACATATGATAACAGATACGTTTCAGTGCTCTCTCTCAGTTCGTCCCACCCTTTCCTTCCCCTCTACTGTGTCTACAAGTCTCTTCTCTATGACTGCGTCTCTATTCCTGATCTGCAAATAGGTTCATCAGTACAATTTTCCTAGATTCCATATGTATGCATTAATATATGCTCTTTGTTTTTCTCTTTCTGACTTACTTCATTCTGTGCAACAGGCTTTAGGTCCATCCACCTCACTAGAACTGACTCAGATTAGTTCCTTTTTATGGCTAATACTCCTCTGTGTGTGTGTGTGTGTGTGTGTGTGTGTAGCACTACTTCTTTATCCATTCATCTGCTGATGGACATCTAGGTTGCTTCCATGTCCTGGCTATTGTAAATAGAGCTGTAATGACCATTTGGGGTACACATGTCTTTTTGAATTATGGTTTTCTTAGGGTATATGCCCAGCAGTGGGGTCCTTGGATCATATAGTAGTTTTATTCCTAGTTTTATTTTTTAAAGTAACTTCCATACCATTCTCCATAGTGATCAGTTCACATTCCAGTGCAGTAGGGTTCCCTTGTCTCCACATCTTCTCCAGCACTTATTGTTTGTAGATTTTTTTTGACGCTAGTCATTTAGATTGGTGTGGGGTGATAGCTCATTGTAGTTCCCATTTGCATTTCTCTCATAATGAGCACTGTGGAGCGTTTTTTAAATTTTCGTGTGTTTATTGGCCATCTGTATGTCTTCTTTGGATGTCTGTTTAGGTCTTCTGCTCATTTGTTGATTGGGTTGTTTTTCTGATATTAAGCTGCATGAGTTGCTTGTAGAGATTAATCCTTTGTCAGTTGTTTCGCTTACAATTATTTTCTCCCATTCTGAAAGTTGTCTTTTCATCTTGTTTATGGCTTTCTTTGCTATGCAAATGCTTCCAAGTTTAATTAGGTCCCATTTGTTTGTTTTTGTTTTTATTTCCATTACTTTAGGTGGTGGGTCATAGAGAATCTTGCTGCGACTATGTCAACGAGTGTACTGCCCATTCTCCTCTAAGAGTTTTATACTTTCTGGCTTTAATCCATTTTGAGTTTATTTAAGTGTGTGGTGTTAGGAAGTGTTCTAATTTTGTTCTTTTACACGTAAGTGTCCAGTTTTCCCGGCACCACTTATTGAAGGGATTGTCTTTTCTCCATTATATTTTCTTGCCATCTTTGTCAAAGATAAGGTACCCGTAGGTGCTTGGGTTAATCTCTGGGTTTTCTGTCTTGTTCTATTGGTCTGTATTTCTCTTTTGTGCCAGTACCATACTCTCTTGATGATTGTAGCTTTGTAGTATAGTGTGAAGTCAGAAAGGTTGATTCCTCCAGCTCTAGTTTTCCTTCTCAAGATTGCTTTGGCTTTTCAGGATCTTTTGTGTTTCCATAAAAATTGTGAATTTTTACATTTTGGTTCTGTGAAAAATGCCATTGGTAACTTGATAGGGATTGTATTGAACCTGTAGATTGTTTGGGGTAGTTTAATCATTTTCACAATATTGATTCTTTCAATCCAACGAACATGGTATCTTTCTCCATCTGTTTTTGTCATCTTTGATTTCTTTTATGAATGTCTTTATGTATACAGATCTTTTGTGTCCTTAATTAGGTTTATTCCTAGGTATTTTATTCTTTTTGTTGCAGTGGTGAATGGGATTGATTCCTTAATCTCTCTTTCTGATTTCTTGTTGTTAGTGTAGAGGAATACAAAGGCTTTCTGTGTATTGATTTTGTATCCTGTGACTTTACTAAATTCATTGATGGGCTCTAGTAATTTTCTGATAGTATCTTTAGGATTTTCTATGTCTATTGTTAGTTCATCTGCAAACAGTGAGAGTTTTACTTCTTTTCCGATCTGGATTCCTTTTATTTCTTTTTCTTCTCTGATCAACATGGCTGCTGCTGCTGCTGCTGCTAAGTCGCTTCAGTCGTGTCTGACTCTGTGCAAGCCCATAGACAGCCTCCCACCAGGCTCCCCTGTTCCTGGGATGCTCCAGGCAAGAACACTGGAGTGGGTTGCCGTTTCATTCCCCAATGCATGACAGTGAGAAGTGAAAGTGAAGTCGCTCAGTCGTGTCCGACTCTTCGCGACCCCACGGACTGCAGCCTACCAGGCTCCCCTATCCATGGGATTTTCCAGTCAAGAGTACCAGAGTGGTGTGCCATTGCCTTCTCCATCAACATGGCTAGGACTTCAAAAACTGTGTTGAATGATAGTGGGGAGAGTGGGCATCCTTGTCCTGTTCCTGATCTTAGAGAAAATGCTTTCATTTTTTCACCCCAGGTGGCACTAGTGGTAAAGAACCCACTTTCCAATGCAGGAGATGTAAGAGAGAGATGCAGGTTTGAGTCCTGGGTTGGGAAGATCCCCGAGAGGAGGGCATGGCAACCACTCGAGTATTCTTGCCTGGAGAATACCATGGGTAGAGGAGCCTGGTGAGCTACAGTTCACTAGGTTGCAAAGAGTCAGACATGACTGAAGCAACTTAGCCTGCACATACAAGAAAAATGATTATTGTGGGTTGTCCTGTATAGCCTTTCTTATGTTGAGGAAGGTTTCTTCTGTGCCTTTCTGAAGAGTTTCTTTTTTTAATCATAAATTGGTGTTGGATTTTGTCAAAAGTTTTTTCTGCATCTTTTGATATTATCATATGATTTTTATGTTTCAGTTTCTTAATATGGTGTGTCACATTGATTTGCATACATTGAGGAATACTTGCATCCCTGGGATAAACCCCACTTGATCATGGTGTATGTGTTGCTGGATTCAGTTTGCTAGTATTTTTTTTTTTTTTTTGAGGCTTTTTTGCATTTGTGTTCATCAGTGATACTGGCTGATAATTTTCCTTTTCTGTGATATCCTTGTCTGTTTTTGGTATCAGAGTGCCAGTGACCTCATGGAATAAATTTGGAAGTGTTCCTCCCTCTACAATTTTTTTGGAAATTTGGGAAGGACAGGTGTTAGCTCTTTGCTAAACATTTGATAGAATTCACCTGTGAAGCCATTCGACACTGGATTTTTTTGGGGGGGGGGCAGATTTTTGATCACAGTTTTGAATTCAGTGCTTGTGATTGGTTTGTTTGTGATTTCTATTTTCCTTTTCAACCTTGGAAGATGGTACTTTTCTAAGAATTTGTGCCTTTCTTCCAGGTTGTTCATTTCACTGGCATATAGTTGCTTGCAGTAGTCTCTTATGAGCATTTGTACTTCTGCATTGTCTGTGTAACCTTTCTTTTTTCATTTATAATTTTGTTGATTTGAGCCCCCTTATTTTTTTACTTGATGAGTTTGGCTAATGATTTGTCAATGTTTTTTTCTTCTCAAAGAACCAGTTTGTAATTTTATTGATTTTTGGTATTGTTTCTTTCATTTCTTTTTCATTTATTTCTGTTCTGACGTTTATAATTTCTTTCCTTCTGCTAACTTAGGGGTTTTTTGGTTGTTCTTTTTCTCGTTGCTTCAGGTATAATGTTGAATTGTCTATTTGATTTTTTTCTTGTTTCTTGAGGTAGGACTGTATTGCTATAGACTTCCCTCTTAGAACTGCTTTTGCTGCATTCTATAGGTTTTGGGTCATTGTGTTTTCATTGTCATTTGTTTCCAGGTATTTTTTGATTTCCTCTTTGATTTCTTCAATGACCTCTTGGTTATTCAGAAGCGTATTGTTTAGCCTCCATATGTTTGTGTTTTTTACAGATTTTTCCCTGTAACTGATATCTAATCTCATAGTGTTGTGGCCAGAAAAGATGCTTGATATGATTTCAGTTTTCTTAAATTTACCAAGTCTTGATTTGCGACCAAAGTTGTGATCTATCCTGGAGAATGTTCTATATGCACTTGAGAAAAAAGTATATTCTTCTGTATTTGATGGAATGTGCTAAAGATACGCTAGGTCCATCTATCCTAATATGTCATTTTAGACTTGTGTTTCCCTATTAATTTTCTGTCCATTACTGTAAGTGGGGTATGAAAATCCCCTACTATTGTCATGTAAAATCCCCTACTATTTTTGATTTCCTCTTTTATGTCTGTTAGTGTTTGTCTTTTGTACTGAGGTGGTTCTATGTTGGATGCGTAAATATTTGCAGTTGTTATGTCTTCTTGGATTGATTCTTTGATCCTTAGGTAGTGTCCTTTATTGTCTCCTGTAATATTCTTTATTTTAAAGTCTGTTTTGTCTGATATGAGAACTGATACTCTGGCTTTCTTTTGACTTCCAGTTGCTTGGAATATCTTTTTCCATCCCCACACTCTTAGTCTCTGCGCATCTCTCCATCTGAAGTGGGTCTCTTGTAGACAGCATTTATGAGTCTTATTTTTGTATCCATTCAACCATTCTGTGTCTTTTGGTTGGAGCATTTAATCTATTTAAAGTAATTATTGATATATATGTTCCTGTTGACGTTTTCTTAATGTCTGGGGTTTGTTTTTGGAAGTCTTCCTTCTCTTGTGTTTCCTGCCTAGTGAAGTCCCTTTAGCATTTGTTGTAAAGCTGGTTTGAAAGTGAAAGTGAAGTCGCTCAGTCATGTCCGACTCTTTGTGACCCCATAGACTGTAGACTACCAGGCTCCTCCATCCGTGGGATTCTCCAGGCAAGAATACTGGAGTTTAGTGGTGCTGAATTCTCTTAACTTAGCTTTTATGTAAAGTGTTTGATTTCTTCATCGATTTTGAATGAGATCCTTGCTGGACAGAGTAATCTTGGTTGAGTTTTTTTCCCTTTCATTACTTCAGATATATCCTGTCACTCCTTACTGGCCTGCAGACTTTCTTCTGAAACATCAACTGTTAATTTTATGGGATTTCCCTTGTATGTTACTTCTTGCTTTTCTCTTGCTGCTTTTAATGTTTTTTCTTTATGTTTAATTTTGTTAGTTTGATTTATATGTGTCTTAGTGTGTTTCTCCTTGGGTTTATTCTGTATGGGATTTTCTGTGCTTCTTGGGCTTGATTATTTCCTTTTCCATGATAGGAAGTTTTTGACTATAATTTCTTTAAAAATTTTCTCAGACCCTTTACTTTTCTCTTTTTCTTCTGGAACTCCTATAATTCAAATGTTGCTACAGTTAATATTACCCCAGAGATCGCTGCGATTATCCTCAAGTTTTTTTCATTCTTTTTTCTTTGTTCTGTTCTTCAGCAGTTATTTCCACTATTCTCTCTTCCAGCTCACTTATCCATTCTTCAGCTTCAATTATTCTGCTATTGATTTAGTCTAGAATATTTGTAAATTCAGTAATTGTGTGGTTTGTCACTGTTTGTTTATTCTCTCTTTCTTTTAGGTCCGTTTAAAATGTGTTATATGATTCTTACATTTTCTCCCTTGTATTATTGAGATTTTGTATCTTTACTATCATTATTCTGGATTCTTTTTCAGGTAGTTTGCCTATTTTCTCTTTGCATATTTTGTCTTGTGAGTTTTTGTTCTTCATCTGCATAGTATTTCTCTGTCTTTTTGTCTAACTGACTGTTTGGGTCTCCTTTCCCCAGGGTATGGGGTCATAGTTCTTGCTTTTGGTCTCTTTCCCTGGTGGATGAGGTTGGTGCAGGGCCCTGTGTAGGCTTCATGTTGGAAGGGCTTTGTGCTTGTGTTCTGGCGGGAGGGGGTGAGTTTTTCCCTCAGAGGGACAGGGTCGTTTGAGGTGGTGTGTTTTGGGATGTCTGTGGGCAGCCTCTCTGCTTGTCTTGCTTGTTGTTTGGGTGAGGCGTCCAGGACTGGGTGCTGCAGGCAGTTGGGTGGCGCTGGGTCTTGGATTCAGGTGGAGGCCTTTTTGGGAGTGCTCACTGATTAATATTCCCTGGGGTCAAGAGTTCTCTGGTGGTCTAGTGTCCTGGACTCAGACATCCCCTCCAGAGACTCAGGCCCAACTTCTGGAACCAAGATCCCACAAACTGTTTTGGCAATAAAGGGTAGTAAAACAAACAAGCAAGCAAACAAAACCCTGAGAAGACCAAAAAAACCCACCAAAAACCCCAAAAAGAACCCCCCCAAACCATCTAAACACCAAAAACCCTTCCCCAAGAAACAGAAAAATGAAGCTGAAACAAATGATAAAAGCAAATTCAGACAAATAGAAACAAAAACAAATGAATGTGCACAGACACACACAGACACACACACACACACACGAAAGCACAACAGTCTAAAGAAAACAGTACAAGAGGGTGATCAGGTGAGTAAAGGAAACCAAAAATGATATCAACCAATTGAAAATAAAATGAACAACAACAAAACAAAACTAACGAAAACACAAAACAGAAAACGAGACCAACTGAGGAATAAAGCAAAGCAAGCAAGCAAACATGGTGGGAAAAAATGGGAAAGCAAAGTTAAATAGAGATATGTAAAAGAAGGTCTACATATATTAAAGAAAAACTACAATCAGAAAGGGCTTCCCAGGTGGCTCAGTGGTAGAGAATCCATCTGCCAAGCAGGAGATGGAGGTTCAATCTCTGGGTCAGGAAGATCCCCTGAAGAAGGAAATGACAGCCCACTCCAGTATTCTTGCCTGGGAAATCCCATGGACAGAGGAGCCGGGCAGGCTACAGTCCTTGGGGTCACAAAGAGCTGGACACAACTTAGCAACTGAACAACAAGCAACAATAAGAAAAGAACCCTCCCGATACCCCACACAAATCCATAGAAAGCCAAAGTAGAAATATACAAAAGAAATTTTTAAAATGCTATTAAAAAGTTTCTAACAGCCTAAATAGAGATAATAATAATAAAAAGAACAACTACAGAGGAAAAAGAAAGTGAAGAACATCTAGAATCAACTGCAGAGTGAATCAAAATAAGAATAATGTTTTTCTCGGATCTCAGCTGCCAGTGTTCTTTCCTCTGCTGTGAGTCACAGTCCATCTGCCTCCCTAGGAAGCCTTCCGGTACCGGGGAGGGCTAATCTCTGGACCTTCTGTGGGGTCAGCTCCGGCTCTAATCTGACCCTGCTCTGGCCCTACTCCTGCATGTGCTTGCCTCCACTGTCCACAGCTGCCAGAACTAGAGCTTTTTCTTTTGTGGGAACAGTCATTGTCCTTTTATATATTCCATCGACACAGAGTCTACCTAGTTGATCATGTGGATTTAATCTGTAACTTGTACAGCTAGTGGAAAGATTTCGATCCTCTTCCTTAGGCAGTCCACCCCTGGAGCTCAATCGTGGTTTTATCCCTTCCTCACATGTGGTCATCCACAGGAGTTTGCTCCTGAGGCTGCCCTAGGGGACTTGGGTCTGCCCAATGAGGACCAGGCGTAGAGGTAGCGTGGCGGCTTGGATTGCAGGGAGGGAAGCCAGTGGCCACAGACGCAGGAGATACGGTGCTATTAGGATTCTTTCTAGCTCCTGGCAGCTGCTGCTCAAAGGACCTGCCTGGCTGGTCCTTCTATGTGGCTCAGCCCAGCAGGCACTCAAAGGGCAGCCTGGCTGGGGTCCTTCTCTGTTGCTGAGCCCAGCAGGCTCTCAAAAGACTACCGTCTCTGCAGTCTTTCTCCATTGGTCAGCTGCCTGCTGACCACTGTCAGGCGTGTGTGGAGAGAGAGGCGTCAGTGATGGCTCCTCCCTCTGCGTGTGACTCAGCAGTAGCGCCTTATCTTCATGGCTGCCCGGCGTTCCTCCAAAGGCACTCCCCGCCATGGATTTCTTTTCGCCCATCCCTTCCGGCCGTCTCCCCGCAGTCAACAGCAGCCCTCGCCCCCGGATTGCCCTCCAACCCCCACTCTCCAGCTCCCACCCGCTGCGCCTTCTGGTGGATTCCCATCCCTGTCCGGGGTATGTAGGGCCGCGGCATGGACGAGCTGTGCGGTTCTCACTCCACTGAGACTATCACTGATTGGCTGCCTTGCTCTGATAGCTTCAGATGCTTCCCTTCTGTTCCAACCGAATGTCCTGGATTCAGGGATCTCCCCCCTGCTTCAGCTCCGCCATCCCTGGCTGCAGATTGGTCCTGCCCTCTCTCATCCTCCTCCTTCCTTCCTTTATCCTACCGAGTTTTTCATGGATCGGTGTATTCTTTTAGGGTAGTCAGGGACTTCTGCTCGGTGAGAAATTCTGCGTCTGAAGATGTATTCCCAATACATCCATGGGGAGAGATGTATTCTACCATCTTGTCGACCTGCTCCCCCACTGTATTGTTGACCACCAGTCTAGGCTTTTAAAGAACAGTTAAGCTAGTTTGGATGACAACATGAGATATATTATTATAAAATGAATAATATTGATAATAGGAATTAAGGGAAGGGGCTATTAGGATGGAAATGGCCTGTGGAATCCAGGAAGCAAGATTTTGTTAGCTTGACTATGGCAAAAAGAGGTTTTGATGACAGAAGGGATAAGGATTTTTTTTTTTTTCCCTTTCTGAAGGGGGGGTGTTAGGAGCAAATGATCAGCTTTGGCTTTTTTCAATGGTTTTAAAAAAATGGTGAGGAAATCAGGGCAAGGCAGAGCTGTGGTGCTAAGTTTGAGATGAGGAATGAGACCTTCCGTAGATAAAAATAAATGCTGTCTATTGTTTTTGGAGTTTCATGCTAACGCTCTGCTGTGAGTTGTTCAGGCTGGAGACTAATTCAAATGGAAAGCAGTTGCAGAGGACTGGGAAATGAGCTACAAAATCTGACATAAACTCCTGTGACTAGTGTGATGTAGCCCCCAGGTTCCCCTGAGGCAACCCAAGAAACCTGTAAGGCTGGTAGGAAATGTGATATAGATAGAATGGTGTGACTACATTCTGTTTACTGGAGTGTTCCATTAGCCAGCAAGTACCATGCTTTTGCAGATGTTCGATTAGGGAAGATGAGGGCAACAAAAGTCAGTGGTGTCCAAAGTTCTGTCCTAACAAAGGATACTTGAGTACAAATTCAGCATAACTAACATATATTTGACAGATTCTGTTCTCCTGTTTACTAGGAGCTTCTACTTTAGGGGTATCCACTTACCCACCAACACTTTCCAATCTGTCAGGGACTGCTAGTTACACAACCACCCATCATCCGAGGCTGTCCGTGATCACAGGGGTCACCAAAGGAGGGACCTTGAGTGCCACTGATGCACTTGAGTTTCCTAACTGGTTCCAGGGTCCAGTGACCTCAGGGCATCCTCAGGATAGTTCTAGAGTAGACATCCCAGAGTAATGGGCACTGGAGAATCCAGGCTGTAGGAAGTAGCCTCTGGCCTGTACATCCTGTCATCTTCTGAGATGTCGTTTTCAGCCATGGTAGCCAGGGCAGTGAATCTAAGACCCAGGTCTGTCCAGGGCATTCCTGTAATTGGACACTCCAGTGGCTTCTGGCCACCTACATGCCGGGCTGGGAGATAGGGTTCTTTATGTCATGGCCTCTTTCACTCCTCATCTCTAATTTAATCTCCAAAAATGCAAAATTACTTGAGTTTCTAGCCATCCCTCTCCTGGTATCACACCTTTCCATGCCTCTCTGCCCCAGGCACTTCCTCTTCTTTCTGCATGGAATATCCCTCCCTCTGGTTAGTGCCTTCCACAAGCCCCATTTAGAACATCATTTCCTCCAGGAAATCTTCTCTGCCCTCTTTTGTGTTCCCACTCTGTGCTCTGACAGCATCTTGAGTGTTCTTTCACAGTTAAACCCACCACCTTTTATGAAAAGTGCTTGTATAATATCTTCTTCCCAGTCTCATTACAAGCTCCTCATGACCGGAAACCATTTATTTGTAGTTCACAAAATCTCCAGTGCCAAGAATATTGTAGGCATATGTAGATGTTTAATAAATTATTGAACTGAAAGACAGGAAATA
>SJYX01018333.1:0-13064 GCA_006410675.1 Oreotragus oreotragus | reverse complement strand
TTAAGTTGAAATATTAAATTTGTATATAGCATTATAAGGTAAATAAATAAATTTATATTAAAAAAAAAACAGAAAAAAAAGAAGTTACTTCTCATCACATTTATAAATTTAAATCATTAGATATATGAATTATGTCATAAATTTGGGAAAGTTTGGCTTATAAGTCAGAGAGCTGAGTTACCTCACCACAAAAGAAATCAAATATACTAAATGTACATATGCCACTTAATATATTTACAGGAATTTTATTAACAAGTTTGTCAATTATTCAAAGTCTGTTAAAAGTGACTGCTGAACAGATACTAGACTTATAAATAAAATAATATGATTGCATGCTAAACTTAAAACCTTAAGGAAAACTAAGCTTGAAAATTGTAAATTAAATAACTCAGACAATAATTTTAAAGCTAAAAAGAGCTCCACAAACTTTTTTTAAATACACAAAATATATCCTTAAGAAAAGTTTATATTTGATAGTTAATACAGTTTAAACTGACTTAAAATGGAATGTTGTATTTAGCCTTTCCTTAAAGAAAATGCGTATTTTTTAATCTACCCAACACACCTACTTCCCAAGTGGTGCTAGGGGTAAAGAATCCGCCTGTCAATGCAGGAGACTAGAGTTTGATCCCTGGATCCAGAAGATCCCCTGGAGAAGGAAATGGCAACCCACTCCAGTAATCTTGCCTGGGAAACCCCATGGACAGAGGAGCCTGGTTGGCCACAGTCCATAGGCCACAAAGAGCTGGACATAACTGGGCAATTGAGCACATAGTACACACAAATTACACTTCCACTTTAAAGCACAACCCCTTCCTTCCTTTCCCAAAGGTAGAATGGGCTACCACGCTATGATTCATATAGCATGAACCAGGTAGTTGCTAATACACTATCCCTCCAAATCTCTGTGGTTTAACCAAACTAACAAACAAAAAATTCCTGTCTCACTGATGCTGTAGTGAGTGTCTGTGACTGGAATGGAGATGGTTGGAGGAGAGACCCTAGAGATTGTGCAAGAGGTTCTGAGAGAAGAGCCAGGAATGGCACACACCACCCACCTACTGCCTATCCATTGGCTAAAGTTAGTAGGAAATGCACCACCTTCTGTGTCCACTAGGAGAAAGAAATGGTTTGATGTCCTGTAGCACTGTCTCTGCCATACAGAACAAGATAATTCTCCTCTAGAACAAACCCATGATATAATTGAATCATTTTCATAGAAAGTACTGTTTGTGACTTGAGTGGAAGGAGGCATTTCCAAAATGTAAATAAATGAACAAAAAGCTAGGAGTGAATTTTACCCCCTTACCTTTACGTGTGTGGGTCTTATTTAACACAGTCACAGGAGCAGGGCAGACTTGTCAGTTACTGGTTAATGCAAGTATTCCGCATTGGGTAATTTGGGTTTTGGTCCCCTGAAATACCTTCTTACAGTTGTCTGTATGCCCTAAATTAAAGATATAATTGCTATATTGTCTCTTAACTTTATGTCTAGTAAATTCAGATTTAATCACAGACTAAAGAAAGGAAAAATCTTTTTCCCAAATGACAGTATGTTCTTTGGAACTATTTTTCTAATACATCATTTAGGATTGATCCAATCATTTCAATCCAATAAAAACTTATTCCTTTGAAAAGAGAAACTTTAGAGAATGAGTAAAAGGGAAACTTTCATTACATGTACAAATTTATTCATTATTATTTCTTTCAATAATAGAATCTATATGGTGAATAATGTACTTTTTGATTGGTTATTTTAAGCCCCAAAAGATTTGCTTGATTTTTTTCATATTTTCAACAATAAGCATGTATTAAACACTTACTACATGTCAGATTATTCAGCATATGTTGTGGATCAGGCATTTTGATTATTTCTGAACCAAACTTATGAAATGACCTGGATAAATCAAACTAAATTCTACTTTTTTTGGCCTGACTTATATCCAAACACTTTTTATATATGGTTGTGTCTTGATTTATTCATTGAATAAGCATTTTTGTGTGTGTGATTGTGTGCTAAGTGCCTGCTGAGTTGCTTCAGTTGTGTCTGCTTCATTGCGACCCCATGGAATATAACCAGCCAGGCTCCTCTGTCCTTGGGATTTTCCAGGCAAAAGTACTGGAGTGGGTTGCCATGCCCTTCTCCAGGTGATCTTCCTGACCCAGGGATTGAACCTGAGTCTCTTATGTCTCCTGCATTGGCAAGCGGATTCTTTACCACTAGAGCCACCTAAGATTACTGGGTATCAAATCCAGTGATAGACTAAGTGAGAATACAAGAAAAGTAGACCCTATTTTTGAGAGGTTGCATTTCAGAAAACCTCAGAACTAAGAGCTCAAAACTGAAAAGCCCCAGTTGCAGTCCCAAATTACCCGTTATTGTAGAATGTTGCTTGGCACCATAGAATAAATTACTTCGGTCCTGGTTCAAATTTGGGATAATTTAGATGCATTAACTTTGGGAACTCAGTCTTAAACAGTTTAAGTCACCAAATTATGTCTAGGAACATTCAAAGTAAGCCACAGAACAAAACTTAAAAATCCCCAACAGGAAAAATCATTTCTACTTTTGTCATAGGAATTCCCACATTGCCAGAATCCATTTGCAATAAAAAGCTCCTGCAATTATTAAGAATCCATTCACTTGGGCTATTTTACTCATGTAAAAGCTATTTATGGTTTATTCCTTAAAATACATCCCTTCCAGTATCATTTAAAAAAATGAAAATCTTGCTGCATTTTATGGCTACATCCTGGTAAGCACAGAAGTGTTATAGAATAAGATGCCAGTGTCCTATGAATGAACTATTATATTAAAAAAAAAAAACAACTATGCACCGGTTATTACTCACTACAATTTGTAAATTAGCACATTTTTGCCCAGGTTAATGATTTTGTTTCAAACCTAATGGTTGATGATGTTGGGTTAAGAAGCACAGTAAATTCAAGCATTGATATACCTCTTTGTGCTCCAGACACACAACAATGATGAATGAACTTCAAAAAGAAAATTTTAAATACATAAAAAGCTCAAAAATAAGACCAGCATCACTGTAAATGGAACAATGCCCAAGTATGACACAGATATACCATATATCTGTTATTTCCAAGGCTGGAAGTAAGAAATAATGACCAGAAGAAGAAGTGAAGTCGCTCAGTCGTGTCCAGCTCTTTGCGACCCCATAGACTGTAGCGTACCAGGCTCCTCTGTCCATGGGATTTTCCAGGCAACAGTACTGGAGTGGATTGCCATTTCCTTCTCCAGGGGATCTTCCCAACCCAGGGCTTGAACCCAGGTCTCCCTCATTGTAGACAGATGCTTTACCATCTGAGCCACCAGGACCAGTGTATTAATTTTATATCCTGTAACTTTGCTATACTCACTGATTAGCTCTGGTAATTTTCTGCTGGCATCTTTAGGGTTTTCTATGTATAGTATCATATTGTCTGAAAACAGTGAGCGTTTTACTTCTTCTTTTCCTATCTGGATTCCTTTTATTTCCTTTTATTCTCTGATTGCTGTAGCTAGGGCTTCTAAAACTATGTTGAATAATAGTCATGAGAGTGGGCACCCTTGTCTTGTTCCCGATCTTAGAGGAAATGCTTTCAGTTTTTCACTGTTGAGAATAATGTTTGCTGTGGTTTTGTGGTATACGGCCTTCATTATGTTGAGGTATGTTCCTTCTATGCCTAGTTTCTGGAGAATTTTTATCATAAATGGGTGTTGAATTTTGTCAAAAGATTTCTCTGCATCTGTTGAGATGATCAAATGACTTTTATCTTTCAATGGTTAATATGGTGTACCATATTGATTGATTTGCATATATTAAAGAATTCTTGCATCCTTGGGGTAAAGCCCACTTGATCATGATGTATAATCCTTTTAATGTGTTGTTGGATTCAATGTGCTAGAATTTTGTTGACGATTTTTGCATCTATGTTCATCAGTGATATTGGCCTATAATTGTCTTTTTTAGTGACACTGAGGCAGAGAGCTCAAATCAAGTGCTCTGTGATAACCTAGAAGGGTGTCATGGGCTGGGAAGTGGGAGGTTCAAGAGGGAGGGGGCATATGTATACCCATGGCTGATTCATGTTGAAATATGGCAGAAATCAACACAATATATAAAGCAATTATCTTCCAATTAAAAATAAACAAAATTTTAAAAAAAAGAATGACCAGGAGCAGTTCAGCCTTTGTTGACTAGAAGGGACCAGAATTGCTCCAAGTAAAGGAAGGACACAGCCAGATCTACTTTGAACTTCACTGAACCATGTAGCTTTGAAATCTTTACTGATACACTTATTTCTCAAATTTCTCCAGAAAGGTGGAATTGATCCTGTCCATTACTTTGTATTCTTTTGATAGGAAGAAGCAGTTTTAGGGGCTTCTACTTGGCTTTTCCTCCCAGAATAAATATTTCTCTGCAGATTAAGGAACGAATGTGGGCATTCTGCTGGTATCTGGTTATGTCTACTCCAGTTATACATTCAGGCACTAAGGAGATAACCTTGGGTTGGTTCAGGACCCAGATCAAAAATCCATTTGTTTCTTCACTTTTATGAAGTGTGATTTGGGACCCCTAAGAATGATCAGCAGGTCAAAGCTAGTATCCAGTATATTTGGTAAAGATCTGAAAATGTCCACTATTCCAATGATAAGTCACCCTGGTAAATTGAACCAGCTCACTCTGGAAAGAAGATGAGGAAGATTCACATCAACTTCTGGGAATGTAGCTGACTCTGTCTTCAAGCAGACTCTGCCACTCCTTTCATCAAGAGTTTCTGATTCTATGAACTGGCTCAGGTTTGAGAGTTGGATGAAGCTGTGGTTTTCTACTGTGGTGACACACAGTAGATTTCTATTCATCAGACTTAGAATTTTTACCACTTGCTAAGTAAGGCTTGCATAGGCAGTCAACCTATCTCAGTCAAAAAGATATCATGATCAATTAATTACCACCAAAGCTCTGTGGCTTCCCACTGGCTCAGATGGTAAAGAAACTGCCTGCAATGCAGGAGACTTGGGTTCAATCCCTGGGTCAGTAAGAATCCCCTGGAGAAAGGAATGGCTACCCACTCCAGTATTCTTGCCTGGAGAATCCCATGAACAGAGGAGCCTGGCAGGCTACAATTCACGGGATCGAAAAGAGTCAGACATGACTGAGTGACTAAGCAAA
This sequence comes from Oreotragus oreotragus, assembly GCA_006410675.1. Lineage (NCBI taxonomy): Eukaryota > Metazoa > Chordata > Mammalia > Artiodactyla > Bovidae > Oreotragus > Oreotragus oreotragus. The sequence goes on along the minus strand of SJYX01018333.1, from coordinate 7,884 downwards.
TATGCACACGTAGACTGTCCACCTATCTCAATCATAGAGACACCATGATCAGTTCACCACCACTACAGCTCTGCTCAAATCTAACTATTCTCATTGCTATTTCAGCACTACCACTCTTTAGAGTAACCATGCATACATACCTAATTTCTGGTGGTTAATTGCTGCTGTTATCTACCAATGATGCCTGTTTGCCTTTCACTAATATATTTTTCAAAATCTTGGTGAAAGGAATGTATGGTGGGCTCATTGGAGAACAGAGTTAAGGAATGAGTGACAAGGCTGAGCTTAGAGAATCTCCAGCATTCTTGCCTCAATATGCCTGTGACTTTCTTTCTCTATATTTTATCAAGGAAGTTATGTCATCTCACTATTTATTTAACATCGACCACCATTGATTCTGGGTTTTAACTAACCAACCAATCAACCTGTTAGAGACTAGATGTGAAAGCACCAATACGAGGTCTGAAGTCTTGAGGACAATCAGTTTTCCCTGCGAGAAAATTACTCCAGTGGGTGTCACTGATACTGTTTAAATAAGAGAAAGCTAATGACCTCACACAGGAGAGGGAAAGGATGCTTCTCTGCTTTCAGCTCTGCTTGGGGTCCCCCGATACCCCTGCCCAAGCTTAAAGACCTTACAGTGGCGTTCAAGGCCCTTTCTGATCTGACCCATGACTGGCTCTTAGTTTTCTCCAGCACTAGTGAACTACCTGCCTGTTTCCTGAGCTTGCTATGATGCTCAGTCCTCTCTGCCTTTGTTCACGCTGTTTCTTTTTCCTACTGCACTTTCTGCAATGTGTTCATCTGACATAGGTCTATCTAGACTTCAAAATTATTCCAGGAAGACTTTCTCTGACAGAGTCAATCTGTAATTCCTTTGTTCCACCCATTTACCATCCCAATCCTTCTGGTATTATAGCTGCCAGCGTGGCTAGTGATTGCCTATTTACATTCTGCCTCAGTCACTACTCTGTTCTTGAGAACAGAAGCCATGGCTTATATATTCTCTAGTGCCTGGCACATAGTAGACTCTCTAAAGCATTTATTGAGCTGAGTGGATTCTATGTAGATGTCTAGCGAGAGCTCTCTAAAGCATTTATTGAGCTGAGTGGATTCTATGTAGATGTCTAGCGAGAGCATGGCATTTCACAAATGAATAACAGAACAAATTAACTGGTCAGTACAAACAACTGCATTTTCATGTAATGTGTGCCAGTCATGCTGGCTCTGAGGAAACAGAGCAAATGAGAAATCAATACCTTTGCCACCACAGAGCATAGAATCCAGGGACATCAGTGTCTTCCTCTCCTCCCTGCTGAGACCGTGGCTTCCTGCTCTCCAGGTTGCCCTGCTCTCTCTCTTGCCTGTTTCTTGTGGTTTGTTTGAATTTTGTGCTAATCTAAATTCCTCACGAACACCTTCCATCAACTGCTCACTGATCCACAACCTGTTCTTTTGGCTGGATTGCATTTTAAAGGTCCCTGCCTTGGCTTCACTGGTCCCAATGCTGACTGCCATGAAATGACCTCCGTCCCAAGGGACTATCATTCATGTTTTCCCCCCCAAAATACAATGTATCTACAGTGTTAACGCAAATAAGCCCCCTGTCATACTAGCAAATATGGTAAATTCAAGATCAGTAGACCAGAAATAACCTGCCTCTTGTTATCTTATGCGGTCATGTGCACCAAATTGGAATATTTCTGTCCTCAAAGGTGGGAACTGAGTCAGAGGCCATCTGTGTGGCCCTTGCTCAGCAGTCTTGAGTGGCCAATAATTAATTTAGGTCGAATGTAATGACTCCCTTGTTAACAGTAGTTTTTCTGCACTTTCCTCAGTTGGCTCTGGAGACACACGATTGAGTGTGATGTATGACTTCTGGCACAGAACGAAACCTGAGCCCCTGAAAGGACACAGACAGACGGGGGAAGCTGCTGTGTGCCTTGCTAGTGAATTTAAGGGCTCACCACTCTTATCTAAAGTGCTGCAGAGAAGGGGGCTTAGCAGAAGTCCAGGCTGCACAGAAGAAACAGCAGGAGAAGCCTCGATTTCTTTGACTTTTTGCCTTCTAGCCCCTCGGTTTGCACTTTAAAGACTTACACCACTTGAAGGGAAAGAGTTTGTTGAAGAGAGAGAGGGGCCTGAGAGAGGGAGGCTATTCACACTGAACTGAAAAAATAATATTTTTATTAGAAATTATAAAATCAAGCTAACTGACAATATTTCGATATACAATTCTTTTTCTTTTAAATGATCAAAGATTATTCAGCTACTCTGTTACCAAAATACCACATTTATATATTGTTATGGCTTCCATGATAGCTCTACTTGTAAAGAATCCATATGCAATGCAGGAGACCCTGGTTCGATTCCTGGGCCAGGAAGATCCACTGGTGAAAGCATAGGCTATCTACTCCAGTATTCTTAGGCTTTTTTGGTGGCTCAGCTGGTAAAGAATTCACCTGCAATGTGGGAGACCTGGGTCTGATCCCTGGGTTTGGAAGATCCCCTGGAGAAGGGAATAGCTAGCTACCCACTCCAATATTCTGGCCTGGAGAATTCCATGGTCTGTATAGTCATGGGGTCAGAAAGAGTTGGACACGACTGAGCAGCTTTCATTTTCACAGATTGTTATGACCCTTTTGCATCTACTTTGTGTGTGTATTGCATGAAAATTTGATCTTCCAGAAAATAAAAATTGAGGGTATTTATTAATATTCATTTCCTGCATTGTAAGAGCAATAAAGGAAAGGAAAAGAGCAAGAAGTGGGGAAAAGAGAGAGGCAGGGAGGAAAGTAGGCAAACACAGAGACAGGAAGGAAGGACAAGAGGAAGGGACGGAAGGAGAAAGCAAACAATGTTTACTTTGTACCAAAATTAGGCAAAATGGCATCCTTCTACCCTCAATTTTCTACATGAGGACCAGGAAGCACCAAACCTACTCTTTCTCTCCTAGAGAATATTGGAGGCAGGCTCACAGACTTCCAGATAATCTGTGTGGGCTCACCCTCATCTTTGCCCACTTAGGTGTCAGGCACATCCCACAAAGATCTCAACAAAGATAGAAGTGATTGACCAATACGGGAACTTGATTCTTCTTCTTATTATTTTTTTTAATAAGAAACAGAAGCTTCAGTTCAGTTCAGTTGCTTAGTCATGTTCGACTCTGCGACCCCATGGACTGCAGCACACCAGGCCTCCCTGTCCGTCACCAACTCCCAGAGTTCACTCAAACTCATGTCCATTGAGTCAGTGATGCCATCCAGCCATCTCATCCTCTGTCGTCCCCTTCTCCCACCTTCAATCTTTCCCAGCATCAAGGTCTTTTCCAATGAGTCAGTTCTTTGCATCAGGTGGCCAAAGTATTGGAATATAAGCTTCAGCATCAGTCCTTCCAATGAATATTCAGGACTGATTTCCTTTAGGATGGACTGGTTGGATCTCCAAAGCTTACAGTACCATACATTGTCTAGAATTCTAACACGAGACTTGAAATTTCTCCATACCACATACCTGCTTAAAATTATTTCCTACCTCCAGTGAAACTGTTTTTTAAATTTTCTTTTTCTTTATTTATTCTATTTTGGGGCCATGTGGCATGTGAGATATTAGCTCCTTGACCAGAGATCAAATCTGTGCTCCCTGCATTGGAAGCACAGAATCTTAACCACTGGGCCATCGGGGAAGCCCTTGAAACTGTTTTAAAATATGTTTTGGAATGAGGGTCTTGCTTTGTGTCACTGCCTCCACTCTAAGACCACCAGAAACACACCCAGAATTGAGCAGGTTGACTTGTGGCAATGAGGGACAATGTACATCACAGAGATGGTGGACATCTCAATGAGCGGGTGCTAGAAATTATTACAAGATTTGGCTTGTGTGTGGTGATTTGGGGCATAGTTCATGAAGGCAGGACATTTCTCTGATTGGATTACTTCAGGAAATGGGGGCAATTCTATATCTTAATATATTTTGTCTAAAAGGAAGGAAAACTAAAAGCAAAGCTGTAATTGGTAAAGATGCAGCAGTCATTTGTGTAGCCAAGACAATGGAAATTTTGGTCATCTTTGTGGTTTGGAAATATTCCTGGTTTTGTCTGTGTTCAGGAAAGAGCAAGGAGTGCTCTCATTTTTGTCTTGATCCACATGGACACAGGATGCCTTGGTTGATGTTGTTTTTTTGTTTTTGGTTTTGTTTTTTTAATGGTTTACACTCCACAGAACACCAAGGCTTAGCTGGTATTGCCAGCCCAGTATCATTTTGCTTCCTCTCATTGAAGCTAGAATTCACTGAAACAAAGGCAAAATGACAGAATTTTGGTTTTTAATTTATAAGTCAAAATAAGGAGATATATTTCTATTTTCCAAAGCGTATAAAGGGAACCCAGCTATTCAATTTAAATGGATGTGGAACAAACTGAAGAATCTGGTTATCTTGAGATAGAACTAATTAAAAAGGCAAACAATGTAATCATTATTTAGTTGTTTAGGACATGCTGAGATTGAGTCTGTGTATTACCTTTTTTATATTATTGTTGCATTTTTAACCTGAGACTATATGTAGGTAAGTTTGCATGTTTATTTTTTTAAACTTAAAGCTATTGAAAAAAGGCAGAGTTCTATATAAAAACTTTTGTGCAAATCATACATTTAGAATAAGACATGAAATATATACATCTGTTGAAAAAGCAATAAAACCTTATTTATATAGGAATTTTAAATGGAATAGAGTTTGTTGTACTATTCCAAGGTTTAGGAAGAGGTTTACCTTATGAAGTCTAAAACACAAAATGTGGAGAACTTAGACAATCAGAGGATATTTGCCAGTAATTCAAAAACCGTAGTAACTAGAAAGATAGTTTTCCTTTGAACATATCCTCAAAAGTGCCTTACTTTTCAGCTTCAATTTGCTAGTACAGACTTGGCCTTAGTTTTGTAAATTTAAAAACAACAACAACAACAACAAAAAAAACATTAGAAAGGTAGAAAGAGACTAGGACAAAATTAAGATACAAGCCATGAATGTAAAGCAAATTGAAAAACCCAAGTGAATACTGTGAACACTCCTAGACTAAACTTATCAAGTGAGTGAGTTTGGAACATATTTGATATTACATTTAAAACTGACATGTTAACTCTTAATGTTTAAATCTGGGTTTGAAGCAGTTCCTCAAAGGTTTCTAAAATCACTTAAGGCTTCATGAATAGAACAAATTGTTATTCTTGAAAATTTTCCTGAAGGACTTCACAATGGACTGTTAGAAAATATTTCCAAATGCTTTCTAAATAATTCCGTTTTTGAACTTAGCAGAGCACCTCTTCATTATGTAGCAAGAAATGATTATTTCTTATATATTGAAATCTCCCTTCACCTGACAATCATACAGTTCATCAGCAGTAAATGTGTTTGTCTTTGAGGCCATTTTACTTCAAAAATGCCTCAGACATGAATAGCTTACCATATACTATTTCCACCAGAAGATTCTTCAAGAAAGGGTATTTTGCCTGAATAGGTTCAGGAGGAGCACTGACATTTAGTTTTTGAAAGGTCTATGAAAGGAAGGCTGACTCAAGTCAAGTAAAGGTACTTTTGACACAAATCCCTCATAGGTTTCTATCCGAAGCCTGAGTTGAAAATAAAAGAGACGTGATGGTAACTTTGGCAGAAAAGCTGTTTTCACAATTTCTATACACTGCACAGAGACAGTTAGCAGAGAATATTGTGTGTGCATTTATGTAAAAGTGGCATCTGAAGAGAAAGAGTTACATGGGTTTGCAATTGTGTATCATGAAAATGATTTGACATTTATTTCATTTTCTTAATCTTTGTGCCATTCACCATGTGTGATCCTATTTCCCCAAACAGAGATTGAACCCTAGCCCTCTGCATTTGAAGCGTGGAGTCTTAACCATTGAACCTCCAGGGACGTATGGACCTTCCTTTCAAAGGAAACTAAACTGACAGAGTGAGCTTCTGCAGATCTGTGTGAGAACACAGACATCACCATTACCCCGTATCTGAGAAAACAATGAAATTATCTAGTGGATTCAAGGTCCAATCTAAACCCACTGGAAATTTTCTTGGAGGCTAGGGATGCTGATTTCTAATCTTTCCATACCTTTTCCACCTATAGCTTGATTGAACCCTAGCCCTCTGCATTTGAAGCGTGGAGTCTTAACCATTGAACCTCCAGGGACGTATGGACTTTCCTTTCAAAGGAAACTAAACTGACAGAGTGAGCTTCTGCAGATCTGTGTGAGAACACAGACTTCACCATTACCCCGTATCTGAGAAAACAATGAAATTATCTAGTGGATTCAAGGTCCAATCTAAACACACTGGAAATTTTCTTGGAGGCTAGGGATGCTGATTTCTAATCTTTCCATACCCTTTCCACCTATAGCTAATAACTCCTTGAGGCTGATGGGTAGGGAAGACCCTCAGTTGATGGAAAAGAAGTTCTATTTCAAGAACCATTAATGATGTCTTTTGAAAATCTGGTTATTTGAAACAAATAAAAATGAAAGTTTCTCTTTAACAATCACTTATATTGTGTCAGTCACTCTTTTAAGCACTTTATGAATNCTAATAACTCCTTGAGGCTGATGGGTAGGGAAGACCCTCAGTTGATGGAAAAGAAGTTCTATTTCAAGAACCATTAATGATGTCTTTTGAAAATCTGGTTATTTGAAACAAATAAAAATGAAAGTTTCTCTTTAACAATCACTTATATTGTGTCAGTCACTCTTTTAAGCACTTTATGAATATTAAGTCATTTACTCTTCATAGCAAGTTTATACTTTACCCAAGGGGAAACTTAGGCACCCTGAGTAATTTTGACCAGTTATGCTATTCATAGATTTCCCCAGTGGCTCAGTGGTAAAGAATCTGCCTGTAAAGCAGGAGCTGCAGGAAACACAGGTTCAGTCCCTGGGTCAGGAAGATCCCCTGTAGGAGGGCATGGCAATCTATTCCAGTATTCTTGTCTGAAGAATCCCTTGGACAGAGGAGCCTGGCGGGCTACAGTCCATAGGGTCGCAGGAAACCAAACACGACTGAAGTGACTTAGCATGCATACATGCTGATCATAAATATTGTTGTCAGAATTCAAACCTAGGCATCTGGCTCTTTACTTTGAGCTCTTTATTTTGCTATACATGCAGGTTTTTACCATTTGTACATCAATTCTGCGCCAGGTGGCTAGACAGCTCTGCAGCTACCATGAGCCAAGCAGAGGACATACATACTTCCCTAAGTTGTAGTTATTCTACAGGACTAATAAGTGATCTGTTGAGAATGAAAAGTTATAACTTATTAGGGATTGCTTCCAATCCTCAGCAAGTATTTCCATAGACTTCATGTTGTCCCCTTTCTTGTGATGTGTCGGTATTCAGGTAAAATCAAAGACTAATTGTCAACATGTGGGTCAGTCTTCCTATAAAGATCTGTGCTCTGGATTCAAACAGCCAGATTTCATTTCCAGGTAGGGAAAAACAGACTTGATAGAATGAGGAAGCATAGGCAGAGTAGATAATTTGGAATTTCAAACAATTTGAGTGACTGGAAAGAATGGGGTGATGCTGATACATCGCAGACAAAAGTTACAGATCAAGTTACAGCTGGTAGATTAGCATATGTGACAGTTGTTTCAGTGAGAAGAGGTCCATTAAACTTGGAACAACGTTTTCTTCCATCTCATAGAATTTCTGTGTAAATCTAGGGGCAAAATTAATGCTGTTTTGTAATCTAAAAGTAGGGGGCAATATTATGGAGGACATGTTCCCCTCTGCTGTTAGTGTAGGCAGTGGCAGTGGAGCTGGATAAGGGGAGAGGTCCTGGCTCAGGAGCCAACAAAAGAAAGTTCTGGAGCCTCCTGTGCCTGAC
>SJYX01018332.1:151474-169180 GCA_006410675.1 Oreotragus oreotragus | reverse complement strand
GTGGGTGGGTGAATGGATACCTGGGTGGGTGAGTGGATAGTGGGTGGACGGTGTTGAGGAGAATCATTGGATGGGCAGGTGAGGACACGTGGATTGATGGATGGATTAACTGTGGCCGAGGCCCGTGCTGTCTCCCTTGCTGTGGAATGCGAGCTGACCCGGGAGCCCAGGTGCAGAGCAGGGCTGCGGGGAGAGTGTCTAGGGTCTCCCGAGGGCCGGCCCGCCTCTTCCCATCTGGTGCCCACTGCTCAGGGGAGGAACACAGGGCACAGGTGTTGGCCCACAGGGGGCTGGGAGAGTCAGGTGCCCAGCATAGAGGTGGCCCTGCCGGCCAGATGCAGCCTTGGGCAGCCCCGGACTCCCTGTTTGCTCAGCATGGAGGGTGAGAGCTGGCCGCTCCGTGCAAGGCTTCCCTGTTGACCCCTGCCAGGCCTGCCCAGCACCTCCCCCAAGTCCCCCCAGACTGCCCAGCGGCCACTGCAGATGGAGTCGCTGTCCGCTTTTCTCTGAGAAATCCATTTACTGTCTGCATTGCCTGGGAAGTTATCATCTCGAGACTGCAGCTTCCTAAGGCGTTGCCATGGAGATGAATTTTCTGTCATAAATAAAAGTATTCTGGGGTCAGGAGATCTCAAGCATAACTAGGACAGATTTTGAGGGGGAAAATGCCAGAATTTTTTAAACACATGAGACGATGATCGGGCTGCCTTCTTCCAGAGGGTGTTTCTCAGGCTGTTATGAATTTGGACAGGAGCCCAGTGCCTCGGGAAGCGGGTCTGCTCCCCCACGGCCCCCTCCTCCCCCCGTCAGTGCTGGGCCCCCAGCGGCCACGTGCTGTTGGGGGAGGTCGGGGCTCCGAGATGGAGGGCTCCGGGGGCCCCGCAGCCACAAGAGGAGACTGCGGCACCCAGGCAGCCTGCTGCTCCTCTCTGGGCCGGGGCCCTGGGGGCTCACTGCACAGCCCACACCCCTCTCAGGAGCGGAGCCGTGCGACTTCCGATGAGGCCCCAACCAGTCCCCACATGCAGCCCGCGGGCGTCAGCGTCAGGGAGCTCCTTTGTTCAGGGTCACCGCAGGTCAGCAGTGAGGAGGGGGAGAGGAAGGTATGCAGGCTGAGGGATGGGCGCCACCCAGGCCGGAGCCGGAGCCCAGGGCTGCTTGCCAACCCCCCACCATGCTGGGCAAACAGAGCCGTCCGTCCCCAGGGACCTGAGCTGGGACGGCGGCCCCCTGAGGCCCGCAGCCTGGGATGGAACAGGGCTGAGCCCCAGGGTTCTTCCACAAGTAGGGCAACCCCAGGACCAGATGGAGTCAGTCCACGGTGAATTCTACCAAACAGTTCTCAAAAGAATTCACATCGATGCTTTACAAACTCTTCCCAAAAACATAAGAGGAAGGGACCCACTCGCACAGAATCATTATTTTTAGATGTTGATACCAAAACCAAGGACATCACAAGGAAAGAAAAAACAGACCACTACCTTTATGTACAGATGCAAAAACTTCAACAAAATATTAGCAAAACAAATCCAACAGCACATAAAAATAGTGACTGTACCACATGGCAAGGTAGGGTTATCCCCGGGGCACCAGTGCGGCTCAACAGACAAGAACCAGTCAGCGCTGGGGGGTGGGGGGCTGTATATGTATGTGTGTACGTGTGTGTGTAAATGTGTGTATGTGCATAAATGTGTGTGTGTGAATGTGTGTATATGGGTGTAAATGTGTGTATGTGTGTAAGTGTGTAAATGTGTGTATGTGTGTATATGTATACGTGTGTGTAAATATGTAAGTGTGTGTGCACGCATATGTGTGTGTACATGTGTGTATGTGCATAAATGTGTGTATGTGCGTGTAAATGTGTGTGCATGTAAATATGCATGTAAATGTGTGTATGTGTGTAAATGTGTAAATGTGTGTGAATGTGTGTAAATGTGTATGTGTGTAAATGTGTGTATGTGTGTAACTGTGTGTGTAAATGTGTATGTGCGCATATGTGTGTATGTGCGTAAATGTGTGTATATGTATGTGTGTAAATGTGTGTATGTGTGTATGTGTGTAAGTGTGTAAATGTGTGTATGTGTATATGTGTGTGTAAATATGTGTTGTGTGAGAGCGCATGTGTGTATACATGTGTGTGTGCATAAATGTGTGTATGTGTGTAAATGTGTGTGCATGTAAATATGTGTGTAAATGTGTAATTATGTGTATATGTATTGTGTGAATGTGTGTAAATGTGTTTGTAAATATGTGTATGTGTGTAAATGTGCACATGTGTGTATACATGTGTGTACATGTGTGTACATGTGTGTGTAAAAGTGTGTACTGTGTGTACATGTGTGTGTATGTATACACACACAATATACATGCATCATATTCAGAGGATAAAAAAATAGAAATGATCTTCTCAATTACTATGGAAAAAGCATCACCCAGAAAAAATCGAATACTGTTTCATGCTAAACACTCAGCAAACTAGAAACAGGAGGAAGTCCCTTACCCTGGAAGTAACTCACACCTGGCACCGTATTTAAGGCAGAAAAACGTAAAAGTTTCCCCCATCAGGAGCAAGACAATGATGTCTGCTCCGCCAGCTTCTCCCCACTATCCCGGAGGTTCTCACCCCGGCGATTAAAGAAAAGAGAAATAGATTGAGCAGAAAGTAGCCAGCTACTCCTACTGGAAGCAGGAAACCCAGACACACACACACGTTAGAGCCAAAACCAAGGCCACAAGACTAGGACAATATATAAAATCCTGCCGCAGGGACCAACACGCACCAGCAAAGAACAATCCAAAAAGAAAACTAAGAAAACAGTCTCACTGACCGCAGCCCAGCAGCAGTGAGGCCTCATGAGGCCCCTGAGCTCCTGTCTGATGCCTCGGGGCATCTGCGGGGGCAAGAAGGAACGAGGAGCGCGCCTCTAGGGACCCGCGGCGACAGCCACCACCCTCTGCATTTAAAGCCCGGGGTTTGGCTTTTCCACCACCCCCCCCCCGGAGGAAGTCTGGGTGGTGGGGGACCCGGGCTCCTGGTCTCCGCTGTGCTGGGGGCTGGGGCNGGATGGATTAACTGTGGCCGAGGCCCGTGCTGTCTCCCTTGCTGTGGAATGCGAGCTGACCCGGGAGCCCAGGTGCAGAGCAGGGCTGCGGGGAGAGTGTCTAGGGTCTCCCGAGGGCCGGCCCGCCTCTTCCCATCTGGTGCCCACTGCTCAGGGGAGGAACACAGGGCACAGGTGTTGGCCCACAGGGGGCTGGGAGAGTCAGGTGCCCAGCATAGAGGTGGCCCTGCCGGCCAGATGCAGCCTTGGGCAGCCCCGGACTCCCTGTTTGCTCAGCATGGAGGGTGAGAGCTGGCCGCTCCGTGCAAGGCTTCCCTGTTGACCCCTGCCAGGCCTGCCCAGCACCTCCCCCAAGTCCCCCCAGACTGCCCAGCGGCCACTGCAGATGGAGTCGCTGTCCGCTTTTCTCTGAGAAATCCATTTACTGTCTGCATTGCCTGGGAAGTTATCATCTCGAGACTGCAGCTTCCTAAGGCGTTGCCATGGAGATGAATTTTCTGTCATAAATAAAAGTATTCTGGGGTCAGGAGATCTCAAGCATAACTAGGACAGATTTTGAGGGGGAAAATGCCAGAATTTTTTAAACACATGAGACGATGATCGGGCTGCCTTCTTCCAGAGGGTGTTTCTCAGGCTGTTATGAATTTGGACAGGAGCCCAGTGCCTCGGGAAGCGGGTCTGCTCCCCCACGGCCCCCTCCTCCCCCCGTCAGTGCTGGGCCCCCAGCGGCCACGTGCTGTTGGGGGAGGTCGGGGCTCCGAGATGGAGGGCTCCGGGGGCCCCGCAGCCACAAGAGGAGACTGCGGCACCCAGGCAGCCTGCTGCTCCTCTCTGGGCCGGGGCCCTGGGGGCTCACTGCACAGCCCACACCCCTCTCAGGAGCGGAGCCGTGCGACTTCCGATGAGGCCCCAACCAGTCCCCACATGCAGCCCGCGGGCGTCAGCGTCAGGGAGCTCCTTTGTTCAGGGTCACCGCAGGTCAGCAGTGAGGAGGGGGAGAGGAAGGTATGCAGGCTGAGGGATGGGCGCCACCCAGGCCGGAGCCGGAGCCCAGGGCTGCTTGCCAACCCCCCACCATGCTGGGCAAACAGAGCCGTCCGTCCCCAGGGACCTGAGCTGGGACGGCGGCCCCCTGAGGCCCGCAGCCTGGGATGGAACAGGGCTGAGCCCCAGGGTTCTTCCACAAGTAGGGCAACCCCAGGACCAGATGGAGTCAGTCCACGGTGAATTCTACCAAACAGTTCTCAAAAGAATTCACATCGATGCTTTACAAACTCTTCCCAAAAACATAAGAGGAAGGGACCCACTCGCACAGAATCATTATTTTTAGATGTTGATACCAAAACCAAGGACATCACAAGGAAAGAAAAAACAGACCACTACCTTTATGTACAGATGCAAAAACTTCAACAAAATATTAGCAAAACAAATCCAACAGCACATAAAAATAGTGACTGTACCACATGGCAAGGTAGGGTTATCCCCGGGGCACAAGTGCGGCTCAACAGACAAGAACCAGTCAGCGCTGGGGGGTGGGGGGCTGTATATGTATGTGTGTACGTGTGTGTGTAAATGTGTGTATGTGCATAAATGTGTGTGTGTAAATGTGTGTATATGGGTGTAAATGTGTGTATGTGTGTAAGTGTGTAAATGTGTGTATGTGTGTATATGTATACGTGTGTAAATATGTAAGTGTGTGTGCACGCATATGTGTGTACATGTGTGTATGTGCATAAATGTGTGTGTGTGCGTGTAAATGTGTGTGCATGTAAATATGCGTGTAAATGTGTGTGTATGTGTGTAAATGTGTAAATGTGTGTGAATGTGTGTAAATGTGTATGTGTGTAAATGTGTGTATGTGTGTAACTGTGTGTGTAAATGTGTATGTGCGCATATGTGTGTATGTGCGTAAATGTGTGTATATGTATGTGTGTAAATGTGTGTATGTGTGTATGTGTGTAAGTGTGTAAATGTGTGTATGTGTATATGTGTGTGTAAATATGTGTTGTGTGAGAGCGCATGTGTGTATACATGTGTGTGTGCATAAATGTGTGTATGTGTGTAAATGTGTGTGCATGTAAATATGTGTGTAAATGTGTAATTATGTGTATATGTATTGTGTGAATGTGTGTAAATGTGTTTGTAAATATGTGTATGTGTGTAAATGTGCACATGTGTGTATACATGTGTGTAAATGTGTGTACATGTGTGTGTGTGTAAAAGTGTGTACGTGTGTGTACATGTGTGTGTATGTATACACACACAATATACATGCATTATATTCAGAGGATAAAAAATAGAAATGATCTTCTCAATTACTATGGAAAAAGCATCACCCAGAAAAAATCGAATACTGTTTCATGCTAAACACTCAGCAAACTAGAAACAGGAGGAAGTCCCTTACCCTGGAAGTAACTCACACCTGGCACCGTATTTAAGGCAGAAAAACGTAAAAGTTTCCCCCATCAGGAGCAAGACAATGATGTCTGCTCCGCCAGCTTCTCCCCACTATCCCGGAGGTTCTCACCCCGGCGATTAAAGAAAAGAGAAATAGATCGAGCAGAAAGTAGCCAGCTACTCCTACTGGAAGCAGGAAACCCAGACACACACACACGTTAGAGCCAAAACCAAGGCCACAAGACTAGGACAATATATAAAATCCAGCCGCAGGGACCAACACGCACCAGCAAAGAACAATCCAAAAAGAAAACTAAGAAAACAGTCTCACTGACCGCAGCCCAGCAGCAGTGAGGCCTCGTGAGGCCCCTGAGCTCCTGTCTGATGCCTCGGGGCATCTGCGGGGGCAAGAAGGAACGAGGAGCGCGCCTCTAGGGACCCGCGGCGACAGCCACCACCCTCTGCATTTAAAGCCCGGGGTTTGGCTTTTCCACCACCCCCCCCGGAGGAAGTCTGGGTGGTGGGGGACCCGGGCTCCTGGTCTCCGCTGTGCTGGGGGCTGGGGCAGGCGAGGGACGGGGCTCCGGGGTCGGGGGTCCGCAGCGGCCACGGGCTGAGCTGAGCCTCCATCTTGACGTGCCAGCGGGGACCCCCGCCCCGCAGGTGCTGGCGACCCCAGGGAGCGCAGATCCTGACAAGCCCGCAGCCGCCCCTCTCCCTCCGGAAACACAGCCTCCGCGGAGCAGCTGGGGGCCCAGAGGGCAGGGGGCTCTGCCCGCTCCCCCTCCGTGAGGGCCTGCAGGAAGGACGCCGGGGCCGCCAGATGAAAAGGCAGGGACCCCAGCTCCTAGCACCAGACAGCCCCTGTGATGCAAAGCTGGTGGCTTCTAAGACCAGGCCCCCAGCCCGCAAAGCACCCAGGGAGGCACCAGACACCCGCGCTGCCCAGGGTGATGTCCACCAAGCCCGCGAGGCCAGCACCCTGGAGGGGCAGCAGGAAGAGCAAGGGCCGGGCTGCGAGCCCACCCGCGAGGGCAGAGGGCAACGGGCAGCGGGCGTGGCTGCCCAGAGCCTAGAGGTGCAGAGAGGGCAGGCCGGGGCTCCAGGTTCCTCGGCCCCCGACGGACAGTCTGAGGCCCAGGGGCCGCATGAGAGCTGTGGGTGCTGGGGCTGGGCTGCCTGCCTGGGGCCTGCACTGTGTCCCCACCTGGAGAAGTCTCCATCTGTCTGTCCACCCTGCACACTAGAACCACCCGCGGCCTTAGGACAGCACAGCGCCTGGTGGAGCCTGAGGCGGCCAGAGGCAGGTGCCAGCGCAGGCCGCGGGGCCGGAGCGGGTGGGTGGAGTGCTTCACCCGCAGAGTGCCAGGCAGGGGCCTCGGCCGAGGGCACAGGGCCAGGGTCTGGTCGGCGGGCCGGGGCAGACGGCGACCATGCCGCACTTCTGGCAGTTGAAGGGCCTGGTCTTAATAGTTGCTTTTCTATTCTGCAGAAGCCACCAGCTTTGCACCACAGGGCCCCGCAGCAGGTGGGAGTGGATCCCAGCCCATGGTGGAGGGGCGTGGGGGGCCCTGCCTGTGCTGCAGACCCCCGAGGCCAGGCTGGGTTCTGGTCTCCAGCCTAGGGGTGACCCCGGCTTCCTCCTTCAAGCAGCCCCAGGGACACAGGAACACGCTCTGAGCAAACAGCTCACTTGGCCACCAGGTCTCCCTTGGGGCCCAGAAAAGACTCCGACCCTGGCCCTGCCTCCCAGGGTCCCAGGCTGGCGAGGAGACATCCCGAAAGGCGCCGTGAGCGGGCAGGTGGCCCCGATGGGCGGAAGCTCCGGGGAGGCCCCGCTCTCACCCTCAGCCCAGCCCCACTGGGGAAGCGGGCCTGGCGGGCTGTCATCAGCGGTCCCGGGGTCCATCAGCCCACAGTCCCAGCAGAAGCTCCCCCATCTGAGACTAGCTCCTCTTGCTCCCGCTCAGGGTCGGGAGCCCCACGAGTCCTTCTGGAGCGTCTGCTCTGGGCCAAGCCGTTACATTCACCAAGGAGACCAGCACAGCTGTCCAATCAAGAGCAGGGAAACCACCTGCCAAGGTCACATGCAAAGTCACCCAAGGTCACAGGGCCAGGTGGTCCTGGCAGGGAAGAGCCGGGCAGAGCCACATTCCCACACTCCGCACTCAGTGGCCCCCAGCACATGAGCCAGGGTCTGCAGATGGACCGCTGGGCAAACAGCCCTCCCCAGCCTGGGCAGCGCAGGGCACTAGCGTGCCTATTCAGGCCAGTGGCCCGCAGGGAGGCAGCTGTCCACCGGGCTCCAAAAATGCTGGCTCCTTCACCTGGGCCGCCCGTCCAGCCTGAGCCCCGAGGCTCAGCTGCAGCTGGCACCCCACGGAAGAGACAGAACTGGCGAGGCCAGCGTGAGGGGTCGCGAGGCCAGGTGGGGGAAAGCAGAAGGCACAGAGGGTGGGGGGTCGCGAGGCCAGGGTGGGGCGTCGCGAGGCCAGGGTGAGGCGTTGCAAGGCCAGCGTGGGGGTCGCAAGGCCAGGGTGGGGCGTTGCAAGGCCAGCGTGGGGGTCGCGAGGCCAGGGTGGGGAAAGCAGAAGGCACAGAGGTGGGGGTACCTCCCAGCCAGGCAGGGCCGAGAGCCCACCGCAGCTCTCAGGCTGCACTCTCAGGGAGGGCTGGGGTGGGGAGGCTGGCAGGTGGCTGCGGTGCTTCCAGGGATGAGCACGGCCCTGCACGCATGCTTCCGCCGGGGTCCTCCCGCTCACAGACTCAGCACCGCAGCGGGGTCCCCGGCTTCCTGCCCACCTCCCCCAGGGCCACGGGAAGGGCCCTGCAGGAGTTGTGCGTGTTCACTGGTGCACAAGCCGGGCAGACGGCTCTGGTGGGCACTTCCAAGGGGTGGAGCCCAACTCCCTGCTTCACCATTTGACCCCTGGATGCCCCCTACAACAAGCCTTCTGCTCCCCAGCCCTTCACAGGCTCCAGTTTGGAGGCCCAGTACCCCACTGTATGGCCACATCTTCCTTAGGGGGGGCCTGCTCTCCCCATTTCTGTCTAGAGCTTCCAGGGAAATTCACAACAGATGGGGGACAAGGGAGCTGAACCAGCTGAGCACTCCACCTGGACCCCTCGGGGGTCGGTGGCAGGCCTCCCAGGAGTCCTGGAGCTGGACGGGCACTGGGCAGGGGCCAGCGTTCAGGGCCTTCCGCCTTTACCTGGGAACGGAGAGCGGGCCGAGACCCCCAGTCCTATGAGACGTGGTGGCCGCTCCCCACAAACACCCTCCCCGCGGCCGCTCGGGGCCCCACCCCTTCCCGGGCGTTCCTCTCCCCCAAGAGCACACCAAGCCTTTCTGCACCATTGCTTTAATGGACAGACCATCAGACGCATTTGCCCAAAGGAAGAATAAGTGAGCAGGGTTCTGGGCATCTCACCAGACGCAAATACACAGATCACGTTTGTACATCTCACATCAGACACGTATCCATAGCACAGGATCGCACACCCCTCGGACACCCCTCCTGGGACTGCACGGGGGCGGTCCCCATGGGGCGGAGCCTCGGCCCAGGACCACGCCCCCGAACGCTGGCTCAAAGGCGTCCTACAGCCGTGCGTGGAAGACGCTCCTTAACGTGGAAGGCTCCCCACGGACAGGGGAGTCCCGGGACGCTTCCTGTCACCGGAGACAGCCCCAGGGCAACAGAAGGGTCCCGACGGTCACTCGAGCTCCGAGAGGACGGGGCGGCAGGCCGCGGGCAACACAAGGCTGACCCAGTTCGCAGGCACAGCAGACATGCGGTCCACACACTCCGAGGGACCTAGCCTTCCTCGTCCACTTGGCGGCTGGTGGGGTGCGCCGCTGCGCCTCTGCGAGGTCACGCTGCGGCGCAGCTCTTCGGCCCGGTCCTCTAGGTTCCAGAATCCCGGAGGCAGGCCCAGGACACCAAGACCTCCTGGGCACCATCTGGAGCTCCAGCACCCGAGCCATAGGTCATAGGCCACAGGCCACGTGACGCTGATGGGCCGCGGCCAAAGACGCTTTTCACCATGAACGCATTTTGGTGGGTTTTTCTTCTTTTGGTTCAAAACAAAAAAAAAACATGGCAGGCTCTCAGGTATATAAAACTTGGTAATATTAGACAAAAATACAAATTTCACCTTTACAAAAAAAAAAACAAAATCAAATAACACACAGAATTTCTGTTGAATACACGTAAAGCATAACATCTTACCAAAAATAAGAGTTTAGTTTCTGTCCAAACCCTGGCAGCAGCAGGGAGCAACCCCGGGCCGCCGCGCAGGAAAGCCGGGTCCTCGGGCCCGGCCACGGCAGGCAGGAGGCTGGGGAACGGCATGTGATTGCTTCACGCAGCTCTCTCGAAATGGCTTAAATTAAAAGGCGGGTGAGACCGGGCAAGGAAGAAACACGTAAAGCCAGAAACATTTAGGAAATGATGCACAGGTGGGTATACCATGTTTATTGTGATACATCTCATTTGCTTGCATCCTGCTAGGAAAGGTACCGTCCCACTGTCCTGACTGTTACAGCAGCCTGGTGTTATCGGCGTAAATGTCTTCCAAAGAGATAATTAAAAAAAAAAAAGCTAGGCCAAGAGTAAAAAGGAAAGCTTAATAATCACTTTATGATGTAAAAAAAAAAAAAAAAAATCCACTTAAGGCTCTCAGGGAGGTTTCTGGATAAGACTCAAACACTGCGGCAAGGAGATGTGGTTTCCCGACAGTCTTGGCTCCTGCGTGCGCCTGCAGAGCCCGCGGCCTCCGATCGCAGCCTTCAGAAAGCAGGCTCTGCATCCTGGACAGAAGCGCCTGTGCCCAGCCGGACAGAGGTCCAGTCCGCCGCGACGCCAGTCCTTCCGTCCCTCGGGCGCCCCTCCACTCCGGCAACGGTTCAGACATTTCTGTGAGTGAGTTTTGTGTGTCGTGGTTCATGGTTCTGTTTGCGCTCGCTTTTTTGACAAGGAGGCGGCTTGTTGTGGCCAAGTTCGCTTTTTTTGACAAGGAGGCGGCTTGTTGTGGCCACAGTACTTGTTTTGATGTCACATGAACAACACATACTGTCTCTTTGTTCTCCAAAGCGTGCATGGAGGCAGTTTTCACGGAGGAGAACAAAGACCACGCTGGCAGTGAGCACCGTACATAGTAGGTTCAGGAATGTAACACGCCATGTACATCCGTGTCCCGGGAGAGGGCTGCTGGCTGATCTTCACCTCACATCTGCAGGCAGGAGAGAGATGGACGCTGAGAGGCCACGAGCTCACGAGCACCGTGATGGCACGCACGCACGCACGCACACACGCTGCGTGGTAGCTCGCAGGATTTAAAGCCTTTGTTAAATTTTTCAAATCGAATATGCCCCATTACCCTTTCTGTAACATCCTGACCAGAACTAGCACTCGGCTCTTGGGATCTCATAGAACACAGCTTCAGAGCAAGCCCCATTCTCCCATTGTACAGATGGGGAAAACTGAGGCCCAGAAGGGTTCTTCTGCTTTTCTCCTCACCTTTCTCTTTCTTCTGGCCTACAGCTTGGTGGGACTTCTGGTGCTCCGGCAGCCCCTATGGGCCATGAGGCAATCCTGCCTCTGGATGCCACCGGTGAGACACAGGGGTCTCTGTGACTAGGCAGGGTACAGGGACCTGAGCGTGCAGCAGCTCTTCCCTGCCCCCCACTGCCTGCCTGTTGCTCATCCCAGCGTTTGTGCCACACGCCCAGAGCCCAAATGCCAGCAGGGAGGCGGGGATGGCTCTTTCCCTTTGGGGCCTCCGTCACCAGCTGGCCCATGGAGGCTTAGCCCCGCGGCTGCAGACCAGAGAGCACAGGCAGGTACAGATCAGCCCCTGCACACCCTCGGGACCCACGACCAAGGCTGAGCAGCTGGGGGCTGCTTCAGGGCCTGTCTACGTGGGCCTTTCCTCCCAGAGGAGCCTCGCGAGGGGCCCTGGCCCACGGGCCTCAGACGCTCCTGGCCTGGTCAGGTTCTGCAGCTACACATCACTCAGCTGGGCCCTGGGTTCCCAGGCGCCTGTCACTAAGCGCTCCTCTCACAAGTATTTGTCTTGGATGCCATGGGCTCCCACATGCCCAGGAGCAAGGACCAGGCTCTCCAGAGGCAGACAATCCGACAGGAAGGACCAGGAAGACTTAACACTGCCTCCCTCCATGACAACTGCAGGTGCCCACACCCACCTCCTCTGGAAGCCCCTCGAAAAGACCCCCTTAGAGTGGAGGGGTGGCCAGTGAGATAAAGTAAAAATCACCGAGTCCTTTCACTGTTCTCCCCACCATAATCTTTCTTCCAGCCTGGAGTGTAACACAACTTCTGGAGCTGTGGCAGCCATCTCAGGCCACGAGGCTGAGGACGGACATCACCAGTCCTGAAGTGGGTGTCTGATGGCACTTTGAGACTGCCATACCTGCTCTGGTCTCTACCTTATCTCACCCTGATTTCTGGTGTGTTGTTCACAGCCAAACACAATTTCCAATACAGAAACCAACAGCCCTCCCTACACGTTTACAAAGCATTTCAGACAGGATCTATCCAGCCTTCAACAAGTCTCATCTGTGATCCCGGTAAGCCTCAGTTTTTCCATCTGTTGAAGGAGTGGCTGTCTGTGTGATCCCAGCAATTAAACACAGGAGCTACTCCACTGCTGCCCAGGGAGCCCAGATCACCCCGCTCCTATGATCTCTGCCTCCCGATCAACGAGGACCAAAGCCAGAGCGGGGGCCCCGGAGCAGGAGGGGGCTGGGGGCCAGGCGTCCCGAGCAGCAAGAGAGGGGCAGAGGACAGGAGCGCGGAGGCCCGCAGCCCGGCCGGACAGACAGCGGAAGCTGGCGGACGGATCAAGGCCAATCAGGGCGCGTCCTCGCCTACGGGTGATTCGCCGAGCGATCGGGCGCTACGCCTCCCACCCCAGGATGGCGGCACGGCGGGCGGGTGGCTCCTACCTGGTTGGCCACGTTAGGTGGGTTTTAACCTTTTTCTTTTCCGTTTTTTACCTGACTCCCTACGCCTTCCTGTTGACAGAAGGGCAGGAAGGGTGAGTGGGCCCGAGGGAGGGTGTGGGGTGGACACTGAAGCAATAAATACCTGGGGTGTTTGTCTTTCTGTGAAAACAGCTCGATGGCGCTGGCAGGGAGACACTTCCTGGTCCCGTGAGCCGGCCCGGCGCAGTGGCCCCGACCCTGGGCTGCTCCGGGCAGAGTCTGGCCGGGAAGGCCAGGAGCCCGAGCGCCAAAGCTGTGGCCCGCACCTGCCACCCGCCAGGGACGGGCCCCCACAGCGGCCTGACCCCTCCCTCCAGGCGCGTGGCCGCGTCCCCGCCATGCCCTCGGGGGCAGCACACCGCCCCCCAGCAGGGCCCGGGCCGCACGGCCCGCGGGAACGGCCGACCGGCCTCGCTGCAGCCCCCGCCCCCGCCGCCCCCCGAGGCCACTGGCCGCGGCCCCGCGCGACTCACCCGCCTCCTCCTCGCGGTGCCCCGGGCTCGGGCTGGCGCTCGCGCACGTGCACTCCAGGTGCTCCTCCAGCCGCACCTGCACCTCTTTCAACTTCGCCTTCTTCCTGAAGTACTCCACCTTGGCCACCTGCCGAGACAGCAGCGCGGCCGTGGCCGAGCGGCACACGGGCCTGGGAGCCGGGATGCCCCCTGACCCCTGACCTCCTCCCAGTGAGGAAGCAGGGAGATCCGGTGCAGCGTTTGCGGTTTGGTCCATTTTAACTTGAGCCCAGAGGCTTGTGCACGCCAGGAGAGGCCCTGAAGGATGCCCTCGAGGGGGAGGCACTGGGGTTTGCTTCCATGCCTCAGGGACACGTGGAACAGCCACAGAGGTCGGCAAAGGTGCGCCTGACCATCAGCAGCCAGAGACCAGGGCTGCTGCTCGCGGCCCGGGACCATCCGCCCTCCAGCCCAGACCCGAGCCGCAAGGAGGAGCAGGAGGCGTGGGCCCACCTGGGGCTCCAGACAAGGACCCTTTAGCCGCCCGACGTGCGGCCGGGCCCAGCCCTGCAGCTTCACCAGGGCTCCCAGAACGGCCCCCAGGGACACTGTCTCCATCCCTCGCTCTTCGCCCAGGGACATGGGTTGGGGGGGAGCATGGCCTGGCCAAGACCCACCTCTGGCACTCGGAGGCCCCGGGGAAGCCCGGCTCATGGGCCACAGCTGACCGGGGCAAACAGGACCCCAGGCGGCAAACAGAAGCCTCCAGCCTGGGACCGCCCTTTACAAGGAGCTTCGAGGCCAGAAGCCAGGGGGCCCCGGGCAGGGGTTGGCCTGCACTGCAGTAGCCAGGCCGCCCACCCCACAGGCGAGCAGCCTGGAGCCCGTCCGGACCTGGAGCGGCCACCCGGCTCCATGAATTAACCAAGCAGAGGAGAGCCAGTGGCCCGCCGGCCGCGTGCTGAGACCGTGGCTCACCCGGGTCAGGAGCTGGGCCAGGTGTGCGGACAGGCCCAAGGGTTTCCCAAGTCGAGACCTCAAGACCAGGGAGAAAGGAGGCCTCGGGTGGGAGCTCCTGCAGGACATCTCCACCTTGGGCGGCCTGGGGCTCGGCTGCCCCTGCCCCCTGCCCCGGGGAGAGTCCGAGAGCTGGGCATGTGATCCATGTGGGCAGCCAGCCTCCGCCTTCCCATCTGTAAAGTGGGAACATGGGTCACGGGCACCGGGGGTCACGGTGACCGACAAATGGCCCACACAGAAGCACCTGGAACCCAGGTCATTGTCCAGAGGCCACTGAAGATGGTGCCTTTGCACAGAGCCTCTCCAAGGCCCTGTCCGGAGAGGCCGGCACAGCCTCTCCAAGGCCCCGACCGGAGAGGCCGGCACAGCCTCGCCACGGCCCCGTCCGAGGAGGCCGGCACAGCCTCGCCACGGCCCCGTCCGAGGAGGCCGGCACAGCCTCTCCAAGGCCCCATCCAGAGAGGCCGGCACAGCCTCTCCAAGGCCCCATCCAGAGAGGCCAGCACACAGGCCAGCGCCTCACCCCTCCCTGGACCCCACTCTGAGTGCCCACATGCTTCCCGCCACCCTGGCCTCTGCTGGGGGACACAGGCCACCCGAGGGTTTGGCCCTCTGTATGGCATGCCTCTGGCCAGTGGGCGCCTCCTCTGGTATCCTCTGCAGGGCAGGACGAGGACCCAGGACCCGAGGTGGGGGGGGGCCTCGCCAGCCATCAGACAGACCGCCTGGGGACCAGCGCTAGGCCCAGGAGCGCTGCCCCAGCGAGCTCCTCAGGGAAGGGTGCGCGACAGCGGCCACTCGAGCCTTTAGAGAAAAATCTTGCTTTTCTTATCACAGAAAAACAAACAGGGATTCACGGCTGCACCTGCCTCTGGGTATGCAAGCATTCCGGGCAGGTCCACCAACTCCATCTGGCCAGGAAATGGCTGCATTTTTCCCCCAAGAACGCGCTGTGAATATTAAATCCTCAAAGGCGTCCTCTGCTCTAGCCAAGGCCACCATGAAGATGCTGACGTCCTTGGCGCCCCACCTCCACCTCCAGACCTACGCTGCAGCCTCTCGGAGCCCACACGCCATGCTCTCCCCACCATTTCTCAGCTGCTCCTGAAAAACCAGACGCTCGGACTCCCCGCCACGGAGCTGCCCCACCCGAGCACACCCCCAGGATGCCGTCGGCCTCCTGAGCCAGGCCTTGGGTTGCTGTGCCCGCCAGCCCCCATGAAGCAGGACACTCCCAGGAGGGCCAGGGGCAGCCATGCCCTGCACGGCCCCCGACGCGGGTCGTCTGGAATAAAGAGCAGCATCTCCTGAACCCCACGGGCCAGGTCCATGACTCTCACAGCAGCCTCAAGAGGGCACAACCATGGCCCGTTTCACAGACAGCGAAACAGGCCGCACAGACAGGGCCTGGTTCACCGGGAAGGGTCCCGGACTTGCGACCGGCAGGGCCCCCGGGCACGCCCCTCAGGCCACCGGGCGAGGTCGCCGGGGCCCTGCAACCCCAAGTCCACTCAGAACTGAGCCCAGCTCCTGGGGTCACGACGGACAGACCAACCTGACCCCCAGGCGGGCGGCAGGAGGCCTTCTCCAAGCTCGGTTTAGAGGCCACAGCGGCGGAGAAGAGAACCCCAGCTCAGGGGCCTGTGGCCCATGGGGTCTGGCCTCCCTGACCGACTAGGGCTCAAGCTGGGCAAGCAGCAGGCGCCTCGCCGCGCGGGGCAGGGACTCGGGAGCCCACACCAAGACATGCTGCCAGAGCCACTGCCCTGGCTCCTGGCACGGCAACGGCCGCCGGGCCCCGTGGGGACCCCCAGCCAGAGAACAGGCCCCGGTCCACGAGGCCCACCCTGGACTTCCCCAGGCAGACACACCAGGCCCAGCTCCCAGAGGCCTTGCCCCAGCGAGCTCCTCAGGGAAGGGTGCGCGACAGCGGCCACTCGAGCCTTTAGAGAAAAATCTTGCTTTTCTTATCACAGAAAAACAAACAGGGATTCACGGCTGCACCTGCCTCTGGGTATGCAAGCATTCCGGGCAGGTCCACCAACTCCATCTGGCCAGGAAATGGCTGCATTTTTCCCCCAAGAACGCGCTGTGAATATTAAATCCTCAAAGGCGTCCTCCGCTCTAGCCAAGGCCACCATGAAGATGCTGACGTCCTTGGCGCCCCACCTCCACCTCCAGACCTACGCTGCAGCCTCTCGGAGCCCACACGCCATGCTCTCCCCACCATTTCTCAGCTGCTCCTGAAAAACCAGACGCTCGGACTCCCCGCCACGGAGCTGCCCCACCCGAGCACACCCCCAGGATGCCGTCGGCCTCCTGAGCCAGGCCTTGGGTTGCTGTGCCCGCCAGCCCCCATGAAGCAGGACACTCCCAGGAGGGCCAGGGGCAGCCATGCCCTGCACGGCCCCCGACGCGGGTCGTCTGGAATAAAGAGCAGCATCTCCTGAACCCCACGGGCCAGGCCCATGACTCTCACAGCAGCCTCAAGAGGGCACAACCATGGCCCGTTTCACAGACAGCGAAACAGGCCGCACAGACAGGGCCTGGTTCACCGGGAAGGGTCCCGGACTTGCGACCGGCAGGGCCCCCGGGCACGCCCCTCAGGCCACCGGGCGAGGTCGCCGGGGCCCTGCAACCCCAAGTCCACTCAGAACTGAGCCCAGCTCCCGGGGTCACGACGGACAGACCAACCTGACCCCCAGGCGGGCGGCAGGAGGCCTTCTCCAAGCTCGGTTTAGAGGCCACAGCGGCGGAGAAGAGAACCCCAGCTCAGGGGCCTGTGGCCCATGGGGTCTGGCCTCCCTGACCGACTAGGGCTCAAGCTGGGCAAGCAGCAGGCGCCTCGCCGCGCGGGGCAGGGACTCGGGAGCCCACACCAAGACATGCTGCCAGAGCCACTGCCCTGGCTCCTGGCACGGCAACGGCCGCCGGGCCCCGTGGGGACCCCCAGCCAGAGAACAGGCCCCGGTCCACGAGGCCCACCCTGGACTTCCCCAGGCAGACACACCAGGCCCAGCTCCCAGAGGCCACAGGTCTGGCAATGTCAGACTGCAGCTAACTGCCTGACACGGCCACAGACCTGAGCCAGCGGCTGCCCCGAAAGCAGGGCCGCCCCAAACTCCCAACACCTGAGAGGCTGGAGCCCACCCGGCGGCAGGGAGCCGCTCCTTCCGCCTGACCCACCACCACCCACGCCCAGCTCCACCTGTCCCAGCCACGGGGGCTCGGGTCTAGGGGTGGGGTCCGTGTGTCAGCCCGCACTGGGGGGGCAGACGCCAGGCACTGATCTTGCTGAGCGGGGTGCAGGGGAGGTGGCCGGGACCCCTGCCCACGTAGCAATACAGCAGGTCTGCAGGGGCTCCGGGGTCCACGAGCCACCCCCAGGGCAGGCCCCGGAGGTCTCAGGCCCCTGGTGGGCAGGCCACCAACCTGGGCATGTCCTGACCCCGGTCCCGGAGCCCCCTGCAACTGAGGGTACCCGCCTGGTTCAGTCGCCTGGGAGACCATTCCAGCCTCCCCGCCCTCTCTTCCCAATGAGGGGCCTCGGGCTGTGCATCGCCCCATGACCCCCAGCACCCATCCTGCATTCAGTCTGGGCCTTAAGGGCCACTCTCCGCTAGGCCTCAACCCCAAGTGGAACAGGGGCGGCCCCTGGGGCAGGCATGCCACAATGGGCCTCCTGTTCCCACTGACCTCCATCTCCTCCTGCCAGGACCCCGGGGTCTGGGGCCGGATGTCTCTTTGCCAACCTCCGGGTGGGAGGGTG
>SJYX01018332.1:136797-148496 GCA_006410675.1 Oreotragus oreotragus | reverse complement strand
GAGCCTGCTCCGTTTTCACCCCCCGTACCTCCAGGCCCCTGCTGCTGGCCCAACATACAGGCTCCAACGTCCGTAAGCAGGACCATCTAATCCAGGGCACCCCACCCCCAAGCCCAAGAGACAAAGGCCTCAGTTCTGTGGACTCCTGGGGCTCCTAAGACCTCTCAACACACCACAAGGAGGGATCCCCAGACCCAACGGAAGCCCAGGAGGCTGGGATGAGAGCCAGGGCCACCGCTGAGCCCGCAAGTGGGCATCAGGCCTGCTTGAACCGAGGAGGATGCAGCAGCGGGGCCCACGGGGTCCACCCGGAGTCTGAGGCCTAAGGCGGGAGCCAGCGCCCCAGGCAGGCACTCCAGGGCACCTTGGCCCCAGGGGAGTGTCCACCTGAGACCGCAGGCAGCCAGCCATGGAATCCGCTTACTCAACCCCCGAAGCACGCAGAGGACCAAGTCAAGTCCCAGTTAGAGTCTAAAGTGCTTCTCGCGTGCCAGCTACAGGGCCCTGAACCCCACACCTCACTCCAGGGCCAGACGCCTGGACTCAGACTCGCAGGTGATCGGAAATAATGCCCAGTGGAGAAAAGAGTTCTACTGCACCCCCGGAGCAGAAATCCGTGTTCCAGGAAAACTGGAGGCCCAGCTGAGTTGGGGGGAGCTGCTCCACGGGGACGGTGCCAAGTCCACGCCCCGGGGCCACAGGGACCACGACCTACCCAGGGCCAGATCTTCCGTGGGGGCAGGCAGTCCCCATGTCCCAGACCCACTCCCCCAGAGAGGCAGGTGCAGCCAGAGGGGAGCGAGCCCAGGCTAAGAAAGGTTTCCAGACATAGGGCCAGAAGCCAGACCCTAGCTTAGCTGCCCAGTGACCTGAGGATGCAGAATTTCCCCCAGATTCAGAGAACGAGCCCCAGTATGTGTCCTTGGAACCTGACCTGCTGCAAGACCCCGTGATGCCCTCAGCAGTCAAACCAGCCAGCCTCCTGCCTGGGAGAAGGCCTCGCAGTGAGCACTGCCGCGCACTGGCGCCCAGGAGCCCGATACGGGAGGCAGAGACGTCTGACCCAAGCCGCTGGGCCTGTGGCTCCCCACGCAGAGCACACCTTCCTGAAACAGGGGGTGACCTGGCCCCCAAAAGGACGCCCCATGACTGGTGCCCCATCAATAGCACGTCCAGTGGAGAGGGGCACCCTCCCAGGTTTCACAGGGGTCAGAGGCCTAGCATGACGGGCGTGTGCCTGGCCCTGCAGCCTGAGTTCTGAGCCAAGTTCTGAGCAGTGGTGGGAGTCAGCCTCCCCACCCAGCCCCAACCCAGGGCTCCCTTCCGGTCTCGGTGGGGAGAGGCTCTCAGGGGACACCCAGCCCCCTTGCCACGCACCACAGCCCCCACTAAAGTGCCCAAGAGACCCTTCCAGAGCCTGGAGGGGACACCGGGCAGCTCTCAGCTAAATGGCTGGACACCATGCGAAATCCGTCGGCAAGGCAAACCACCACTCGTCCTAAGATCCATGAGAGGCCCATGGAGAGGGGACTAGACGCCACCCCTAAACCACCCAGCAGGACCCAAGCCCCAGCCCCGCCCCCGGGCCTCAGTGCGTCTGTCAGAGAAATGGACGCAGCCTCCGGCTCACCAGCCACAGCTGGCCGCCGTGGGCCGAGGACGCGCGGGCTCACCTTGACGCTCCGGTGGTGCACACGCGACGGCTGGCACTTGACGCTGCTGGTGTTGCAGCAGCCGGTGCAGCGCTTCACCTCCACGCACGGCGGCCAGATCAGGAAGTTGGCGGATGTGGGGTCCACCTGGCTCCGAGGTATCTCGTAAATGACAGTCCTGGTCTTGCAGACCGCTGGGATGGCCTCCTCTGCAGAGATGAGAGGCAGGTGAAGGTGCTGGAAGCCCCAGGGCTGCAGCAGCTCCTAGGGGCCCAGGCAGGAGCGACCCACGGCCCATGGCTTCCGCCCACGGGACATGTCACACAGCCCCTGGTCCAGCACAGGCAGCAAGACCCTGGCCCCCAACACGGTGCCCCTGACTGGCCCAAAGAGGAGCGGTAACCTGCGGGCTGGGACGGGAGACCCCAGAGGGGTGGGCGCTGCAGAGAGCCTCCCTTGGAGCGTGGGGGCTGAAAAGGGGCTCACACAGCCCCTGAGGCCAGCTTGGAGCTGAGACACAGCCTTCACTCAGGGCCAGGGGCAGGGAGCCAGCTCTCACCTGCCCCACCTCCCAAGGGCCCGACTCCCACAAGCACATTTCCAGTGGCTCCCAAATCAAGAGGGCAGGGTGCTGGTGACCCAGCTACCCCAGTGCGGGAAGGGGCCCCGCTCACAGTGCCCAACCCAGCGCCCACCAGTAGGAAGGGTCTGGGGAGTCCAGCCAGGCAGGGCCACAGGCCTTCAGTCCAGCCACAGCTCCGCTCAAGGGCAGGTCCCCGGTTTGGAGCAGGACAGGCCCCCATCAGCCCCAAAGACTCGAGCCAGCACACGTCTGGGCCCCCATCAGCCACCCGCTGGGAGGGCCCACTGGCCTCAACCAGGAATCGTCTACCCACACACCACGCCCAAAGGCAGAAGCTATAGAACCCATATTCTTGGAAAGACAGCTCAGACAGAGGGAGTCACATACCCAAGGCCACAAGGAGGACAGGCAGCTGTCAGGGCGCACAGGTGGCACGGGACCGGGTGGCCACACCCCCCAACTGCACCCCTGGGGCAAGGCCTCCCCTCAAGGCCAAGCCCAAGGCCCCAGGAGACCTCCATCAGCCAGTCACTCCTGAAGGGGCCAGGCAGACTCTGGATGCTCAGCGTGGGGCCAAGGGGCCAGGCCTGCTGGGGGTGGGGACCCGGAAAGGGCCCCCCAGGCCCAGCGTGGCTACACCCACCACTCCGCAGGGCAGCAGGGAGCACTCTGTGCTCGATGTTATGAACTGCAAATTAAACACGACCCATCCTCCAGCGAGGCTGCCTGCAGCACAGGCCCCAACAAGACCGGGCACTTCAGGAATTTACGGCGGCTCCCCACTTCTGGAAACTCTTGGCCCAGGCCAGGCCTGCAGCGGGGAGCGGGCGGGCCAGGATGGGGAGGGGGGCGCAGGGCCTGCACAGCAGAGAAGGGTCGGTCCCCGCATCCCCAGAGCTCCCCCACAGGCCCCCAGCACAGGGACTCACCGATGCTCCTTTTCCTCCGGATGGGCACCGGCCGCTTCTCCGGGGCATGCTTGGTGCCGTGGCCCCCACGGGCTCTCAGACTGGTTTCCAAAGGCTCCTCAGCTCCTACAGGAAAAAGAGATGCCGACCATCCGCCCACACCTGGGCCCCTGGGGCCTGCACAGCAGCATACCCCGCCGCCCTTCTCGTTACAGAGGGGGTCCCTCTGCACCCACAAGAGGGGGCTCCAGACGTGTGCAGGATGAGACTCCCAACTGCCAAAGATGTCTCAGGCGGCCCATGCGGCCAGCATGAGGCTCCTGACGGGGGCGCCTGCCCTGCACCCCACTGCGAAGCTGCAGGCCGCCGGGGAAGGGCCTGCGGCCAGCCCACCCGGGGCACCTCCTCAGGGAAGCCGGGTGAGGGCTGACCCAGGGGAGATGCCTGAAGGCAGCCCGCCCCGCCCGCAAGGCTGAGCCGACAGGCCTGCTGCTGCTTGCTGGACAGCGCACCGTGGCCAGAGGGCTGGACGGCAGACGGGACCGTGGACGCGCACAGGCTACGGCCGCAGCTGCTCCACTAGCTCTGCCTCTGCCGCCTCGTCTTCTGCCCTCACTGACCCGATCCTGGCTGAGCATCCCGGCCTTGCAAGGGCATCAGCAGCAAGGCCAGATCGGGCCTCGGTCAGACCCCACTCGGCCCTGAACGTCAGCCTGCCGTGACAGAGAGGCCACGAGAGCCGGGAGCAGCACATCAGGAGTCCGGCGCCCGGTGGGGGAACGGCTCAGGAAGGAAAGAAAGTGCTCTGAGTGGCCCCAGAGCCAAGGTCACCACTGGGCCTAGCGCCCCAGGCTGGCTACAGCCCCCTCAGTACACACACCACCACCCACTCTGCCCCCGGGCCCCCAGACAGGGCTCAGAAGGGACACACACACCTGCCATCCGGCCTGACCCCGCCCGAGGACAGCACCTGCACCAGGGTGGAGTGGGCCACACGCGGCTGCCCCACCCCGCTCTCAGACCCGGTGGGGCATCTCCCCGCCTCTCCCCCCCATCACTGCTTCCCCCACAGTTAACCAGAGGCAGCGGGCTCTGAGAAAGCACGCCTTAAGGGCCACAGCTGCCCAAGGAGCCCGTTCTCACCACCTCCCCTCGCCAAGAAGCTCCAGTGGTAACCTGGCCACGAGCCCAGACCCGAGGACCCCCCTCCCCGAGGCGCAGCGCACAGAGGCCTTGGAGACGGGCCACGTGCCTGCAGTCGGAACCTGCACGCACTAGAAGCGAGCGCAACAGGAACCCAAGACGCGCCGCCGTGCGCGCTGCCGTCCAGGAGAGCCCAGCTCTCCCCTCAAAATGACTCAGTGTTCCACTGCCGCTAATTTTTTCTGAGACCCAAAATAAGATCAGAACAGAACTACTCATGCAGTAAGAATTTCCCATCCACCAACTGTTACAAGAAGCACTTTTTCACGAAAAAAGTGACATTATGAGTCACGTCCTGGTGGTGGCCATCTTGCCATCGCCAAGCCCGGGAGCAGCTGGTCCATCCCGAGCTTCTAGGGGACAACGGAACGGCAGCAACCCAGGCCGCAGCCCACCCAGCACGCCAGCCGGGCAGCAGCGGCCTTCTGCGGCATCATGGTGCCGTGCACACAGTACGAGCTGCCACCTTTCCACCTCAGAGGAAACTGAGGCCAAGGCTCAGAACAAGCAAGGCCGATGGCCAGCGGGAGGCCCCCGACTGCCTGCACCACACCCAGGCCTCTTGCCTCCGAAGAAGCAAAGACAAAGCCTCCTGGTGCATCAACTGTTCTGAAACCTGAACCCAGGACTCGCTCCCCAGCAAGAGTAGAAAGAGCTCCCAGTCAGACAAGCTCATCCACTACCCAGAGGAGACGGGTGGTCCGGAAACCCAGCCCAGACCTCGCTGATGGGGAGGGAGCCCTCTGACTTAGGTGGGTGGAGATGCGACTGGCAGGGACCCCCACAAGAGAAGGCCACACGTGAATCACAGCCGAAAATGGCTCTCAGGACAGTTCATCAGCTGGTTTTCCCTTCTGCCTCTTCTGCACAGATGTCCAAAGGATAGGGAGCCGTCTTCCAGCCGTCAGTTCTGGAGGAGCATTAATGGCCTAACGGGATGACATTTATGTATCCTTACTCAATGGCCACGGGCGCCCGGCCAGGCTTCGGAGAACAAAGCTCCCACGCGGCTGAATGGTCTGCTCCCTGCACACCCGACACACGGGCCGCAAACTCCACGCTACTGGTCATTAGAAGACCACACGCTGGCCCCGGCACCCAAAGGTCACACGTGAAAAACCAACTGTCCGGTCTCGCGGGCGCGGGGGAATCCACCGCCTGCGGGCCTGGGCGCAGCGCCTCACCTGGGAGACGGGGACGGCCCGCCCCTGGAGGCCCCGCCCCGGGGAGGAGCCACTGCAAACCCCAGTGTCTTTTCCCGCTCCCAGGCGTCAGTCTACAAGAGCGCCACTCCGAGCTATAGGAGGAAGGACGGATACCTAGGCCAACCAGTCTTCTCTGCACCCACCCGCCTCCTCACTGATCCCACCTCTGGCTGACCCTGCTGGGGAGTCCTGGGCCTGGAGAAGTAACCTCTCAGCAGTTTGCAACCTTTCCTAGCAGCGGGGCCCATTTCTACTCTTCACTTGGGGCAGAAACAGAAGTTGGGGAAAAGACACCCACACCCCCAGCCCACTCCTGCTAAGCAAGCTACAGAAGCAGCCAGCTCAGGTCAGAGCTGTGAGAGGGGGACCACCCAGAGCCCTGATGAAGGAGCCCGCCCTGGGGTCTGTGTCACAAAGGGTCCCGGAGGGACAAGGCTACAGAGCAAAGGAGATCCTGGGGCCCCTCCAGTGTTCTCAGCCCAAAGCTCACCAGGCACTAGGCGCTCTCTCAGGCCCCAGCTACCCCAACAGGTGGGGGAGGGAGGGAGGCAACGCACTCTGTCCACTCCCTGGGGCAGGAGGGAGCCAGGCTCGCAGGGCTTTTATAAGGGGGCAATTTGAAGCCAGCCCGGAGAACCGGCTGGGGCACCCTTGCTTCCTCTGTTTGGACCCTCCAAGTCCCCAGGTCAGGAATGCTATCAGCATGACCCCAGAGCTGCAATGCTAAAAGCATTAATGGGTGGGGGCTGGGGGGAGGCGGGGCTGCAGAAAACAGAATGAGAATGGTCCCAGCAGAAAGTGAATGGCCCATTTCCCCACCACTACCCAAAGCAGTCCTGCGGGAGGCCCAGCCTTTCCCAGGGAAAAACCTCTTGGGAGCCAGTCTCCCCATTTCCCAAGTCCGTCAGGCAGCAGCAGGATGCATGCAAGTGTTCTCGGCTAACCAAAGCCAAACCCTTCTCCCCAGGGCTACACATCAAGGAACCAGATCAAACCACCCCCCCACCCCACCCCCCCGGCCCCACTCNGGAGGCCCAGCCTTTCCCAGGGAAAAACCTCTTGGGAGCCAGTCTCCCCATTTCCCAAGTCCGTCAGGCAGCAGCAGGATGCATGCAAGTGTTCTCGGCTAACCAAAGCCAAACCCTTCTCCCCAGGGCTACACATCAAGGAACCAGATCAAACCACCCCCCCACCCCACCCCCCCGGCCCCACTCTGATCTCCAAGTGAAATCCTACCCTCTTCCTGATAAGGATCAGCCAAAGGATTTCCTGGGTCAAGAAACTACAGAAGCCATCGCCCCTGCTAGAAAATGGTTTTGGCATGAAATGAAAATAGTTCAGGCCTTTCCACCACCATAATTAGGTACAAATTTCCAAATGACCAGACCTTGTGAGTTTGCTTAATCCCTCCCCAGCCCCCCTTTTTAGAGTAGCTTGCAGTGAGAGAAAAATCTTCATTTCACTTAAAATGCTCCCAACCAACCCCTGGCTAACTCTGGTTGCTCCATTTGACAAGCTCATCGGGGGCTCCTTTTTGTCCAGTCAACAGTAAGTTTTCTTACATGGGTATTGCCCTAGCTAGCTCACAGTGGAGTTCCTGCCACAGAAATGCGGGCCAGAACCCTTGTCCTCTAGGAAGAGCTTCCTCTGGTCCACAGGCCAGCACAGCCACCCAGCACCCCCGGCTCCCAGCCAGGCCAATATGGGCCGTCAGCACCTCTGCCCACCTGGGGCCAGTCCAACTCTGCAGCCAACACTCAAGAGCTTCAGAAGTCTGCCTGACACTGTTTCCTAAAGCAGCTCAGCTCCAGAGCCTGAGGAGGGAGCCCCAAAATAGTCCCCAAACAGCAGACTGTCCAAGGCGCGCCTTTTTTATTGGCTCAGGAAAACAGAAAAACACAGGACTCAGAACCACAAAGGCCCAGCCCGGCAGGGGGAGCAGAGCAAATGCGCACCGATGACAAAGGGGCCCTCGGTGGGGCGGTGGGGGGCGGCACCGCGCACCAGCTTGCGCCCAGGTCAGGGCTCAGTGCCCAAGGCCTGGGTTGGCTCCTCCCGGCCGGAGGGCAGGCCCCGGACCGCACACCTGGCCGGGACGCCGGCGCCCTCTATGCGGCTTAACTTTCTGAGACACATTCGGCATTTTCCTTAAAGTAAAAAAACAATCCCTGGGCGAGTGAGCAGCCCCGGCCGCCGCCGGGAGAGAAAGTGGTGATTGGAAGAGAAACTCCTGACTCATCCGCCTGGGCTTTTATGGCCCGGGATTGGATTCTGACCTTTCGGTGCGCTCCTGCGCGGCGCCCGGCCCGGCCCGGCCCGGACGCGGGAGGCGGCACGGGGCGCACATACAGCCCGCCCGCCCGCGCCCTCCCCGCGCGCCGAGGGAAGGGGCGCGATTTACCTACGGAGTCTATCTCCAGGAGTCGCTGGAGGTCTCGGATGCTGTGGATCTGACTGTGCGCCAGCCTCTCAATGACCTCGCGGGGGATCTCGGCTTCCTGCAAGCATAGCAACACGGTCAGCGCCTGTGGCTGCCCAGAGCGCCTGGTTCCCCACCCGGCCCGCGCGGGCGCCTTGCAGGAAGGCCGCTGGACCCCAGCCTGGGCCCTGGAGCCTAAGGCCCAGGGTGGGGCTGGATGAGACCCCCAATCCAATTCTCCATCCCCATCCGTGTCTGCCCTTTACAAAAAGAAACCGCTCCCCGCCCTTAAATTAAAACACACACACACACACACACACACACACAACCCACCGGGCCCCTCTGCCCGGGGGTGTCCATTACAAGAGGTCTAGGGGCAGCGAGGGGCCCAGGGAGTTGCTGGTCTAATAGTGAAATCAACATCGAGAAAGATCAAGTTGAAATGCGTCACGGACCGGCGACGAAAGTCACGGCAGCCCTAACACTTTAATCTACCCCGAGGTTTAAATTTCACACCCGGAATTCCGACCGAACCTGCGGGGGAGAGGGTCTGCAAACACGCGCGCGCACACTCACACTCGCCCCACCCCGGGCTCCGGCCCAGCTGCGGCCCTAGCGCCGACTAAGACGCCCCAAATCCAGCCGCGACTGGGAGGGGCTGCCAGGGAACGTGAGGGTTAAATATCTATCTCTTGCAGCTCCGGGTCCCAACCCAGACCACCCCCAACCTCTCGGCCTCCCCCTACTCTTTCCAGATTTTTAAAGGGAGTAGAGGGTCGTGGGGGGTCTCAAGCACTAAGTCCCGACGACGGGGGTGTAGAAAATCATTTATCACAGTACAGCTCACGAGGATTCGGAATTCGAGACTGGGGGTGGGGGTGGGGACGCGGCCGGTGGGAGGACGAGGGCTCCCGGCCCAGCCCCGGCTCGCCTCGCTCAGCCACCTGTAAGCAGGCCCAGGGCGGGCGGGACTGCGCCGGCCCAGCCGCTGCTCCGGGCGTGGGGACCAAGACCCAGGGTCTGCGGCTCCGCGCTGCTCACCCTGCCTTCCTGGGGCTCCCGCTGCGACCGCCCCTACCAGTTTGTCGGGAGCTCTTCCCTCTTCCCCGGCTCCGCGGGCTCACACACACACACCACACATACACACACACCCCCTTCCGCGCTCCCGCACCCCAATGCTGCATTGTCCGCCGCGCCCTAGGTCTCCCTCCTCAGAGAGGAGGCCGCGGCCCCCGAAGTTTCTCCCCACTCGTCCACCCAGCCGCCACTCCGTCCCTCCGCGGCGGAGCGACGCAACACGCTGGAAACTCACCAGACACACTTAGGCATGGCAGAAAATAGAACCCAGTTGGGAAAATTTAAAAACCGACCACCCTAGCAGAAATCAAAACGCGCCCAGCAGAGCCCCGGAGCCCGGGCTGTCGGGCTCGCGGGCGGCCTCAGGGGGCGTGCGCAGGGAGAGTCGGAGAAAGGACAGGGCGCGGGGGTGGCACCCACCTCGGCCAGGGCATTGGCGAGGTACCCGCAGCCGAGGAGCAGCAGACAAGCCCAGGTCCTCATCGCGTCCCGAGGCACCGGTGGCTCGGCGGGGAGGCGAGGCCGCGGGGCGGGCGCTCCAGCCGGGCTCCTGTGACGGCGAAATTCAGTACCATCCCTCAGGGAACGCGGCCCGAAGGAGGGTGGCGCGGAGAGCAGGGAGCCGACGGAGCGCGCCCGGCGCGAGCAGCGAGTGCGGAGAGAGGCAGGCAGCGCCAGAGAGGAGGAGGAGCAGGGAGTGCGCGCTCGCCGCGCCCGCCGCGCCGGGAGCCTCCTGGGCCGCCGGGTAGGGGGTGGGGACGGAAGGGGCGGAGGGCGGGGGCTGGGCCTCTTCCTTGGTGCGTTCCCGGTGCTGGCCGCCGCCGCGCTCGCTCCCCGGCGCTGGCTCTAGGAGCGACCAGGCCGGTAATTCTGCATATTTGCGGGCGTCAGCCCCGAAAGGGACCCCAGAGCGAGGCTGGAGCCGCTGCCGCCGCACCACCCATCACCTGTCTGGACGCTCGGCCAGGCCCGGCGCGGGCTTGCGCTCTCCCTGCGGGCTGCGGGCGGCCCTGCGCGCCCACCAGCGGCCCCGCGCTCGCCTCCGGCCTCCTCTCGCCGCCGCCGCCGCCCGGCCGGGCACGGCGCGGCCCAGCACGGCGCGGCCCGGCNTGAGGCTCTGGTGAGAGGTGGGGCGGGTTAGGGGCGCGTCTGGGACACTCACCTGGCGGCTGCCACGCGCCCCCGCCCGGAATCCGATGCCTGGGGCGTCTGAACGAGGAACCTCCACCCACATTCCGGGAGACGAGGGCGCCCCGGTCGGAGGAGGGGGCTGCCGCGGGCCTCGTCCCCGCCCTGGGCTCCCGCACCCCCAAGTCCCCGCGCCCTCGTGGAAGGCCTGGCGGCGGTCTGAGCCAGAAACTCGAGGGCTGGAAGGGAGGAAAAGAAAGCCGCTCGAGAGGAGCCCGGGAGTCTCAGCCTCCCGCGCCGAGATCCGCTGGGCGCACAGAGCGCCACCTCCGGCCGCGGCGCCGCACAGAGCGATGCGGTGGAGCGACGCGTGGGAGGCCGAGGCCTGAGCGGGGCTGGACGGCGCCCCCGCCACCGAAGGGCGGTGCGCCGAGCTAGGTCCCTCCCGCCTGCCTAAGCAGGTGGGACCGCACCCTGGCGACGGGTCTCCAGAGGGGCGAAGCCCCCGGTATCAGGGCTAGAGGGGTAACGAGCCAAGTGACCCCGCAGCTAGACGGGAGGCCATTAAAGGCTAGGGACTGCGAGTGGCTGGGTGGGCTGCGGAAAGAGAACCCCGCCGGCCCGAGCCCTCTACCCCACACCCCCATCCTCCGGGTTAGGCCCCTGCCCCAGCCCAGGCTGTCCTCCAGCCAAAGGCAGTAAAGGCGCAACCCTCCAGGCGTTCTTTCATCCTTGGCTCCTCGGGCTCCAGCATTTCAAAGGCCGAGTCCAGTGGGCCCTCGGTGGGGGGCGGGGTCCCTCAGCTTCCCCCAGACTCCGGGGAGGAGGGGCGGGCCCCTTCTGGGATTCCCAGCGGGCAGGGTCTCCCAGCGCTCAGCCCCCCAGCGCACTCGCCTCTCTCCCCTGCTAGCCTCACCTGCAGCCTCCCCCCAAAAAGCACACCCTCGGGGCTTAGAATGAAGGAGGTGAGGCAGAGCTCAGGAAGACTTGGTACTGCCCTTGTCCACCCAAGGAGACTTTCCACTGAACTGGAGGGAGTCCACTGAATGGTTTCAGAAGGCGGCGAAGAGCGCACTGCTTGGACTCAGGCCGCACCCCTGGCGGAGTCCAGAGATTCCCTGAGAGGTGACTGCATCACACCTGCATGAGTGACGAGTTCCTCACAAGCAGAGGGGACCTGAGGACCCACACGTCTTTGAGGCTGAAGGACTTGGTTTGATATCGGGTGTGTGAATGAGAGAAGGTCACCTTGTATTGCAGGGGCTGGGGTGGGGCCCCCTCTGGCTCCAACCTGTGCACAGAGGCTCGCTAGTTCCTGCGGGAGGGGTGGTGTCCCACCAGCTTTGAGCAAGTGATTCGCTCTGTGCCCCATTCCAGCCTGGAAATTCAGGGGCTCCCAGTTTGAGTTTGGGACAGAAATGTAGGTTTGGGGCAGAAGAGAAGAGATATGGGAACATGGAATGGGGGCATCTTCTTCAGGAGCCCAGGCCAAAGTTAGAGAGCAGGCGAGATGTGGGGTGGGGG
>SJYX01018332.1:120427-131272 GCA_006410675.1 Oreotragus oreotragus | reverse complement strand
CAAGAGTAGATCCCTAGACGCTGTTTCCCAGACCCTGAATCGACTTGAGCACCAGGACGGGAACCCACGCGTGCAGGGACTCCCCGGCCCCGGCGCCTCTCTCCGAGGCCCCTTCCCCTTTCAGACCCCGGCGTCCTCATCTCTCGGGAAGGGGCTGAGTGGGGAGGCGGTATCAGATGGAGGCTCGGCGGCGGGAGAGGGGACCCTGGGTCCCGAAGCCAGGCACGTGGGCGCTCGGCACCTGCCCAGCCCGCCGGTCCTGCGATCCTGGTGGCTCGGGTGTGGTCACGTGCTCCTTTCTGCCCAGGAATCGAGTTTCACTTCCAGCCGCTATTAGGCGGTTCACACGGTTCACTGCAAACATTTGATAAAAGAGGCTAAATATACACTGGAGTCGGAGGAGGCGTGGGCGGCCTCGCAGAGCGCAAGGGCGGGGCTCCGCGGGGCATCCCCGCCCAGGCCGAGAGTCCGGCTCGACCTCGACCAGTTCCCGGTTCCCGGTGCTCCCCCGCCCCCACCCCCCCACCTCCCCCCCACACACACACAGTTGGGAGCCCAGGCCCAGGACACGCGGCCCTGGCAGGCTGTGGGCGCCCCTTGGCAGCCAACGGCCCCGAGGCGGAAGAAGGGGGCGCTGGGGTTGGGGGGGGGTGCCCCAGGCAGGGTGAGTGCTGGTGGGAGGTGAAGGCGCAGCTGGCAGGCCGGGATGTCCGGTCGCCCCCGGAGCCGGTGCTTCCGGGCTGTCTCCAGCGTCCCCGGTGGCGCACCCCGACATGCCGCGGACCCATAATTAAGGTGAGTCAGGTGCTACAAATAGGTGCAGAGAGGGACTCCCGGTGCAGCCGGGTGGCAGCGCGTCTGCCCCTCGCTGGTTCCTCTGGGCACCGCCCATGACCCCCCACCCACCCACGGAGGAGCGGGAAGGGCCTGGCCGCTCCCGGAGGGCGGGGCGCCTTTATTAAGGACCTGAGACCAGCCCAGGACCCCCTCCCTGCAGCCCGCCCCACCGCGTGTGCGGCGCTGGCCTGGGGCCTGGCCCCAGTTGGCACTCCATTGCTGCTACCCTTTTATCACCTTTTTTTTGCAGTGAGAGTCCTGACTAGCGTCCACTGGACACCTCGGTTTCTGAGTGGCCCCTGGGGGTGGAAAGCTGCCCCACCACCCCTCTTACAGATGCCAGGAAATTGGGCACTGCCCGCATCCCCAGAGCGCAGCCCAGGACAGCCACTCCTGGGCCAGCTCTCCTGGTGCTGGGGTGGGCGCTGTCTCAGGCCAGCTGGCCCCGCAGGTTTCAGGGGGGCACAAAGGATGGCGCAGCCTCCTGGCAGTGAGGGCCTCAGTCCCCCGTCCTGAGAGGCGCTAGCTGCCTTCTGCCCCGTGACCTTGGCTTTGCTGGAGCGCTTTGCCCCTGCCCTGCCTTGAATCTGTTCTCGCATCTGAAGAGTAGGGGCCAGCAACCTTGCTGTGCACGGCTGTCTCCCACCACCCAGCCTCCTGCCCAGGGAGGCAATTGCCGCCCACACGGGCCTGCAGGCCCTGGCACCCCAGGCTTGGGCACAGCTGCCTCCGCCTGGGTGGCCAGCTGGACGTCCAGACCCAGGTCTCTGCCCACTGCCAAAGCAGATCTCAAAACAATTTGTCATGACGAAACACCACATTTCCCTTTATCTCTGGGCAAGGATTTCTTGGTTCAGGGCAATTAATCCAGGAGCGGCCTCAGCTGAGTGGGCAGCTCTCCTTGAAGATCAAAAGTGCCAGGCGGGTGTTAATTAAATCATCATCTCAACCGCCCCAGGCCCCGGTTCAGGATCAGGCCTTTCCAGTCCGGCCTCCCTATGCTCAGTGTTGGTTTTAACTCCCTATTAAATATTTTCCTTTTAAACACACAAGCCACAATGAAGTTTTACATAGCATATGGGCCTACAATCATTCTATGAGTATTTTGTGAATGAAGACCTCTGGGAAGGGGCACTTGGGCGTTTCTGGAATCGAGGCCAGACCTGGTCTGTCTAGGATGGGAGCCCCCTGCCATGGGAGGCCAGTGGGCATTTGAAACGTGGTTGGTATATGCTGTTCGTGTAAAACACACACGGCCTCCAAGACTTGGTCTGAAGATAAAGAGTGTAAAATTTTCATTGGTAAGTTTTACACTGGTTGCCTGCTGAAATAACATTTTTGATACATGAATCAATAAACTGCATCATTGTGATTAATCTCACACATTCATCTCTCCTGTGTTTAACGTGGGGGCTGGAAAATTTTAAATTCTGCATGTGGCTTTAGTGAAATTTCTACTGGACAAGGCTGATCTGGGTATCCAGAGTTCCCATCTCCTCGGTGGAGCCAAGCCGGTGAGTATGAGTAGGGCAGGGGCAGGGCGGAAATCCTGCCCTGGGAAGCCCAAAGAACCTGGAGACCAGAGCAACCTGGGCCTGCCCTGGCCCCCACGCGTGCTTACCTCGCCTGCCGTTTGACCCTGAGCAAACTCTTCAGCGTCTTGGAGCCTCCGCTCCTGCCTCTGGTAATAGCCAGCCCGGGGGGGCTGCTTTCGGAA
Organism: Oreotragus oreotragus; assembly: GCA_006410675.1. Classification (NCBI taxonomy): domain Eukaryota; kingdom Metazoa; phylum Chordata; class Mammalia; order Artiodactyla; family Bovidae; genus Oreotragus; species Oreotragus oreotragus. The sequence continues at coordinate 128,718 of SJYX01018332.1, read as the reverse complement.
ACCCTCATCCACACGATAGATATTTCTGTGCCGGACGCAGGGATGCAGCACTAAGACGATGCCCTCACGGAGCCTGCAGTCTCTCCAGGCAACAGTAAACAAGTGACTAGCGTCCACGCTTCCAGGTCTGGAAGCTGGGGTGGCTAGAAAGGCCTGTTTCTAAAGGAGTCAGTGCTGAGATCAGGATGGGACCTTCTAGGCAAAGGTCACACAGCCTTCAGCAGCCTGTGCCAAGGCCTGGAAGTAGGAACCGGCGAGGCGTGTCGAGGACCGGCAGGAGGGCATGAGCTGGGGCTGGTGGGCAGTGGGCAGGCCCCACAGGCCTCGTGACCGTGTCCGGGGTGTGAGCTTGTTCGCGGGGGCAGAGCCGGGGACAGAAAAAGAAACCGGTCCCCCACGGCTGCCTGCCAGCTGGCCAGGCCCCAGGGGCAGACCTCACCCCCACGGTTGTCTTCAGGACTTGTAGCCGAGTTCCTGCATCTTAGATGTGACCAAGCTTCAAGTCTGGGGGTCACCTGGCTTGAGCCCAGAGCCGATGCACTCGTCCTTCCCCAGGGGCTGCTGGCAGACCCTGTCCCTCTGTCCTGGCTGTGGATGGGGTGAGTAGGGTCGACAGCCCCCCTTGGCCTTCAGATTTGATGGGACTCAGCCCCCAGGGGGAGGCAGGAGTCTGGGGCTCACAGGTTGGTTGGGGAGAGGCATTGCTGGCTTCCCAGGCCTCCTAGAGGAGAGATGGTGAGAGCGTGTCCTCCAGAGAGAGGGACTCACTGGATGGAAAGGCGTCCCGTGGGGAGGCCAGCACCTCCCTGAGCAGAGGTACAAGCCAGACCAGCACCCGTGGGGCCAGCAGGGAGGCGACCCTGGCTCACGAACGGGGCAGGGGGAGGACATCGGAGTGCCCCCAAGAGGCGGAGCTGCGGGGTGAGCACCATGCCGCCACAACGAAGAGGCACACGGGCTCTGAGCGTGAAGAGGGAGGCCAGACGGCGGGGCTCTGGGATCGTCAGAACAGCATGGAGCTCGGGACAGACAGGCCGGGACACACAGAGCCTGGAAAAGCTAAAGTGACTCCCAAGGAGGAAATGAGAGACGCTGAAAGTCCTGCACGCAGTGCCCCTGGGGCAGGTTAGAGAAACTACCTGATAAAATCCTCACTTCTTGCCACGAAGTACACTTCAATGAATAAGAAATTAAGTTGGTAAGCAAACCTTTCGGAACAAACTTCACCATGTATGTCTTGGAGGAGGCCCCCGCCTTCCACTGCAGCATTCTCACCAAAGCCATTGTCTTGAGGAGGGGAGGACACACCCAGGTTCAGAGAGACTCCAGCAGACACCTCCTCCTGACCCCTCAGAAACATCACCACCGTGAAGAGAACATGGAGAGAGCTGGAGGTCACCGCAGCACCCAGTCCTGGACTGACTCCTTCGTCTAGACCAGCGGTAGCTTGCGGGATGCAGCTGCGTCTGCGGGACAAGCGTTAGGGACTGTAAGACTCCTGGGTGAGGGGAGGTGTCACGGTGACGTGGGCGGACTCTGTTTTCCTTGGAGACCGTGGCACTACTGCAGGTGAAGGGTCAGGATGCCAAAGCTTGTTCTCACGCGGTTCGGGGAGTGGGCAGTGGCGCTGACAGGTGATGGACAGATGCACAGGAGCACACCCAGGAGGACGGAGCATGGGCCCCTGGGTGGAGACGGGGGAGACGAGCGACGGGTGGCCGGCGGCGGGCTGGCGGTGCGCAGGCGGGGCGGCGGACGGCTGCTGGATGCGGCTGAAGGCCCTTGGCCACTCATCGCCCTTCTTACCACTTTTCCGAAAGGCCGAATGTTTCAAAATGAAAGTCATGAAAACTGCTAATTCCCATGTTCTAGTTTTCCCGTAGTTGATCAACCTTCTAGAACGCAGAGAGCTTTCAGAGCTCTAGAAGACACGGGACAAATTGTATTTGCTATGCGTCGCATTTTCGGACTTCAAAACAGACTGTCGGATTTAGAAATTGAAAACAAGTAAAAACATTTTAAAACCTGAACAAAGGGAATCCTTTCGTTGTGTGTTATAATCACGTTTCTGCTGTCCCTATGTATTTTCACCTGCACGAAGTATATTAAGCCAACACTTTCAAACGTATCTGCCGGGGTCTTTGCTCGTGTTGTGTCATGAGAAAACCGGGAAAGATGCACATGGAGAAGTGACGTGGAGACACTTCACTGCCAGCCGACACCTCAGACACAGCCCTGGGGTCTGCTGTTTCCCGTGCGGGGAGGGCGCCAGGCGGGAAGGCAGGGCTGAGAGGGCCGCTTTCGCGGCAGGGGCCGGTCGTGGTCAAAGCCAGTGGCCACTTGGATCAGGAGCTGTGAAAGTGGCCGTGGCCCCTGACCCTGTCATCCCACGGCTGGGCACTTAGCCCACAAAAATGACCCAGATCCAGAACGACCGCAGACTAAACGGTTCAGGGCAGCACAACTTGAAATAGCAAACACTGGAAACAGCCGGAAACCCCAGGTGTGAGCCGACTGTTTCCCCAACCCTGCCCCTCCGGTAGGAAACGGGGGAGGATGGTTTCCTGCCCGTGAAACTCCAGCGATGTGTCCGGCAGTCTCACCTCTGTCTTCTCCACTGGGTTTGGGGCGCCCTGCTTTTCTCAGTGTTGGCAGAGACAGGGCACTGTCCGTGAGGGGCACTTGCAGGGGGAGGCTTGTCTGGCATCTTTTTCTCTCAGTCCTACAATGAGTTAATATTCTTGTTGAAGAAACTCTGTCGCTTCTATTTGGAACGAGCCACGTGGGATCAGAAACCGGGGCTCTGGGCTGGGAGCAGCAGGTTCCCACCTCCCTGGGCCTTGAGTTCGGTGAACAGAGCTTCGCCAGCTGGCCCTCCTCCTCCGGGAAGCCATCCCAGGGCCGGCCAAGCCTGGCTTCAGCCTCTTGCTCACCCTGTGACGGGGCAAATCACATCACCTCTCCAAGTCTCAGTTTCCCCATCAGGGAAAGCAGGACTCCGGTACCTTGGTTCCAGGACTGCTGTTGAAAGAAAAGGCAGAAGCGATGGAAAGACCCTGAGGCCGTGTCGTCAACCCGGCACGTGCTCGCCTGCCTGTGACCGGCATCGGAGGAAAGGGCCGTCTTGTGGCAGCGTCGGCAGCCTGGTGGGCTGGCGTCTGGGGGAGGGACCAGGCTAGTCTGGGTCAGGGGGAGCTCTGTGAATCCTCCTGGGGGCAGGCGTCCTGCCCTCTGGGGCCAAGTGAGGTCCAGGGCACAGAACTTCCCTGTAAAAGAGGCTTCTTCACGCCAGCCTGGCCCGCTGGGCACACCCTAGGGGACATGGAAGGCAGCTCTCCTGAGGGCCAGGAGGCCTGGGAGGAGAGGAGGGGCCAGGAGACCGGTGAATGGGCGGGGAGGAGAGACGCGGAGGAGTGGGGGGTGAGGTGGGGCGGAGTGGGAGGCAGGAGGGAGCACCCTCTGCGCCTTGCCCACCTCTGCAGTCACAGGAGGCTCTCCCACGTCAGCCTGAGCAGGACAGCCGTGCCAGTCGCTGTCACGATGGCGTCCCCTCCGCAGGGGGCCCGCGTGTGCCTGTGGGACGTGAAGATCCCACCTTTTCCGGCAGCCCCACGGAGACGTGGCTGCACACGTCGGACCCCAATCACAGGGGGCCCCCAAACACCATGAGTGAACACCCCCGTGCACGGAGATCCAGCCCGGGGGCTCAGGGGGGAAGGGTGGGCGGGCAGGCTCCCGTTGTCCTTGTCAGTCAAGTCCTGGGTCAGAGCACCGGCAGGAGGCCCCCCATTCCCTGTCATCTCCCAGAACGTGACAGCTTCCAGACAGGACGAGCAGTCACAGCCCAGCCCCACAATCCGGTTTTTGGATCAGAACTCTTGTGACAGGGACCCAGCTCACGGTGTCCAAGGAGACAGGGGACGGCTGGGCCAGGGTGAGCGGCGTCAGGTACGGCTGGATCAGGGCCTCATCTCAGACTCGTGCCCCGCAGTCCCCGCCTGACCCCCGTGCAGCCCCGGACTTCTCAGGACTGTGTCTCACTGCCTCGCCTGGGGCGCTGACTGTGTCCGGGGGGTGTGGACCCAGTGCCCAGGACTCCTTGGGTCGCCCTCAGCCCCCAGGTTGATGAGACCACCCAGCCCCTCCTTGCACCCGGCCTCCCTGAGAGGCTGCCCAGCAGCCTCTGACCCCAGCCCCCCCGGAGCACCCTGGAATTCGGGGCTCACACCTGTGTCCCTGGGGACTCTCAGCTGCCCTCTGGAGGAGTGAGCTGAGGCCCGGGTGTGACTGCCAGAGACACCCTCTGCCTCAAGTTGTTTTTCTCAACAAGAGAGAGCAAAGAGGGTCAGGAAGTCCCTGCCCTGCTGTGACCTGGAGGCACCCCGGGGGCAAGGAAGGCCCTGCAACCTCTGGACACCTCTGCACTTCCCTGTGGGGGCTCAGGGGGCAGTCCCAGCGTGGGCAGGACAGAGCCCGGCCCCGAGGAGTCAGTCCTGGGTTTGAGGACATCTCCGCTCCTGCCGGTTGTGCGACCTTTAGCAAACACTTCCTTCACTGGCCTCAAAGACAGAGTGGGCAAGACAGTGGAAGCAGATTCGTGATGTTTGTAGTAATGCCCGAGAGGTAAGTGCTCAGCACAGAGCTGGGCGCGTGTCTGAATACAGCTGCTGTTCTGTGGCCGGTGACACACAGGTTGCACAGGGTGCTATCTACAGAGACGCCAAGCCTGGTAAACAGCAGGTGCTCAGTAACAGCACAGAGCGCCCCACCCCTGGCCCAGCAGCCCTGTGAAAGTAGCCCTGGGCTTGGGGACAGCGGCAGCCCCTTGGGTTCCCTTGGGCCGGGGCCACTGAGCTTACGTTTACCTGGGCAGGAGCCCCTTCCTGCGTTCCCCGGCGGGAGACCAGGCCGGTCCTGGGACAGCCGTCCTCCCTGGAGGCCGAATCTCAGCGTCTGCTCACTGCTAGGTCCAGGGCCGTTCCCGTCTCCCCTCCCTGGACGGTCTGCCACCCCCCAGCCTTGCAGGCCTCCATGCTGACCATCCTGCAGTGGGGTCTCCAGCCCAGAGCTCCCTTCTGAACCCCAGGGCCCTTCAGGCCAGCACCTCCCCAACCAAGATGAACCCCTAGACCTACCTCTGAGTTCTGGGGACACCATCCCCCCACCCCTACTCTAGGCCCAGGAGTCTCAGAGCCAACCGTGAACTCTCTCTTACTCTGTGCCTCTGAGTGGGCAGGAAAGCTTGTCCACTGACTCTCTGAAATTTGACCAGCCTTCAGTCCTCGCCTCCGAGCCAGCCTCAGCCCCTCCCCTTCCCTTTATCCCAGGCACCCCAAGACTGCACAGTCAGTGATCCTTTCAGAGGCGGATCCGCCCAGGTCACTTCTGCTCCAGAGTTACCCTAATAAAGTCTGGGCTGGAGAAACCCGCCAGGAGATGCTTAAATGATGCCCACCCTCGTGCGAGATGAGAGCAGGGTCAGGCTGCAGGTGAGTCCAGCCTTGATGATGGAGAGAAGGCTCTGTCAGCAGGGTCCCTCACCACCACCAGGGCCCTCCCCAGAACTACAAAGCGCTTTCCCTGGCAGATAACAGGTTATAAATAAGTCTGTCCTCCCCACCAGCTCCCTCTGCCAAAGCTGATGGGTAGAGGCAGATGCAGGCTGTGAGAAAGCTGGCCCTGGAATCCAGCAACATGTTCCATCCGCAGACCCCAGCCTGACCCCGCTCTGTCTCCCGAGAGACCCCGAGTCAGGACCACCCGGGTTCGGAAGGCAGCCTGACCTCCCCACCGCACACAGCACTTCCACACACCTCAGGGAGCTGCACGCCTTCCGACCACGTGTAGGCCGCTGGGCCCGACGTGGCCAGGAAGAGGCCTCCAACGTCACCGAGGGTCTGACGGGGAGCCTGAACTCCAGAGCAGCCGCGGGGTCCTGGGCGAGGGCAGCTCAGCCCCTGGAGAGACCGCGCCCGAATCCGGCCTGACTCTTCCTAGGGTGTTCGGGGTGTGAGTCAGGTCTCCCCGGCCCCAGTCTCAGTATCCCAGGAGGATAAAGTCTGCTGTAGCTCCCTATTCCCACCAAGCGAGTGATCCCAAGGCAGACAGTGAAGCCACAGCTCAGAGAGGTGAGCTCCGGAGGCCAGGGCTCTGAGCACTGGGCTGGTGGATCTGTCCATCAGCCTGACAGGAAGTGGGGGCTCCTCCTGTCCATGAGCCTGACAGGGAGTGGGGGCTCCTCCTGTCCATGAGCCTGACAGGAAGTGGGGGCTCCTTTATCCATCAGCCTGACAGGAAGTGGGGGCTCCTCCTGTCCATGAGCCTGACAGGAAGTGGGAGCTCCTTTATCCATGAGCCTGAGAGGATGTGGGGGCTCCTCCTGTCCGTCAGCCTGATAGGAAGTGTGGGCTCCTTCTCTCTGTCAGCCTGACAGGAACTGGGGGCTCCTTCATCCATCAGCCTGACAGGAAGTGTGGGCTCCTCCTGTCCATGAGCCTGACAGGAAGTGGGAGCTCCTTTTGTCCGTCAGCCTGACAGGAAGTGGGAGCTCCTTTATCCATGAGCCTGAGAGGATGTGGGGGCTCCTCCTGTCCGTCAGCCTGACAGGAAGTGTGGGCTCCTCCTGTCCATGAGCCTGACAGGAAGTGGGAGCTCCTTTATCCATGAGCCTGAGAGGATGTGGGGGCTCCTCCTGTCCGTCAGCCTGATAGGAAGTGTGGGCTCCTTCTCTCTGTCAGCCTGACAGGAACTGGGGGCTCCTTCATCCATCAGCCTGACAGGAAGTGTGGGCTCCTCCTGTCCATGAGCCTGACAGGAAGTGGGAGCTCCTTTTGTCCGTCAGCCTGACAGGAAGTGGGAGCTCCTTTATCCATGAGCCTGAGAGGATGTGGGGGCTCCTCCTGTCCGTCAGCCTGATAGGAAGTGTGGGCTCCTTCTCTCTGTCAGCCTGACAGGAACTGGGGGCTCCTTCATCCATCAGCCTGACAGGAAGTGTGGGCTCCTCCTGTCCATGAGCCTGACAGGAAGTGGGAGCTCCTTTTGTCCGTCAGCCTGACAGGAAGTGGGAGCTCCTTTATCCATGAGCCTGAGAGGATGTGGGGGCTCCTCCTGTCCGTCAGCCTGACAGGAACTGGGGGCTCCTTCATCCTTCAGCCTGACAGGAAGTGGGGCTCCTCCTGTCCGTCAGCCTGACAGGAAGTGGGGGCTCTGCGGTTGTGAGCTGGAGGCCTCAGTTCCACTTCCTCCAGAGTGAGTGACCGCAGCTGGGCAGAGCCGAGGCAGCCCACATGGCTGGTCCTGGGAAGTCCCTGCCGCTGTTGGCACTGGTGACTCAGGCCAGCCCTACTCCACCCAAAGGGGATCACCAGGCCCACCTTGACTCAGAGGTGCCCACTGGCTCTGGCACATGGGGGAGCCCCAGCGCTGGGCCCCCCCCTCAGCCTCTCAGGAGAAGCACGGGGGTTACAAACACCAGGCCTGAAAAGTGGGCAGCTCATTTTCCAGACCAAGGGAAGCAGTGACCAGCAGTCTGGCTGGGGCGGGCAGGCTAATGCCTAGAGGGAGAGCTGGCTTATACTCTCCTGAAGTCCCCCCAAGATGCCCGCCCACCCACCTCTGACGCCGTGGGTTTGAGGCTGGAGCGGCCCACACATCAGTCCTACCTGCCACCTGCCCGGGGCAGGACACGTGCAAGGAGGAGCCTGGGGGACATGCCAACGTCCAGGGGTGGGGGAGGGGTGAGCTGGGTGATGGGAGGCACTAAAACCGCCTGTGCTTATCAGGCTCCGGGCATCAGCTCCCAGCCAGGGTGTCCCCAGGGCCCCGAAGGCCATCCTTGGGAGTGGACACCCCGGCCAGACTGCTTTGGCGCTCAGCCACCGTGAGGACCAGAGAAGGGCAGCCTGCACGTGACCCCGAGCCCCCCGCCAGCCCAGGCCTATTAGCAGGAGGATAAAGCCAGGCTCCCCAGGAGCGCCTCTTGATCCAGGCAGCCAAGGATGAATCCAAGAAGACTTTCAGGAGGAGGTGGCATTTGAGTGAAGCCTCGAAGGATGGCAGCCAGTAGCAGGGCTCCTCTGCCAGGGACTCTCCTTCCAGCCAGGCTCCACCCAGCTTATCTTCCTCTCAGGGGAGCTGGATCCCAGGGACCTTCCTGTGAAGGGCAGCAGAGCCTCCGCCTCTCTGCCCCACACTGCAGAGCTGTGTGTCAGCCGTCTGGAATGTGCTTTCCATTCCTCCGCCTCCCCCGCCCCCTGTGGCGCCTCCCCTCCCCTCCTCCTCAGCTCCCTCTC
>SJYX01018332.1:108260-118337 GCA_006410675.1 Oreotragus oreotragus | reverse complement strand
TTCACACCTGACTCTTATACACATCTAGATGTGTATAAGAGACAGGAGGAGAGGAGACTGTACCTATGGGGGGTCCTCATGGAGGAGAGGAGACTGCACCTGTGGGGGGTCCTCATGGAGGAGAGGAGACTGTACCTGTGGGGGGTCCTCATGGGGGAGGGGAGGCTGTACCTGCAGGGGGTCCTCATGGAGGAGAGGAGACTGTACCTGTGGGGGGGTCCTCATGGGGGTGTGGTGAGTGTACCTGTGGGGGGTCCTCATGGAGGAAAGGTGACTACCCGTGGGGGGTCCTCATGGAGGAGAGGAGACTGCACCTGTTGGGGGGTCCTCATGGAGGAGAGGAGACTGTACCTGTGGGGGGTCCTCATGGGGGAGGGGAGACTGTACCTATTGTGGGTCCGCCTTGGGGGAGCCAGGTTGGCAGAGAGAAGGGCTTGCAATCCTGGGAGGTCTTTGCCTGCTGCCCACTACCACCCAGGCTCCCTGCTCAGCATGTGACCTGCATGGTGGCAAGGGTCGCCCAAGGGGGCCTGGGCGGCTGTCCTAGGTGGGAGGCAGCCCAGAACAGGAAGGTCGGTGACCAGGGGCAGCGAAGTTGAAGGGGTCACAGGTCTGGATCCCACCCCAGGCTCCTGGCAGGGGAGATCACACCTGGGAGGCTCCCCCCCGCATCATCTGACTCCCCAAGGCCATACCTGGCCCAATGGCTGGTCCCTAGCGGGTCAGCGCTCACCGCTGAGCAGCCACCCTTCCTTCCCTGAGCGGCTCCCTTGTGTGGGGAGCTGGGGGTTCAGGGCGGCAGGCAGGGCCTTAGGGGGCAGCCGGGGGTTCAGGGCGGCAGACAGGGCCTTAGCGGGGAGCCAGGGGTTCAGGGTGGCAGGCAGGGCCTTAGGGGGCAGCCGGGGGTTCAGGGCGGCAGGCAGGGCCTTAGGGGGCAGCCGGGGGTTCAGGGCAGCAGGCAGGGCCTTAGGGGCTCAGCACACGGGTTGCTGCACTCAGGTGGGCATTCTGTGCCGACATTCTACCCCTCAAGACCAGACTCTCTTAGAGGAGGGACACTTCTGAGCGGCCCCTGGGCCCGCGGGGCGGTAGCCAGGCAGTAGGAGTGGAGAGCGGTCCACCCCAGAGGGCCTCTCAACGCCGGCCAGGCCCTGGGGTGCTCACTAAGGGCTGAGAGAGGGGGTCAGTGAGTGAGCAAAGCATGAAGGCACCAGCCTGCCCTCCCGGTGGCCTCCTGGGAGCTGGGCTCTGAAGGGTCCACTGAGTCCCTCAGCCCTGGGCCAAGGGCGACCCTGCCAGGACACAGCGGCAGACGCCTGAGGGTCCCAGAAGGGCCTGGGGCCCCAGTGCTAGGGCACTGGCTCCCCATCAGGGGTAATAAGATCCTCCTCCTCGCTGGACCAGGAGTCCCCTGCCCTGGCACCTGCAGCCTGGGTCACGGGGACAGTGCGTGTTCAGGACCGGAGCCAGTGACCCTGGCCCCCTCCCAGCACCGCAGACACTTGGTATCTTCAGGATGGCCCACCTCACGACCTGAGCGTGACCGCCCGTGAAGGTTCTGCACGCGACGGCGTCCACACCAATGGGCGGGGCATCCCCTTCTGGAAGGCTGCGGGCCCACGGTCCCATTCTGGGCTCTGAGTCCCTGGAGCTCCCTCTGTGGGCCCAGCCACTAGGACATCATGCAGGAGGCCCCCTGCAGAGGCCACAGAAGGTTGAAACCCGCCCCCCACTCCCACCAGTGGTCCTGGACCCACCCCTGCCGGGAAGGTCTGAGACCCCCACTTTGGGGGCAGGGATCCAGGGAACAGGAGGAGCTGGGACTCTGCAGCCAAGGGTCCAGAACCCGGGGGGCTGCAGCGGGGGCAGGGGGGCAGGGCTATAGGGAGGGAAGCAGGGGCCAACAACCATGGGGCCTGGACTCTGGGAGGGCGCAGAGGGGAGAGCGGGGAGGCAGAGCCAGCCAGTCTGGGGCCGTCACCCGTGGCGGCGGCGAGCAGAGGGCCAGGCTTCTCCGCACAGTGAGAGAGGACGTGACCTCAAGAAAACCCCTCTCCAGCCCAGGGTGGCCAGACTCTGGCCACCGCTCCCCTGGCCCCGCCTCCCAACCAGCCCTCAGGCCAAGTCTCTTGGCCCAGGGCATCCCCGACCCAGACCCCAGGGAGCGGCTGTGGCCTTGGGCGGGGGTGGGGGGACCAGGCTCTGCCCCCACCCACAGTGACCCCTCCAGGCAGGTGCTACAGATAACCGGCACTCGGGTGGGAATGCATGGATGCTGGCTAATTGGAGCATTTACACTGGGATCGTCTAAATTCGGGAAGTTTTCCTGTCACAGTCTATTTAGTCTACAGAAAAAATGAAACAGGGGTTCCTAGGCATTCCCATGCACACTCAGGGGCTTTTCCTTCTGAAGCATGAAAAATTCAGCTGGAGCGTGTTTGGAAATGATGAAAATCTTACCAAAAGCAAAATAACAAGTTTTCTTCTGACTGGGGCAGCGTGGAGGCGTTGCAGGGGACAGCGGGCCTCCAATCCGGGCTCTGGCCCCTCGACCCGACCCTGCCTCTGGGTCTCAGTATTGCTACCCCGTCTAAGGCTCCTGGGCTTCCTAGTAAGCAGTCCAATTCATTCTGCTCTCTGCAAGGGCTTTTGTGCAGGTTTAGTTAATCACACATTCATTCAACAAACGTTTGTGTGCCTGCTGTGTGTCTGGGGCTGGGGGACAGCGTGGAACAGAGCCCACAGGGAAGACACACCTCCTGGAGGAGCTGGGCTGGACCAGAAGGGACCCCAGCCAGTAGAGCGCAGAGAAGGATTCAGCAGCACGTGCTCGACCAACGCCCACCGAAGCCTGTCTGGTGGGGACCAAGTTCTGGAGACTGGGAGACGGCGGCCATTTCACAAGGCTGCGGGTTCTCGATGACTCTCCTATGGGGTGGTGGGGTCTGCGTCCCCTCCTTGAGTTCAGGTAGGCTGGTGGAGGTGACCCTGGGTGAGCTGGGCTGCCAGGTCCCAGGAGGGAGCAGCCTGCTCCCGCTTGGCTGGAAGAGCTGCTCCCGGAGGCTCCAGGGCCCTGTAGAGGGCCTTACTGCTGAGGCCACCACGCGGCGCGGAAACTCTGCCACGCGGAAGGACCTGGGGTTCCAGGGAACGTGGCATGTCAGTGCCGAGCCTCTCCCAGCGCTGTGTTTGCAGCTGGACCCCTGGCTCTGGAGCTGGGAGAAGCCCACCTCCCCACCAGCAGGGGCCAGAGCAGTCGTCTCAAGCTCCAGGATTTGGGGTGACTTCACAAAGCAACTGCAAACTGGCCCAGGGCCAGCTGCGTGTGCTGGAGAAGACACGCTCACCGCCTGCACAGGACTGAAGTCCGGCCCCAGGGGCGGGGAGGGGGCACAGGGACGCACCACCCGCTGGCTTATCGGGAGGGGTCACAGCAGCTGCTTGGAGGGCAGATGGGGCGGGGTGGGGGAGGAGCCTCTAGCCAAGCGTGGCCCAGAGAGGGCCCAGGTGGAGCCCGAGGACCCCAAGGCAGGGCTCGAGCCCCACACGTCTGGGCACAGCTGGGGCCTGGCCGTCATGGATAATGTGGGTGACACAGTGAGATGTCCTGCGTCACAGCAGCTCCAAATCTGACCCTGTGCTGAGGCCTGCACACACATGATCCCGTCTCTCGGGCACAGCTGATCCCGTCTCTCGGGCACATCTAATCCCGGGAAGCGCGCATCGCTACAGACGAGACGGCCGAGCCCCGGGGAGCTGAAGGAGCTGCCCGATGCCACAGAGCTCCCAGGAAATAGGACCAGCGCTTCCAGTGCCAGCCCCAGTGTGTCACACTGTGGGGGCGGGCCTGGGACTGCCCGGCTCATTGTCCAGTGCGTTCCTGAAATACACCAGCCTGATTTATTTTTCCAGCTGCCAAGAAAAAGAATGTTTGGCCAGTGAAGTTGGTGAGGGAACTCCAGTCTGCACTGGAAGGGAGGTCTCCACTGGAATGCCACCAGGCTGCGTCCTCGAGGCAGACCTGATACCAAGCTAGAGCGGGCCCTGCTGGGAGCAGGAGAATGACCCAACACCTTCTACACGTGGGCTTAAAAGCGCACGGTGCGCGTGTAGGAGCTGCCTTCGCTAGGCAGCACCCATGAAGAGCTCTGAGGCCCTCAGTGGCCCCCACGAGCCCCATTGGCCTTGAGTCTCCAGGCCCAGGTTAAGACACTGAGAAGGCCCTCCTACTGGTGGAGTCCAGTTTGAACAGACCAGATGACCCCTGGAAGAGGGGAGCTGCTCGGCACAACAGGAGGTGGGGCTGCAGCAGAGTTGTGAGTCATCAGCTTCCCAGAGCGGTCACAACCCATGAGGCGAGAGAAGTCCAGAGGGGCGCGAGAGGTTGCTGCGGTCGGTGGCATCAGGACAGTCTTCCTGGCAGGGCGTGGGCTGTCTTCCCGCACTCGGACGGGAAAAGGCAGACCCCAGGGGCCCATCTGGGTCTGAGTCCCTGTGGCCCGCAGGAGCCCCTAGTCGCCCAGACGGGCTGGCCCCTGCGGAAGGCTGCTCCCAGGGGCCACCTCTCCCCCAGGCCCCACGCAGTGGAGTAGGGTGCCAGGCTCTCCCTAGCCTGGCAGTGGTGGGCTGGGAGGGAAGTACCCCACCCCAAAGTGAGTCATCACCCGCCGGCTGATTCAGCCACGGAGCAGGGTGAGGCCAGGCCCAGCCACGGCATGGTCATCACTGAAGGCCCAGCTCACCCAGCAGGCGGTGTGGGCTGGACACACCCTGCAGGGCCCCTCTTGACAGCTGGGACCTCGTTTCTTGGCACTTTGGGGGCAACTGCCCTCCTTTGACAGACGGGGAGGTCGGGACAGTGCCCCGTCCTGAGACCTGAAGGGCAGAGCTGCGCAGGGAGCCCAGGGCAGCCCTGAGTGCTGGCGCCCAGCAGCCACCTGTGGGCTCCTGGCCTCAGGTCCTCCTGCCAGGATGCCCAGCTCTGCAGGAGACAGGCTGCCACCCACCGCCGCGGTTGCCAGGCACAGGGCACACTGATGCCAGGCAGATGGGCGAGCCTGCTGTCCTCCTGGCCAGGGCAGCCCCCCAGGCCACCCCACCCATGCCAGCCCTGGCCCCACCTGAGCCCAGGTCAGGGAGGGGCTTTGGGACCACTGTGTCTTCCAGAAACATCTGGAGTGCATTCCTAGGGGGTTTAGAGGAGGGGTGAGTGGGGCCCAGAGACGTCAAGGGACTTGTCCAAGGCCACACAGTGAGCGGCAGAGCTCTTGCTCTGTGGGGACAAGGGCCGGGGCAGGGCAGGGAGGGGTGCTGGGAGGGGAAGGCTTGCTGAGGCCTGGGTGCCCTCTGCCCGCCTCTCCTATCCCGGGAACGCCACCAGGGAAAGGAAACCCCAGGGTCGCCCTGGGCACTCAGTCCCAGGACCTCCAATAGCACAGATCAGACTCCCCCAGCCCCAAGTTCTGCAGCCCCTGCCAGCCTCCTGGGGGCGCAGAGCCCATCCCACACGCTGCCGCCCCGCCCTCCCCAAGCCCTCGGACACCCAGGCTCTGTCCCTCCCAAGAGGGGTGCACCGGGCTGTGAGGGAGCCTGCACCCGGCCGCCCCCGCAGCAACGTCCCGTGAGACTCCGGGGCAAGGCCACGAGGCCCTCCCACCCCAACCCGAGCCCTGCGTCCTGGGGGTTTGCCGCTCGAGGCTGCTGTGTACCCGGCCTCATCCAGCGGGTCACCCCTGGGGGTCAGCATTTCCTCTCAGCTCCACTGCCTGGAGACCCGCCCAGGCAGCTGCTAAATCCACGGGGTGCTCCTTGTTCCCAAGCCGCAGTGGGGTGTGGAGGCCTCGTGTTCAGCCACTCGCCCGCGAGCGTGTCCAGGCCTGCCAGCTCCGAGGAGGAGGCCGCGCGAGGCTCCCTGTGCGGGTGTCCGGGAGAGCAGGCCCGCACCCTCTGGGCTAAGCGCCCAGCTGTCCTGGCTGCGCCCTGCGGAGCCCTCTGCTTGCTCCAGGTTTGTGGGGGGTTGTATCGCTTTGTGGCTTGCCTTTGCTTCTGGCGGCAGTGCTGCGTCCTCACTGCCACGTGGACGCTCTCTAGTCGTGGTGAGCGCGGGCTTCCACCGTGGGGCCCCTCTTGCCGCAGAGCACAGAGCCTCTGGGCACACGGGCCTCGGGAGCTGTGGTGCGCGGGCGTAGCTGCTCCGAGGCACATGGGATCTTCCCAGACCAGGGACCGAACTCACGTCCCCTGCAGCGGCCGGCGGATTCCTACCCACTGACCACCGGGGGTCCCAGCTGTGTCCTTTGCTCCTAGAAGCCAAGCCACACGGTTTCGTGTCCCCGGCCCCCTCGCCGGCGCTGGGTGTGGTCGCGCGTCTCACCCCGGGGCCGCCCCTCCTCCTCCGCTGTGTGCGTGTCCAGTCTGTGCGTGCGCGCTGCTGAGCCTCGCTGTCCCGGCGCAGGCCGGGGGGACGCCGTCCCCTCCACCTCGTCTCGTGCCCTTCTCCGGGCCGCGTTCTCGACTGCCGGGACTTCCAGCGGGTCCAGCTCCTTTCAGGGCTTGTGAGGGACAGGCTGTCTGGCCCACGAGCCCCAGGATATCACCCTCTTTCTCCCGCAAGTTTTATGGTTTGATGTTTGTGTGTGAATCGGTGAGCCCTTTGGAGTTCATTTTCGTAGAAAATATGATACTTCGAACAAAGGTTTATTTTTTGGCCGGTTTCGTGTCCCCGGCCCCCTCGCCGGCGCTGGGTGTGGTCGCGCGTCTCACCCCGGGGCCGCCCCTCCTCCTCCGCTGTGTGCGTGTCCAGTCTGTGCGTGCGCGCTGCTGAGCCTCGCTGTCCCGGCGCAGGCCGGGGGGACGCCGTCCCCTCCACCTCGTCTCGTGCCCTTCTCCGGGCCGCGTTCTCGACTGCCGGGACTTCCAGCGGGTCCAGCTCCTTTCAGGGCTTGTGAGGGACAGGCTGTCTGGCCCACGAGCCCCAGGATATCACCCTCTTTCTCCCGCAAGTTTTATGGTTTGATGTTTGTGTGTGAATCGGTGAGCCCTTTGGAGTTCATTTTCGTAGAAAATATGATACTTCGAACAAAGGTTTATTTTTTGGCCGGCAGAAGCCAGAGCCTGAAGTTCCCAACCTCCCCTCCAACGCCACCTGCCTTATCCCCTTCTCTTCATTTAAACACTTGCTGCCCACTGGGTGCCCAGCGTCGTTGGGTCCTGGGGCCCGCAGCTGCCCTCTGGAGCCCACTGTCAGGCCTCAACTGGCCACAGCTTGACCCTCCCAGATGTGGCCTCGGGACAAAGCAGGGGTGTCCACATCAGGCTCCAGAGCGGCCAAGGGGAGTGAGCCACCCGGGGGCCGTGCCCCAGGACCTCATCCTGCTGGCCCCTTCTGCCCCGCGCCCCTGGCACCACCCTGGGGAATGCGACAGGGCAGGAACAATTGCCCGGCTTGTAGTCTCAGGCGGACACAAGCCCGCTTTCACAAGCCCACAGCCCCGGGTTTGTGCCGCCTGGCGCCAGAGGGAGCAGGCCCAGTGCCCAGCTGGGGAAGATGCTGCGCTGGCCACACCCACAGCGGGCAGAGGCTTCCTGCAACCGCCAGCCTGGGTCCCCGCACCCAGGCGGGCAGGCCACACCCCTCCGCGCCCCAGTCCAGGGAGACCCTGGGCCTCAGGAGCACACCCCAAGGCTGGGGAGGGACCTGCCCTGTGGTGGCGGAGCTCCAGTCCAGCCCCAGCNCGCATTGACCGCACTGCTGCCGCAGAGAAGCCCGCGGCCTCTGCCCCCCCTGCATCCTGGATGGCGCGGCCTCGGCCCTTGGGAGCAGCGGCCCCCCTGCACCCTGGATGGCGCGGCCTCGGCCCTCGGGAGCAGCAGCGCCCCTGCGCCCTGGATGGCGCGGCCTCGGCCCTTGGGAGCAGCGGGGGTCTTAGGTGGCTCCTCTCTGTCCTTGGGAAGCACGTGGGGGCAGCGGGAGCCCAGAGCAGGACAGCGCCCCAGCCCCGGGGTTGGGGAGAGCTTCCCGAGGGTGTGGAGTAGGACCCGGGCCAGCCCTCAACAAACAGGGCTGTCTCCGTGCTGTGCACAGCGGACGCCTGCCCACTGGACGGACAGGGCTCATGACAGCTCCCCCAGGGCTTGTTGAGCCGAAGCTCCCATCCTGGCTCCAGGGACCACAGCTCACAGCCCTTCAGACAAGGCCCAGGGCAGGTGCCTGCAGGCTGCACACCTGTCGTCGACCCTGAAGCTGCTGCCCACTCCAGCAGCAGCAACTCTCTGTGGGTCAAGACCCCACCCTGGCTCAGATTTCAGCCTGGAGCTGTGCCCAACTCTCCCAGGGAGCCTGTCTGGGAGGCCCTGGGCAGTGGGCCCTTCGCACCCTCACAGCAGGAGCCCGAAAGCTGGCCTGAGGGCTCTCTGGGGATGGCCCAGCCGACGTGCACCCCCGCGTGGTAGGGGGGTGGACCGTGGTCTCGAGCCGGCCGTCCTAGGGGAGGCGCAGGCCTGCTGCTCCCCGAAGTCTGGACAGGAGGATCGGACGGCATGTGCTCCCCAGCATCACCCCTTTCTCAAGCCGCTGCTCAGAAACTTGCCCCCAGGCTGTCAGAGCGTGGTCCCCCAGGGTGGGTCCGGGGCCTGCTTCCTGCTGCACGGCTTCACACCCTGAAAGCTGCCAGCACCCCGCCCCCTGGGGGCCGTAGCCGGCTCATCAGCTGTGACGGTGGCAGGCGGCTGAAAGCCCCAGAGGCCACCGTCATCAGTGGGGTGAATGGGGACAAAAGGTGGTCCAAGCTCACACGGGGTATGACTCAGCCTTAAGAAGGAAGGAAATGCCGACCCAGCTCCATCACGCATGAACCTTGAGGACACGGCCACGAAATGAGCCAGACACGGAAGGACAGACACTGTCTGACCCCAGTTCTGAGGTCCCCGGAGGAGTCAGGGCCACGGAGACAGACAGTAGGGGGCTGGGGCTGGGGGAGGGGCATCAACGTCCATGGGGACAGGGTCTCAGTCTGGGAAGATGAGAACGTTCTGGAGATGGAGGGTGGCGACGGCTGAGCAACGGTATGAATGCGCTTAACGCCCCTGAAGTTACAAGTGGTTAAGACGCTAAGTTTTATGACTATTTGACCAGAATAGAGACAGACAAAAGGAAGAAAGTCTTCTCTAAAAATTTTAGACCAAAACCCGGAGTCAGGCAGATGCACTTCATTGCACATTTAATAGCACATGCAGCATTCAGAACGTCGTGATGAACAGGGTGGGGCTCACACATCACAGAAACACTCAGAGGCAAAGGCAGGGGTCCCCTTAGACTGGGCAGCTCCCCAGGCTGCATGGCGGGGCCAATCGGGGTGACCACGGTGTTTCGCTGGCACTCCAGGTCACCGGGAGTCCCGTGCGCACAGGCCCCGGCCGCTCCAGCTCCACTGAGAGCAGGCCGGGCGGCACTTCCGGGGGGCAGTCAATCGATGGATGACCTAGGTGTGTGTGAGCCGTGGGCTGGCCTGACCCACGCTCCTGCTCGGGGAGAGGCTCGGACACCCGCCTTCCCAAGGTGATGCTCCCGGGAGCAGAGGCCTGTCTGCAGGAAGGTGGCTCACAGCTGCATCCAGAACATGCTCGGAAGGTCCCTGCACTCCCTCCAAGTCTCCAAGAGGCCGCTTTGTGGAGCAGTGGGGGCAGTGGGGCTCCTCCTGACCCAGGGGGCAGGGCTCCCGTGCCCGGGGAAGCCCCAGACTCAAACAGTGGGGCCTTCCCTGCTGGGCATCCTGGCCCAGCGAGGCAGCCCCCACCCTGACGGTCAGGCAAGCTGGCCGGTGTGCCGGGCTTCCCAGGAAAGGGGAAGTTCACCACCCCACACCCTGCTCCGAGGTCAAGCCTGGCTGAAGCCACCAGAGCATCCCCAGCCCTGGCATCTTGAGGGACCCGGGGGAGGCACACGTCTGAGGGAGGGGCTTGAGCTTTGCAGCCTCAGCTTCCAGCTCCAAGAACAGGGACATCATTGCCCCGGACCAACTGCAGCCCAGCAGTGTCACGTCACCAGGCGGGGAGCTGCCTGCGCCCCAGGAGGTGAGA
>SJYX01018332.1:73873-99490 GCA_006410675.1 Oreotragus oreotragus | reverse complement strand
AGGATGGGGGGCCCAGGCGACAGACAGACACGCAGACCGGGGAAGGATGGGGGGCCCAGGCGACAGACAGACACGCAGACCGGGGAAGGATGGGGGGCCCAGGCGACAGACAGACACGCAGACCGGGGAAGGATGGGGGGCCCAGGCGACAGACAGACACGCAGACCGGGGAAGGATGGGGGGCCCAGGCGACAGACAGACACGCAGACCGGGGAAGGATGGGGGGCCCAGGCGACAGACAGACACGCAGACCGGGGAAGGATGGGGGGCCCAGGCGACAGACAGACACGCAGACCGGGGAAGGATGGGGGGCCCAGGCGACAGACAGACACGCAGACCGGGGAAGGATGGGGGGCCCAGGCGACAGACAGACACGCAGACCGGGGAAGGATGGGGGGCCCAGGCGACAGACAGACACGCAGACCGGGGAAGGATGGGGGGCCCAGGCGACAGACAGACACGCAGACCGGGGAAGGATGGGGGGCCCAGGCGACAGACAGACACGCAGACCGGGGAAGGATGGGGGGCCCAGGCGACAGACAGACACGCAGACCGGGGAAGGATGGGGGGCCCAGGCGACAGACAGACACGCAGACCGGGGAAGGATGGGGGGCCCAGGCGACAGACAGACACGCAGACCGGGGAAGGATGGGGGGCCCAGGCGACAGACAGACACGCAGACCGGGGAAGGATGGGGGGCCCAGGCGACAGACAGACACGCAGACCGGGGAAGGATGGGGGGCCCAGGCGACAGACAGACACGCAGACCGGGGAAGGATGGGGGGCCCAGGCGACAGACAGACACGCAGACCGGGGAAGGATGGGGGGCCCAGGCGACAGACAGACACGCAGACCGGGGAAGGATGGGGGGCCCAGGCGACAGACAGACACGCAGACCGGGGAAGGATGGGGGGCCCAGGCGACAGACAGACACGCAGACCGGGGAAGGATGGGGGGCCCAGGCGACAGACAGACACGCAGACCGGGGAAGGATGGGGGGCCCAGGCGACAGACAGACACGCAGACCGGGGAAGGATGGGGGGCCCAGGCGACAGACAGACACGCAGACCGGGGAAGGATGGGGGGCCCAGGCGACAGACAGACACGCAGACCGGGGAAGGATGGGGGGCCCAGGCGACAGACAGACACGCAGACCGGGGAAGGATGGGGGGCCCAGGCGACAGACAGACACGCAGACCGGGGAAGGATGGGGGGCCCAGGCGACAGACAGACACGCAGACCGGGGAAGGATGGGGGGCCCAGGCGACAGACAGACACGCAGACCGGGGAAGGATGGGGGGCCCAGGCGACAGACAGACACGCAGACCGGGGAAGGATGGGGGGCCCAGGCGACAGACAGACACGCAGACCGGGGAAGGATGGGGGGCCCAGGCGACAGACAGACACGCAGACCGGGGAAGGATGGGGGGCCCAGGCGACAGACAGACACGCAGACCGGGGAAGGATGGGGGGCCCAGGCGACAGACAGACACGCAGACCGGGGAAGGATGGGGGGCCCAGGCGACAGACAGACACGCAGACCGGGGAAGGATGGGGGGCCCAGGCGACAGACAGACACGCAGACCGGGGAAGGATGGGGGGCCCAGGCGACAGACAGACACGCAGACCGGGGAAGGATGGGGGGCCCAGGCGACAGACAGACACGCAGACCGGGGAAGGATGGGGGGCCCAGGCGACAGACAGACACGCAGACCGGGGAAGGATGGGGGGCCCAGGCGACAGACAGACACGCAGACCGGGGAAGGATGGGGGGCCCAGGCGACAGACAGACACGCAGACCGGGGAAGGATGGGGGGCCCAGGCGACAGACAGACACGCAGACCGGGGAAGGATGGGGGGCCCAGGCGACAGACAGACACGCAGACCGGGGAAGGATGGGGGGCCCAGGCGACAGACAGACACGCAGACCGGGGAAGGATGGGGGGCCCAGGCGACAGACAGACACGCAGACCGGGGAAGGATGGGGGGCCCAGGCGACAGACAGACACGCAGACCGGGGAAGGATGGGGGGCCCAGGCGACAGACAGACACGCAGACCGGGGAAGGATGGGGGGCCCAGGCGACAGACAGACACGCAGACCGGGGAAGGATGGGGGGCCCAGGCGACAGACAGACACGCAGACCGGGGAAGGATGGGGGGCCCAGGCGACAGACAGACACACAGACTGGGGATGGATGGGGAGCCCAGCGCACGGCCGTCCACGGGGTCCAGTCAGACACAGCCGAGCGAATGAACGCCACCGACATCCAGACGGTAGACTGTACTCAGCGCTAGAAACAGTGAGCCGTCCAGCCCTGGAGAGCCACGGAGGAAATGCGCCCGCAGATCACTGGGTGAAAGGCACCAGCAAGAGAAGGCCTCAGACCCCGTGATTCCAGCTACGGGACCACCTGGCCATCTGGAAAAGGGGAACCGGGGGACGCTGAAGAGCTGGGCGCCGGCGTGGGAGCGCCAGGCGGGCAGGGACGGCGTGAGGCCTCTCCCGGCAGGGAGGCTGCTTGTGCGATGCAGTGGCGGCCGATGAGGGCCTGAGTGCCCGGGCTGGGCGGCGGGCACGCGTGCAGGGAGGCCCACCGCCGGGCAGGGCTAACCGGTGGGGAGGCCGTGCAGCGCGGACCTCCATACGTTCCCTCCACTTTGCTGTAAACTGAAGCCACCCTTCAGAGAAGCAGAAAGGACGCGGGCCCAGATGAGAGCCAGCCCTCCGGGTGCTGGTGGCGGAGCAGGCAAGGACGACAGACAGCTGGGTGGGCGGGGCGGGTGGATGTGCAGGCAGAAGGCGCTCGGCCCAGCCAGGCTTCTGGAAAAGCACCCGTCTGGTTCAGCCCGGAAGCGGAGAGTCTTCCTGCTGCCTCTGGACCGAGACAGCTCCTCAGGCTCCACTCTCTCCCCNCCAGGACTGATCTCCTTTAGGATGGACTGGTTGGATCTCCTTGCAGTCCAAGGGACTCTCAAGAGTCTTCTCCAACACCCCAGTTCAAAAGCATCAATTCGCTGGCACTCAGCCTGATTTTTAAATATTGACAACTTAAGTGTTTTAAAAAGAAAGTCCACAGTGCAGGCCAGTGCACACCACACCCCCTCAGCTGTGTTCAGAGAACGCGAGCAACTTTCTGCTGGAACGCCCTCCAGAAACCACGAGCCAGACCCCGGTGTGTCTGCGGACTTGCAGGAGGATCTGAGAGCAGAACAGGGACCTGCAGGGACCGCAGCAGCCGAGTCCTGTGAGGAAGGCCCTGGAAGTGCTCCGAGGGAGGCTGAGGGTTCCACCCATGGGCTCACCTCTGGCGCCAGCAGGCGGGGGCCTTCTGTGAGGCCACAGCTGGGGCCGGGGCCGACACGCGGGGCCTTCTGTGAGGCCACAGCCGGGCCGGGGCCGACACGCGGGGCCTTCTGTGAGGGGCCGACACGCGGCCGCCCCTGGGTCTGTGGGGCGGAGGCCGCGCTGGCAAGAATCGTGATTTGTTCTGTCTGGGGTTCTTTCCCTTTCTCTCGAGAAACAGGATTGTGAGTGAGTCTCCCGCCCCAGGGCAGGAAGGCTTCCTGCGGACGGCGCCCCGGCCCCGGGGCTCTGGTGCACCTGGCGCGAGGACCGGAAGGTGGCCGGGCCGGTTCCCAAGTGCACACTGTGAAGCTCGTGTCCGCCCCGAGACCCTCCCATGATGGTTCTCCTGGCCCCTCAGCCTTCCGACGGCTCCCGTGGGAGCAGCCAGGCAGGCAGCAGGAAGGACCGCAGGCACTCTCCCAGGAGGGGCTTCTGCAGGAGCCCAGGCAAGCCCCCCAGGACCCCCCGGTCACGGGGCGAGCGTGGGGCCTGAGGCACAGAAGGGGACTGCCCGCAGGAGGACGCACGCTCACGCTCAGAGCCGGGGAGCCCCCTTCCGCTGTTCCCAAGAGACGGTGGCTCCAAGTCCGGGGGTGCCGGCCCCCCGTCCCCGGGCCGCGCCTTCTCTGCACTGCCCCCAGGCAGGGCTGGCTCTCCCTGGACGGCTCGGGGGCCCTCTCTTGGCCTCCACGGCGCTATGAGCGCCTGAGCTCCGAGGGCAGCGTGTGGGGCTGGAGCACGTGCTTTCCCGGTGGGCAGGCGACAGGAACCCTTCCCAGCAGGAGGCCCGGCGCAGCGGGAAGGGAGCGAGACTCACGTAGTTTTGGGGGAGGGCCCCGCAGCCAGGCGCCCCCACCCCGTCCACCCCGGGACGGGACCACGGCCGAGCCCGGCCCCAGGTGGGGGGACGCGCGGCCCCGCAGCTGCCTGTGCCCATCAGCGGCAGGCCGAGCGTGGCCGCCACGGATTACGGCGGAGCCAGCTGTCACCGGGGGGGGCGGCGCGGCGGGCCGGCCGGTGACTCACACGGGCCCAGGTGGGGGAAGCTGGCGCCCACCTCCCACACCAAACTCGACCAGGGACCACGGCCAGTTCACACGGTTGGGAGAAACCACGCGGGAAGACCCCCCCGGACCCCCAGCTCACATGCTCCCCCCGTGAGGACACACACGCCCCCCCGGGTCCCATTCGGGGCAGCCTCTCCCCTACCTCGACCAAGCCTGGCCCCCCAGCTTCATACGCACGGCTGGTATGTCTGGTCTCTGCAACATCTGCACGGGGTGGCCTGGGGGCCAGGGGAGACCCCGTGGGTCCCAGGGTGAGGACACCGGTGGGGGCCCGGGGCCCCTGTCCACACGGCCGACGGAGGCAGTGGGCATGGAGCTCCGGGCCGGGTGGGGGGGGCGGCGCGTGCAGACCAGGCCTCACCCCTGACCCCACGTGGGGCCCTCGCATGGAGCCTGCCCCCGCCTGAACTGGACTCACCTCCGTGATGATGAAGAAGTCATCCCCAGGTTCCCCCTGGACCACAATCTTCTCTCCATCTTCAAACTGCACGGGCTCCAGGGCGTCGGCCACTGTCAGACGCTCCCACTTCTCCAGGGACGCTGAGGGGGGACACGCGGGTCATGGGAGGCCGGGGGTCCCGGGAGCAGTGCCCCTCCCCAGACCACCTCAGGAAACACCCACGTGGCCAGGCCTGGGGTGACGAGGCTTTGCTAGTTCACAGGGATGAACAAGCCAGCACCTGTCTGCACAGGAGGAGCAGGCATCCCCACGAGTGCGCGGGGCCAGGAGGAGGCCACGGCCCAGCAAGTGCACGAGGGTGCAGAACCCAGACCGGCCCTGGCCCACGCCAACCATGGGCTCAGCGTAAACACCGTGAACCAGGGGCCACGGGCGCGCATCCAGCGTAACGCGGGCTGAAATGCTTTCATCTTCGAGAGAACAGAGCTGCCTGGAGTTTGCAGACAATGTAATTGCAGCTCAGCACTCAGGCTGCTCAGGGTTTAAATAATTCAGAGGCTGAAGCAATTCGCTGTTTATAAAGCACCATTCAACGCCCCCAAAGAGCACACGGCTGAGCTTACGTTGTGACGGAGGCGTGGACTACCTTCCATTATCTTAGGTCAAGATACTTCACCCCAACGGCAAGTTTAACGCTTGCAAGTTCGGCACCCTCCCCTGCTCCCTCACGCCTTCCCTCCCCATCATCAGCCGCTCTCAGCCCTCTGGGAGGAAAAGCATAACACCCAGCTCCTTCTATAAGAAACTGATGACCGCCTGACCGGTTCGTTCTTGGTCAAAGAGACTTCTCTGGCCTGTGCTCACCAGACTCACTTGCGTATCAGCCGCTGAAACAGAGCAGGCCACCTATCTTAGGTCTCGCCTAGGAGTAAGATTTCTCGGCTTGACAACTCCTGCCAGGGCCGCACGTCACAAAGGACAGGCTTCTGACCGAGCCCGGGCTGGAGCGGCTTCTGTGTTGCAGGGGGCAGGGAAGGTGGGGAGCCCCTGGCAGCAGGCTGCCCGCCAGCCACCGCCCCAGGCGGGACCTGCCCCGTGATCCGCGCCCCACACCCGCAGGAGGCGGCAGGGCCACCGCGTGACCGCAGGTGACTCTGGCGGGGACCACGGTCTGTCCCCACGAGGAAACCAGTGCCGGTAAATGCACGACTGGCGCTCGGTCTCCTTCCAAGGGGACGAGAGCCTCTGACTTCACAGCCTCTGGCTCAGGAAGCTCACTTCCTCGTGTTTGATCAGCAGGTTTTTCTATTACACTGGAGACCTTGAACATCCCGAGGTCGGAGAATCAGGGCTTCCTCCCGACGACGCAAATCCCAGGAGAGAAGTGTCGGGAGGAGCCGGTGGGCGACTCCTTGGGCCTGACCTCCGAGGTGGCCGCTTCAGGACACCTCTGCCGTGCTCAGCTCGCTGGGCTCCAGGTGCAGACGGTCAGCCCACGTGGGGTCACCCCAACCCAACCCTTCTAGGGGAGTCTCAATGCTGCTAGGGAACGCGATGGGAACCCCACAGGAGACGCCGGAGGTGCCCTAAAGGCACCCCCAGGCACAGGCAAGCGAGCGGCAGGCACACTGCCGGGAAGGGACCTGCCGGGGGCCGTGCTCCAGGAGGACACGGCCCTCCGGCCCCACTTCCGGCTACTGCCCTGCGGCTCTGAGCCCGACCCGCTCCCCTCCCGGGAGACCTCGCCTTCCTGCCCCGGCCTGGTTTGCTTCTTCCCCGGGAAATGGGGTCGGGGCGTCTCTGCTCCCCCGTGAAGCCCGAGGAGCTGCAGGCTGCCCCGGGCAGGCAGCCTGCCCCCACGGCTCACAGCGCCCAGGGCCTCGACTCCAGTCGTGCCCTTCCCGTTGTAATGTGGAAAAAATAATCAGAACGTTGGAACGGACGACACCGGCAGCATCTGCCCTGAATGGAATCGCAGAACCGCTTGGCCACGACCGCTTCGGAGCTGCTCCTCACAGACACTCTGCCCTGACAGGACCCCGTCCCCCGTCTCGGCCTGGGCTTGCTCCCCCTCCCCAGAGGCTGTCACTACTAAGGAGTTGGTGGGACCCTTCGTTCAATCTTCAAGGGTTTGGTTTCTTCCCATCGGTGGCCTCACATCTTTACCGTAACCCAGCTTTGTAAACACGATGCAGCGTTGCCAAAACTGTGCAGACACACACGTGTCTCCGACCCGTCCTGACACGTGTTGACGTGCAGAGGCCTCGTCCACGTGCCTCGCTGGAGGCAACCCTGCACCCGGGCGCGAGTCCCTTCCTGTGATGACAGGTTTTAGGTTCTTTCCATCTTCTTGTCATTGTGGGAATTGCTGAAAGGACCATCCGCATCCATGTCCCTGTTTATTAACCCTTTTTAAAACCGAAGTATAGTTGATTTTTATCCATCTTCCTTGGTAGCTCAGATGGCAAAGAATCTGCCTGCAATGCAGGAGACCTGGGTTTGATCCCTGGCTGGGGAAGATCCCCTGGAAAAGGGAAAGGCTACCCACTCCAGTATTCTTGCCTGGAGAATTCCTTGGACTGTATAGTCCATGGGGTTGCAAAGAGTCGGACGTGACTGTAACACTTTCCTTTCATACCTGATTTACAATGCTGTGAGCTTCGGGCGCACAGCAGTGATTCAGCTGTACCTATGTATTCTTTTTCAAAACTTTCCCTTCTGGGCTATGAGATATTGAATACAGCTCCGTGCCCTGCAGTAGGACCCGCTGATCATCTAGCTTATATATAGTGATGTACATCTGCTGATCCCAAACTCCTGATTTCCCCTCCCAGCCCACCCCCGCTGTACCCTCTGGTAACCGGAGTCCGCTTTCTGTGTCTGTGAACATCTTTCTGTTTTGCAAATAAGCTCGTCTTTTTAGATTCCGCATGCGAGTGACGTCATAGTCTTTTTCCTCCTCTTTCTTTCTTCACTTAGTGTGACAGTCTCCAGGCCCACGAATGTTGCTGCAAATGGCGCTTTTCATTCCTTTTTATGGCTGAGTAATATTTCGCCGTGTGTGTGTGTATATATATATATACACACACACCCCATATCTTCTTTGTCCATCCATCTGCCGACGGACATGTCTTTGCCATCGTGACTAACGCTGCTAGGAACACAGGAGCGTGCCCATCTTTTTCATGATAGTTTTGTCTGGATATATGCCCAGGAGTGAGGCTGCTGGATCATGTGGTAGCTCTATTTTCAGTTTACTGAGGAATCTCACACCAACTTACAGTCCCACCAATAGCGTAGGAGGGCTCCCTTCTCACACTCTCCCCTACACTTGTTTGTAGACTTTTTGATGATGGTCACTGACCAGTGTGAGGTGGCCCTCCCTGTAGTTTTGGTTTGCATTCTCTAATAATTAGCCAAGTTGGAAGCACCTTCTTCGTGCGCCTGTTGGCCATCTCTGTATCTTCCCTGAAGAACCGTTTAGACCCTCTGCCCATTTTGATTGGGTTGTTTGTTATTTTTTATATTGAGCTCTATGAGCTGTCTGCATATTTTGGAAACTCATCCCTAGTCTACTGCACCATTTACGAATATTTTCTCCCAGTCTGCAGGCTGTCTTTTTACTTTGTTGATGGTCTCCTTTGCTATGCAAAAGCTTTTAAGTTTAATTAGGGCCCATGTGTTCATTCTTGTTTTTATTTCCATTACTCTAGCAGATGAAGCCAGGAAGACGCTGCTCAGATTCATGTCAGAGAGTATCCTGCCTATGTCTTCCTCTAGGAGCTCTGCTGTGTCTAGTCTGACGTGTGGGTCTCTAATCCATTTTGAGGGGTTTAGCAGGTGGCGTTAGAGAATGGTTTGATGTCATTCCTTTTTAGGGCTTGTCCGTGTGTGCCTCTTTGGCTGGCTGAGTCTCTGCTGCTTTTGCTTGACTCTTCTCTGGCCGCGGCGACCAGGCTGCTCACTGTAACTCCTCTCGCTGGGGAGAGCAGGCTCCGGCTCCACGGCCGCAGGCTTCAGTCCTCCCGGCTGCCGGCTCTGGACACAGGCTCAGCAGCTGCGGCACACAGACTTGGTTGCCCTGCGGCATGTGGGATCCTCCTGGACCAGGGCTCGAACCTGTGACTCCTGCCGTTGGCAGGCGGACCTTCACCGCTGAGTCACCAGGGAAGCCGTAACTTCACCCTCTTAAATGCAGCCATCCACTTTCCCAGCGCCGCGTGCTGAAGAGACTGCCTTTTCCTCCTCGTGTGTTCTTGCCTCCTTGCCACCCTAGAGCCCCAGAATCTGCACCTTTTTTCTCCTCCTCAGCCCACAGGTTCTTAGACAAGGAGGCTGAGCCTCACTTGCCACCTGCACTCACAAACCCACGTCCAGCCTGGGGCTTAAGGCTGAGACGTTCCCCCAAGAACTGTTTCTGGACGGTTATTCCCTGTGGTCTCCCAGGGCCTCAGCTCTTTGCCCAGCAGATCGCCCTCCTGGCCCTTAACCGGAGCTGCTCGACACACACCGACACCCCGACACGGAATTCCCAAGTGCCCCACAGAGGCCTGGAGACTCCGCGCTGCTGGGCGACTGGGCCGGGACAACAGCGCCCCGTCCTGAACCTCAGAGCAAGGTCCGAACAGCGAAAAGACGCTGCTGGGGGGCCTTTGCGACACTCCCCACCGTCAGTGGGGATGCGGTAGACGTGTCTGTCAGACGCCAGGACGAGAAGAGCAGGGGGAACACCCACAGAGGAAACCCCCAGACAGGTCAGGAAGACACTCAACACCAGGGCCCACGTGAGACCTCCAGACAGACCAGTGTGGGCAGAGCGGCTCCGATGGTGGAGAGACGGACACACACAGCACGGAGGGCCAGGGCAGACACACGATAGTGTGTGCGTGCGCGTCCACGGGAACCCACACGCCTGCATGCACGATGAGCGTGCGTGTGGTGGGGGACACTGCAAGCACACGCCTGTGTGCGCACGCCTGTGCGTGTGTGCACGTGTGTGAGCACGTGTGTGTGAGCATGCCTGCGTGCACGTGTGTGAGCATGCCTGCGTGCACACGCATGTGTGAGCATGCCTGTGTGCACGCGTGTGTGTTCCAGGCGTGCACGGCGCGTGGGCAGGCACACACCCAGGATGGAGACCTTGCTGAGAAATTCCTCGTACATCCTGCGCTTCCTCAGCGTGCTGCCCTGTGGGGAGGAGGCAGAGAAGGAGGTGTTCAGAGGACTTCACGCCCCAACCCCTCCCACGTTCTCCAAATCCCCACGTGACCCTGAACCCCTGAAGAAAGGAGGCCCTCGGGGCGTTCCGTGTCCCGCAAGCCCCTTAAGCAAGCAGGGGTCTGAGGGGCTGCTGCCACAGGGCCCAGACCGCCCGCTCCCCCCGGGGTCTCACACAACGCACAGCGTCACCCAGACTCACGCAGGAAGGGGCGCCACGAGGCCGACCCTCAAGGGGCTTCAGAAGCGCTGGGCCCAAAGCCCACCCATCACTAGATATCCTCACGCCCTGACCAGCTGCCCACCCTGAGCCTCGGTTTCCTCATCTGGACAACAGGGTATCCTAATTCCTGTCCCCACAGGACTCCATGATGGCTAGGTGAGCAAACACCAGTCAGCCGGCCTGGTGGGGGGACCCCAGCCCCCCAGCCCTGGGGCTCCGCCTCCCCGTCAGCTCCCGTGACTCCGTGGTTCGGGGCCAGATCAGCATTGCAAAGGCGGCGTCTCAATTTCAGAATTCTGGAGGTTCCCGGCCTGCCCCCAAGAAGCCCAGAGACTCCCGGGGGCCCCTTCATCCAGCAGAGCCCCCACAGGGCTGGGATCCAAGACTCCCTCATAGCTGACCAAGAGGGCCGGGACCAGGCTTCTGAAGTGCTCGGTGGTGGCTGCGCAGGGGACACGGCGTCCGGGAGGTCGGCGGCAGAACCCAGGGCTCGTGGGGCCCGGCCTGTCCGCGGGCGGCAGGTCTGGATGCTCACGGGGGCGGCTTGCTCAGCTCAGCACAGCCCCCAGCCGGAGCTGAGCCATCTCAGACCCCGCCGGCCTGGAGAAAGGCGTTTCTTTGAAGGATAATTTATATTCCCGCTGACCTCCTGGCAGCTACGCCCGCCCGCTGGAATGCAGGCATGTTTGCCCGGCAACCCCAGACATTAAGGCCGCCGCAACCAGCCCATCCGTCTCCCGCCGCAGGACGACAGCTGGAGGCGGCCACCCGGGACCCTCGGGCGGGGAGACCCGCCTCCCGACTGACTAAGGGGCCTCCCGTCGGAGCTCTCCTCCAGGGTGAGGCGGGGGGGGGCCGGCCAGGACCCCCACCTGGAGGCTTGTCTGCCAGCAGTGCAGGGGGCTTCGTGCCTGGTGAGATGGTGCCACACAGACCCCCCTGCGCCGGGACAGGGCCTGCCTGAGGCCACAGCGGGAGATGCTAGCGGGGCCTGGACCCACGTTCCGAGCGCTGCTCACAGGACCCAGGCCACCGGCAGGAGTGGGCCCTGGCCCCTCTCAGCTCTGCCTCCCTGGTACCTGCAGTCTCGGCCTGTTTCCACGTCTCTGTCTTGTGGTCCCGTCGGGCCAAGACCACCTACGTCCCCCACCCAGCACCTACACCTCGAGGCCCCTGACTCCTCCAGTCACCATCCATCACACGCCCGCCCCTCAGCGCAGCAGAGCCGGACCCCCACTGACCTCGACAGACGGATGGGGGGCAGACCGCGCTTCCTGGCAGCCCGCCCTACTGTCAGCAAGGGGCACACCCCTCCCAGCCCTGATCGCCTGGCACAGCCTGAGGCCACCCCAAACCCACTGCCCAGCGAGAGGCTCCTGCTGCTGCACCCCGCGGGCCAAGGGGCAGGTCTGTCCTAAGACGAGAACCTAAAACCTCCACGCAGACCCCCTGCCCTGTCCCAGCTGCATGGTGTGAGCCGGCCCTGGGGACAGGCAGGGGACCCGGGTCCTGGGGGACAGCAGGGCTCCGGTCAAAGCGCATACACCCCGGACGGTACCGCCCGAGGCCCCTGGAGGCTCCCTACCCCCAACCCCTGACCCCTGAGTCCAAGCATTCACAGTGCTCCTGCCTGCCGGGCACTCGGAGTGCAGCTCAGGGGACGGTGCGGACCCGCCAGGCTGAGGAGGCATCTACGCGGCCAAGGTGACTCTCCAAGCGGAATCGACTGCTCCAAGCACCCTGTCCCCTACACACGAAGGCCCAGCCAGCCCTGCAGCGTGAAACAAAGCTCCCCACCACCTGGCCGGCTCCCACGAGGAGCGGGCCCTAGGCCCTGCTGCCCCATGTCACGGATGGGAGCAGGGGCCCAAGCACATGGGGTGGGGGCCCAGGACACGGTTCCAAGGGTCTTGGGTCACCCCAGGCAAGCGGGGCCCTGGAGCCCCTAGCCCAGCCTCTGTAACAGGATGCTACACGCACCAGCTCCAACTGGGGGCCTCATGCAAGGATCACGGTGAGCAAGCGGTCCTGACGCTTGAGGAGAGGAGTCTGGGGGCGCGGGGCCCTGCCCGGTCCTGACGCTTGAGGAGAGGAGTCTGGGGGCGCAGGGCCCTGTCCGGGGCCCTGGGGGGAAGGCCCCACTCTGCTCAGAAGCGGCGGGTGTGGCTGGTCTCACCGAGCTCCATCCATCCGTCTGTGCCATGCAGAGCGGGGGCACGTCCTGGACGGGCGTGCTGGGGTTCAGAGGTGGGTGGTCCTCTCCCTGGAGACACCAGCCCCCACCCGGCGTCCCCCACGCATGTCCAGCTCAGGCTCCATTCATCGGGCGGCAGGCACACCTGCGTCCGCCCAGGCCACAGTCTGATGCAGAAACGGACGCCGTCACGGACACTCCCTTCCGAGTGGGCCGCACTGCCATTTGCCTCCTGAACGCGGGGCTCTGCCGGCTCCGGGCACGGCCAGGCTATTCTCAGTGCGCAGGGATCCAGAATTAAAACAGAGGAAGCGCCAGCTGCCTTGGTGGTTTGGGAACTCCCCTGAATATAAGGTTCCAGGCACAGAAATCCCACAGCCAAGAACGACTCGGTGTGGACGGCGGTAAGGGAACAATGGCTTATGCAACGGGGCCAGGTGCGCCGGAGCAGCCAGCACGGGGAGGGTGCCCTCCAGGGGAGGCAGGACCGGGCAGGTTTGAGACCAGAGAGAGGGGGCCGCATTCCTCGCTGGGCAGGGCAGGGCAGGGCCCCCGGGCACACGGCGGGCGCCCAGCAGATGACCCCAGCGTGTGTGGACGAGGGGCTGCACGAAAGAGGCCTCCAGGACTGAATTGGACCCCCGCGCATCACGAGGATCAGGGGCGACAGTAGGACCCTCCAGAGGGGCCCCCGGGACAAGACTGCTGTGCAGGCTCAGACGGGACTGAGTGCGCAGGGCCTGTCCTAAGCATCCCAGAGCCCCCGCCACAGCCCCCCCAAAGCCACAGGGCCCAGCTGGTCTTTGGGAGACGACCAAGGCCTGAGGGCCCATGGCAAGGGCACACGCAGCCCCCAGGTCTCCTGGCAAGGCGTTCCCTCAGTGACCTCCCTCCAGGCCAGCAGGACCCCTGGATTGCAGGCCCACGGGAGTCAGCTCCGAGCAGACACCTTCCCCACCCGCTGGGGGCTGCCCTCAGCCCAGGCCCTCCAGCGCCACCCTGACCAGCTCAGAAAAGCATCCGGGCCAGCGGCCACCCCAGGGGAGGGTGAGAGCCAAGAGGCGTGACTCTCTCAACGAGCCAGCACTCAGCTCCCAGGGGCCTCGGGCCGGGGACCTGGGCCACGAAGGCACTCCCCCAGAGCAGTGCGGCCAGCCAGCGCCCCCTGACTGCCTCCACCCTGCCCGATCCAGAAGGCTCCCCACCCTCACCTGGACGGCCCGGGTGGCCCCTGCGCCTCCCGACTCCCCCCACCCTGCCCGATCCGGAAGGCTCTCCAGCCTCACCCGGAAGGCCCGGGTGGACCCTGCTGCTCCTCTGCCCACACTCCTGCAGGGGCGCCCTGAGTCCAGGACCCCCGGGGGCTGAGGGCCCAGCCCTCCCACCACCGCCCCCGCCCTGAGATCCGGCATCCTGGCCGTCTCCCCACTGGCCCACACACACACCAGCCAGGCCTGCACCCCAGGGCCTTTGCCGCGGCTGCTCGAACTGCCCAGACATTCTCCTCCCGGACGGCCAGGGGCTCCCTGCTGCAGGCCTCTCTCAACACCACCTTGCCACAGGGGACCTTGGGGAGGGGGCTTCCGGGCTTTCCGTGAAACAGCAGGCCCTGCCGCCCCCTGCCCTTCTGCCCTATCACCCTCTCGGGAGACTGTCGCCAGGAGACACGTCTGCTCTGCCGTCCCCTCCCCCAGCACGTCAGCCTCCCCCGGCGGGCCCCAGCAGAGGACCAGGCAGCGAGTGTGCAGGATGAACACTGAGTGGGCAGGGGAAAGCCCAGCCGCCGCTACCTGGGAAGGGCGCCCTCCGCCCAGGAACTCATCTCCAGAGTCCTCGGTGAACACTGGCCCTGGTGTTCCCAACAGCCCCACTGTAGCATGCACAGGCGTGCGCGCCTACACCCAAAACGTGGAGAGAGGAGGTGGCTGCACGTGAGAAAACCTAAAATGACTGTCGCCCAGTAAGGAAGCCGAGAGGCCTGCGGCCTGCCCAGGACTGTGTTCCTCCTGCTGTCCCAGCAGTCGCTGGGCTCCTCCCGGGAACTCACTCCACCCCTTGAGGAAAATTACCTTACGGCACAGAAAGGCAGCTGGAACTCCAGCCATCATAAACACACTCCAGACTGTTGTAAGGAGAAGGGGAAGGAGAGCAAAGGGGCCCCCAGCTGCCTGCCCGTCTTTTGGGTAAATTTCCAGAACCACCCCCCAACACCTGCCCCCCATCTCATCCCGCCTCATTCCATCCGGCCACAACCAGGGTTCCTATGAGATGCTCAGCGGGTGTCAGACTCAACTGGTGACCTCCCAGCCCTAGCGGAGCACCCCTGAGGCACAGTTTGCTCACTCACCATGAGGATCCGCCGGTAGCTGTCCCGGTCAATGCCCCAGAGCTTGAGGTCCGTCTTGGCCTTCACGGTCGCTGCCCTGGGGGTGCCATAGATGAGGGCCAGCTCCCCAAAGCTCCCGCCTTCACTGATGCTGGTCACCCACTCTCCATTCACGTACACCTGCAGGGGTCAGGGGACAGTGTCGGGGGCCAGGGGTCAGGGGACAGAGTCCGGGGCCAGGGGTCAGGGGACAGTGTCGGGGGCCAGGGGTCAGCCACCCTCTGTCCACAAACTCCTGCGGGGACTGGGGGCTGGGGTCACACTGCCACTTGCTGCATGGGGAGCCCTCCACAGCACCCCTGGGGGGGCAGGAGGTCCCTGCACCCCGACATGGGACTCAGCTGTGCTCTGCCCTGCCCAGGACCAGCCAAGGTGCCCACCTCACGCCCAGCCCCGCCCAGACCGAGGCTGGACAGGCACATAAGTGGAGGTGCCGTCAGCGCCGACTCTGGCCAGGCCCCGGCGGATGCACTGCTCAGGATCTCCACCTCCCAGGCCAGGTGGCACTCCGCTCCTCACCAGCCTGCCGGGCCCCAGGGCGGGGGCCACCCCCCTAGGTGTCACCCTGGCAGAATGCTCGCACCCCACCCGGGCGACCCCTCCATCCCAGCTGCCTCATTTACAGGCTGCACCCCTGTCCGTCCCAGGATCCATGTAGCAGCCAGACCCTTGCTCACCTCCACCCGCAGGCCCCGTGGCCCAGGAGGAGCCAGGCCCCTGGAGCCCCCCGGGCCCCCCCGCCCCCGCCCCTCGGGCAGCGCCCAAGCGCCCAGGCCTGCGGTCAATGGGAGCGGAGGCCAGCGCCCAGGGCTGAGCCCGGAGGCGGACAAGGTTCCCTTTCAGCTGGCGAGGGCGGTGGCCCCGTACAGCGTCGCAACTGTGCGCTGACTGCAGGTCCGTATCCCGCCAGAATGGCCCGGATTGTCCATTATGTGGACTAACACAGCCTCTGTTCATCGACTCGGTGTCAATGAGCTTAGAGAACGGCTCCCATTGGCAAAAAGCGTGCGTGCTGGGGAAGAATGGATTGCGACGAATCATGGGAGCAGTTCTTGTAGATTCAATGGCGCATTATCTTGACCATGACTGAGGCTCAGAAGCGCCAGCCTGCGGGCGCCATGCCGGTGATAGTGTGTGAGGTGAGCAGAGTGGGGAGAAGGGCTGGCCTGCTGAGGACAGGGCGTTGGGGGTACCTTACGACAGGTGGGGACCTCCTCCCGCGAGTGCCGGCCCGCCCAACCCCTCCAGGAGCCAGAGGAGACACAGCAGCTCCCAGGCGGCGCGGCCCTGGGGCCAGGGCGCGGCCCGTCCTCCCGTAGGCAGGCCGCGCGTCTGCCAGGCTCTGCCCCGAGACGCTCTCAACCGGTGACCCCTGGAGACTCCGGTTGTCCCACAGGGACCAGAGTCCAAGGAGGGGTAGTCGTGGCGACCAGGGCCCGGCCCGGATGGCCCTCCACACGCAGGGCTCACGTGTCCGCAGAGTGCACACGAGGCTCGCGTGTCGTGTCCGCAGAGCGCACACGGGGCTCGCGTGTCCGCAGAGCGCACGGGGCTCGCGTGTCGTGTCCGCAGAGCGCGCACGGGGCTCGCGTGTCCGCAGAGCGCGCACGGGGCTCGCGTGTCGTGTCCGCAGAGCGCGCACGGGGCTCGCGTGTCGTGTCCGCAGAGCGCACACGGGGCTCGCGTGTCGTGTCCGCAGAGCGCACACGGGGCTCGCGTGTCCGCAGAGCGCACGGGGCTCGCGTGTCGTGTCCGCAGAGCGCACACGGGGCTCGCATGTCCGCAGAGCGCACGGGGCTCGCGTGTCGTGTCCGCAGAGCGCACACGGGGCTCGCGTGTCCGCAGAGCGCACGGGGCTCGCGTGTCGTGTCCGCAGAGCGCACACGGGGCTCGCGTGTCCGCAGAGCGCACGGGGCTCGCGTGTCGTGTCCGCAGAGCGCACACGGGGCTCGCGTGTCCGCAGAGCGCACGGGGCTCGCGTGTCGTGTCCGCAGAGCGCACACGGGGCTCGCGTGTCCGCAGAGCGCACGGGGCTCGCGTGTCGTGTCCGCAGAGCGCACACGGGGCTCGCGTGTCCGCAGAGCGCACGGGGCTCGCGTGTCGTGTCCGCAGAGCGCACACGGGGCTCGCGTGTCCGCAGAGCGCACGGGGCTCGCGTGTCGTGTCCGCAGAGCGCACACGGGGCTCGCGTGTCCGCAGAGCGCACGGGGCTCGCGTGTCGTGTCCGCAGAGCGCACACGGGGCTCGCATGTCCGCAGAGCGCACGGGGCTCGCGTGTCGTGTCCGCAGAGCGCACACGGGGCTCGCATGTCCGCAGAGCGCACGGGGCTCGCGTGTCGTGTCCGCAGAGCGCACACGGGGCTCGCGTGTCCGCAGAGCGCTCGGGGCTCGCGTGTCGTGTCCGCAGAGCGCACACGGGGCTCACGTGTCGTGTCCGCAGAGAGCGCGGGGCTCGCATGTCCGCAGAGTGCATGGGGCTCGCGTGTCTGTAGCGCCCTCTCTGCCTGGACACGACCCCATGTGGGCAGCGCTGAGCTCTCCCGCCACCAGGTCAGGCGCTGAACATCTCCGGGCGCCAGAATCTCCCAGGGCCCTCCCGCGCTCCACGCCTGAGGGTGTCCACAGGGTGCTGGCCTGGGCCCCCACGCTGCACTGAGTGCTGGGTTTGGCCCACAGTTCTCACGGCCGCACCAGCACTACCCATGGGTGATGGACGCCGCCCAGCCTCAGCTCCGATGCGGCCGCAAACCTCCCGGCAGGTGACTCAGTGCCTTCCTCTCTCACGTGTGAGGCAAGGTAGGGACCCCCGGTCCGCTGAGCAGCACCCCCAGTCTGCACCAGCTCACCCTCCCCCTCGGCCCCGGGTCACCACAGCGCTGCGGCCTCGCGGGAAGGAGGAGCCACTGCCTCGGGTGCCTGTGGGGCAGGCCGGCCGCCCCATCACCCCTGATGAGACAGGGCCCCCGGGAGCAGGGCAGGCGCTCAGCAGCCCCGCTTCCCCAGGGTGCACCCCAAAGAGAGGGCAGGCAGCTGCACTCCAGGCGCACTCCAGCAAGGGCACCTGGGCCGCAGCGCGTCCCTGGGGGCCGTCAGGACCCCTTTCCTCACAGAGCCCCAACCACATCCTCAGAGGCGTCAGAGAAAAGCATTGTGTGGAGCCGAGGAGGGGCCAGCCGCCCCCGAGCACAAAGGCCCAGCCTTCTCGGGACACTGGCTGCTGTCAGCACGGCCGCGCAGCGCCCAGCCCCACCCCGGCTGGCACGCAAAGGGGCTCCCCGGGCTTGGCTTCATCTCGTTGCTCCTTCTTGTGTCGGGGAGGGGTGGGCGGCCACACTGGCTGCACCCACGCTCCTGCTGCCACTGCAGGCAAGCCCAGCGCCCCAGCCGCTGTTCCCGCTGGCTTATTCAGCAGCTGTCACCGCAGGTCACCCCAGCACCTGGGGCGCCCTGCGTGTTCTCACCGCCGGCTTCAGCAGCAGAAGGCACACGGATTCCAGTCCACAGGGACTCACCGACCAGCGGCTCAGCAATGTGATCGTCCTTAAGGACTCCCTGGGCGGCTCAGCTGGTAAAGAATCCTCCCTCAATGCGGGAGACCTGGGTTCCATCCCTGGGTTGGGAAGATCCCCTGCAGAAGGGAAAGGCTACCCACTCCAGTATTCTGGCCTGGAGAAGTCCATGGACTGTAGTCCATGGGGTCGTGAACAGTCGCACACGACTGAGTGACTTTTTCACTTTCAATTATCCTTAAAACAGGCTGCAGGCACCGGAGAGAAAGGAGGAAGAGGATTCGGGGAAGAGCCACGGTACAAGACTTTCGAGGGGCAAACTTGAGCCCAGCCCAAGGGGTCCCGTGCAAAGACCAGGGGTGAAGAGAGTTGGAGGCAGACGGCACAGGACATGTAAAAAGCCTGAGGCAGGACTGGACTCTGAGAATCCGTATGCAGCAAGACCTTGTGGGGAGGCCACATGGGGAGGCCACGCACGGCCAAAGTGGGGGGGCCATGCGGGGAGGCCATGGGGGGCCACAAGGGGGGCCATGTGGGGAGGCCACAGGGAAGGCCATGGGGGGCCACAGGGGGGCCACGCGGGGAGGCCTCATGGGGAGGCCACATGAGGGAACAAGGGGGCCACAAGGGGGGCCACGCGGGGAGAGGTGTGTCTTGGGAACACTGAAGGTTCTGGCAGGGCTGAGGCCAGCTCACAGCCAGGACGCGGCCTCTGCTACAGCTGGAGCCCAGCTTGGGGCACCCAGAGGGGAGCAAGGGTCAGCGAGGGATGCCCCAGACGTTGACCAGGATACCTGACAGGTGGTCTGCAGACCAGGTGCACAGCGTCACCTGGGAACCTGCCCCCCAACAACGACCCACCAACCCAGAGCCCCAGGGGTGTGGCCCAGGATGTCACAGGTGACGCTGATGCCCACCCACCATGGACCAGCTCTTGTTCCAACTTTGGACAGAGGTGGAGGAGGTGACTGAAGACACAGGAACCTGCCTGGTGACGGCCCCAAAGCAGAGCCACCCTCACTGGGGGTGGTGGTGGGGGGGGCTTCAGGCGGTCCCAGCCCACTGATCCAGACAGCCAGAACACACGAGGCTGCCTGCCTGCCTGCTCCTACCCACACGGATGCCTCAGTTCAACATGCGACGCCACAGAAAACAGAAAATCCACTGAAGCAACCCGGTAAGTGGAGCCAGACAGTCACCGAGTGATCCGCTCACGGGAGGGGGTGGTGTCCTGCGACCTCAAACCCGCCGCTCCTGCAGGTATTTCCCACGTAACCCGGGGCCACCCAGGCGAGGAAGCAAGCCGGGCGTGCCAGATGCTGTTGTTTTTGGTTCCACAGGCGGTGAGAAAAAGTTAATGGCCCAGCTCCGCTGCGCCCCGGGCTCCAGCCACAAAGAGCGGGGGTGTCTGGGCAGGTGAGCCCAGGCCTGCAGCTGCTCTTTCAGGGTAAACCAGGTCACGAGCCTCAGGCCTCTTTAGTCCAAGAGCCTGGCGGAGTCGGGGGCTGACCGACCCGCTTCACTTGAGAGCAGCTCCCCCAAGTCTCTCTGCTGGACCCCGTCTGTGGACCCTGAGCCACGTGGGTGAAGACGTGGGGTCAGCATCCTCTCCCCGGTGACCAGCCACCAGCTCAGTTCACTCCGTGGACCCGCCACGCCCTCGCCCTCCCCCACAAACCTCACATTCCCCAGGGGTCCACAGGCAGGACCCCATCGGGCCCGGCCCGTCTGGAGGACCACGTGCTCCAGGGTGGCCGTGCAGCCTGTCAGGGGCCCAGCGTGGGGTGTGCATAAGGGCCGACGCCCTCCCCAAGCTAGCGTCCCGTCACCAGCACCACGGGCTGCTCTGGATCACCTGTCCCCAATTTCAGAGCGGCCTCTGGCCACAATGGGGTCTCCAGGACCCCCGCAGAGACCTGAGGGGGTTAGGGCCCCCAGTCGCCCCTGTGGGTGAGACACTGCAGGAAAGCTTCACAGCCAGTACCTAGGAAGTGACCAGCCAGCAGGCGGCACCCAGAGCAGGACACCCAGGTCCCCACACGGCCCGTCGTCCACAGCAGCGCTGGTCACGGCGGCAACCACGTGGCGGGCACGACCACTAATGAGCAAGGCAGGGGTCCTCTCCGTGACTCGGTGGACAGGCTCTGCCACCTGCTGCACGTGGACCAACCTTGGGAGGCGACGCTCAGTGGGATGAGCCCAACCCAGGGCAGATGCCGCGTGGTTCCGCTTCTGCGAGGCCCCTGGAGGCATCAGGCTCACAGTGATGAGGGAACATAGGGGATGGGGGCATGGGCTGGGGGAGGGCCCGGGGGTTAGACTTCTACGGGGACAGAGTCTCGGTCTGGGAAGATGAGAACGTTCTGGAGATGGCGGTGGGAGGGCCATGTAACAGCGTGAACGTGCTCATGGCCCCGAACTGGACCCTAAAGGTTAAGACGGCAGCTTCCATGGCGTGTGTGCTTTACCGGCTGGAAAATAAGCCCAGAGCACGAGGCAAGCAGACTGACCGGCCGCCACCCACAGAGCCAGACGGCCCGGGGCGCCCTGTCCCCCGAGCCCCCACCTCTGGAGGCTGGGCGCGGCTGTGCCCACAGACGTCCGGTGAGGCGGGAGGGGCCCTGGGCCGGGGCAGAGGCTGGGTGTGGCGGGCTCCCCCCAGGAGGCCCCGAAGCACCAGGTGCCCAGACAGCCGGGCGGGGAGGATAGCGCTCCTGAGCCACGAAGCTGGCCGTGGAGCACCCTTCCAAGTGGAAATGCTACGTTCCATGAATAAAACAAATTGGGAGATATTTTTACACTTAGGAAGAAGGATTATAGCTCTCGGCGGTACACACACTGCGGCCGGCACCGTCCGCATCTCCCTGGAAAACCGTAATTTAAACCGAGCCAGTGCTTCTGGCATCCGGTCAGCCGGCCGCTGCCCCCAGGGCACTGCTGGTCAGGGGGCAGTGTTCAGCCCGCAGAAGGGGGCTCTGGATGGCCACCCCCAACCCCTCCTGCTAAAGGCAGAGTGGGGCCTCTGACGGGGGCCTATGTCTTGGGGCCTTCAGGGTCACAGTGCAGTGGCCCCGGCCTCTGCTCCCCACACCCCTACAGAGCCCCCCGGGACCCTCACACGCGGCCAGTCCGTGGTCCGCAGTCACTTCCCCGCCCCCGAAGGCAGGGCCGGAAGCATGGCTCCAGGCGGGAGAAGCTGCATTTTCAGACCCGGAGCAGGGACGACAGCCAGGGTTAGGACGCGTCTGGCAACTCTCTCCCCGGGTTCCCGACGGACTACCTCTGATCCTCCGCACGTGGCCGCCCCCAGGGCCCACACCTCAGGGTCCCAGCCACCCCGCACCCACCGGCCGCTGGAGGAGCTGCTGAGGCCGACACAGGAATGGCCTTGCAGTCGCCGCCTTGCCCCATCTGGGCCTACGGCCCGAGCTGGGGACCGCAGCCAGGAGTTGGCATCCGCCCACGGGCCTGAGCATCTGGGCTCCAGGAGGCTCCATGCTAACCTCCTGGGCTGACACAGAGACACCGCAGCTCAGGCGTGCGGGCCCAGGTCTGCGTGGAGGACGCAGGCCGGGGGCACATCTCAGGGACCCCAACACCCTTCAGGTTCCTAGAAAGACAAGGACGGGACTCTGGGCCACAGGGTGGCCATGCCCGTGTCTGCTGGCCAGGGAGAAGCCAGGCTTGATCGTCTAACTCTCAGGGAACTCCATGCCCTGGGGGAGCCCAGTGGCTCTGCCCGGGTGGGGTCTTAAAGGATGGACAGGAGTTTGCAAGGCAGAGCAGGAATAAGAACAGGACAGGACGGCCAGAGGCTCACTGGGAACTGCCTTCGCAGCTGTCTCCCCCACCCCCGAGGGTAGGGCCGTGTCCCCAAGAGTGCATCCTCAGGGCTCTGCAAGGGCCCAGCAGAAGACAAGCGCTCGCTCGACATCTGAGCCAGAAAACGAGGGCCAGACGGAGGGCAGAGGAGAGGAGCGGAGGCACGGAGGCCGAGGAGCCGGAGGAGCCGGCAGAGCTCAGGCCCCGAGTGACCCGGGCCTGGGCCACGAGTCCGCACCCCTGCAGGGGCCCCAGGCGGCCGGGCCCGAGGCGCTGCAGCCCGTCTGTCTCTCTGCGGCTGGCTCTGTGACCGGCTGGCAGCCGGGGTCGGCCCAGCCTGCGGCCTCCCCCACCACCTCCCCTGGGGCCCTCCCTCTGGCTCCCGCCTCAGTTTCCTCTGTCGGGGGAGAAAGGACGGCTCCCGCCCAAGGACTGCTCCAGGCCCGAGCCCAGGACGAGAGAAACCCCGAGCCTGTGCAGCTCGCCCAGAGGTCCCCACACTGTCACCTCCTGTGGCTCCAGAAGCTGAGGTCCGCAGCCACGTGGACACAGGCTCGCTGCTGGGGGACGTGGGGAGAAAGTGCCCCCACCCGGGACGCCCGGCTGGCCGCCGCCCCGAGGATGGGCAGACAGAGGGAGCCAGGGAGCTCCGTCTGGCGGAGGCTCGGGCGGGGGTGTGGGGGCCGCCACCCCCGCACTGGCGCCCCAGGCCCAAGTCCAACGCAGGGGCCTCGAGGCCACGTCCTGACTCTGCGGGACCCCGGGACAGACTCACGCTGTGTTTGGGGGGCAGGGGGCTCCAGTCAGGAGCAGGTGCGCAAGCTGGACTGAATCAGGGCCACAGGCAGAACCTCAGGGAAGGCGGATGGCTGGCAGCCTGCGTCAGGGACGCTCACCGAGCGACGGGGAGACGAGAAGGGGTGCGGGAGGGCAGGCGGCCCTCGGAGGAGCCCGCACGGGGCCCCGGGGGAGGTCGGGGCTCGGCCTGCGGTCACGTGATGGAGGAGGTGCTTCTCCAAACAGAGCCTGGGCGTCCCCGCCGGAGACTGGGCAGTAAAGAGAGGACGCGAACACAGTCGGACGGCACAACGTCCCGGGACAGACACAGCCCGGTTCCAGCGCAAAGCCAGCGGCACGGGGCCCCTGGGCGTCCAAAGCACGTGAGCCGCGCCAGCCTGCCAGGTCGCGGGCTCCTGGCTGCAGCAGAGCTGCCCTGTCGGGGCCCTGGGGCCGCGGTCGGGGGGAAACTGATGGCAGGGGCCGTGGCCGGGCTGGCACCAGCCGCCCTTGTCCCGCTCTCTGCTTGGATGTGCCTGCAGCATCTTTCACGTGAACTCTGTTGCTTCTGGACTGAAAAACTGGAAACACACCACCCAGAATGACCTCTAGACCCGGGTGTGGGCACAGACAGGTGCTGCCGTCCAGAGAACGCTGGGGATACTCACGTCCACCTCTCCCTGGTCGATCACGTAGAAGTTGTCCCCTTCGTCCCCTGCGAGGGAAGGAAAACAGACGCGTGATGCGGGGAGGCGGGCTTTCGTCTTTCTGGTAACACACCACCTCACGACGCTGCTTCCGAGACCTCTGCCCGGCAAGGCCGAGTCTCACCCATCTGTAAAAATCTTTAAGTGGAAGCTGCGCCTACAAAGGTGTGGAACGCAGTGACCTACTGCATACTCGCCAGGAAACGGTTTCCGCAGTCAGGCTGCAGAGCGTCCTCTGCTGAGACCACTGCCAGCTGGAGTCCAGGGCCGTCGAGCCGCCAGGACTCAGCACAGCTCCTCCATATTTCTAACCACGAGAGGGCCCCCCATGGCTCAGCAGTAAAAAGAATCTGCCTGGCAATGCAGGAGAGACGCAAGCTCGATCCCTGGGTCGGGAGGATCCCCTGGAGGAGGAGACGGCAGCCCACGTCAGTGCTTGCCACGGACGGAGGAGCCCGGCGGGCTGCGGCCCGCGGGGTCACAAGGAATGAGACATGACGGAGCGCTGAGGCTGCCAGAGCAGGTTAGCACGCACTAACTCGTGAAGTGGACTGTTATGCAGGGTCACAGTGGCCTTTCTCGAGGACAGACATAAGAGTTTCATGATAAAGGCATTCGTAAGTGAATCACCAACCCTTGGCAGGGGCTCCGGGCCCGGGGAGGAGGAGCTGGCGGCATACCTTGCTGTATGACGGTCTCCCCGGCGATGTGCGTGACGGGGAACATGGCGTCGAATATGTCACTGCGAAAGAAAGCACGGCGTGTGGGCCGCCCTGCCCTCCACGGGGCTCCTGCTCCCCGGCTCGGAGGGGATGAAGACCCCAGGGGCCCACTGGCCCGGGGCTCAAGGCCCCCGCCCTGCACAGCCCGAGGATTCACCAAGACGGGATCATTCGGGACAGATTCCGCTCACAGAAGACAGAGCGGACGGGGGCCGCTTCCACGAGGACAGGCAACCAGTCCTGACTCCTTTCCTGCCTCTTTCCAGCTCGGGGAGCTGAGATGCTGGACACAGAAGCGGGAAGAAAGCAGACTCTCTCAACGGCTCGCTCGACGGGCACAGCGGCACGAGGCTGGCTCCCCACTGGGCAGCCTGGCTGTTTCGTCTCCCAAGTCTGCTGTGAGACAGACCCTCAAGCGGGATTGGGGTG
Source organism: Oreotragus oreotragus (assembly GCA_006410675.1). NCBI lineage: Eukaryota > Metazoa > Chordata > Mammalia > Artiodactyla > Bovidae > Oreotragus > Oreotragus oreotragus. The sequence goes on along the minus strand of SJYX01018332.1, from coordinate 74,690 downwards.
CGGGGAGCCGGGGACGCCCTGCCGGCCGGGGGAGCGTCCACGTCTGCCCAGGAGCCTTTACCTCCTCTGGACAGCAACCAGGTGCAAAGGCCAGGGTCCAGACCCCGGAATCTAACCACCAACCACCATCCCTGGGGAGGCCACCCACCCCCGGGCACATGTCTCCCCAGAAGAGAAGCGAGATGCTGGGCCCCTTGGGCAGAGGGTTCTCAGGGGTCTTGCAAACGGGTCAGTGGAGGAGCCCCCAGGAAACACAGGGCCGGAGACCCAGCCCGCCTGCGCCCGTCCGCCCCCCGGGCCCAGGAGGCACGCACGTCTGAAAGCCGTTGCTTTCGTCTATTTAAACGCTTCTTTGTCTCCCCGGAGGAGGAGGAGGGGGGAGCAGGTGAGGGAGGGTGGGGTGCGCGGACGCCTTCCTCTGCTGGGCTGAGTCCCGCTCCTGCCTGCAGACACACCTCAGCCCCCGAGCCCCGCTGCCCGACTCTGTCGGTGGGGAAGCAAACCGGTGCCGCCACTACGAGAACAGTATGGAGGTTCCCGAGAAAGGATAAAAACTGAGCTGCCATATGATCCTGCAATCTCACTGCTGAGAGCGGGACTGGAGGAAATTCTGATTCACAGAGACACGTGCACCCCAGCATTCGTAGCAGCTGTTTACAACAGCCGAGACGTGGCAGCGACCTAAGGAGCGGGTGAGGGAGGCGCGGCGCGCTTATGCGGCGGAGCGTTGCTCTTTCGGTTGTCCAGCGGCTCGGTCGTGTGCAACTCTGCGACCCCATGGCCTGCAGCGTGCCAGGCCTCCCTGTCCTTCACCATC
>SJYX01018332.1:53347-73674 GCA_006410675.1 Oreotragus oreotragus | reverse complement strand
TCTCGAGGACAGACATAAGAGTTTCATGATAAAGGCATTCGTAAGTGAATCACCAACCCTTGGCAGGGGCTCCGGGCCCGGGGAGGAGGAGCTGGCGGCATACCTTGCTGTATGACGGTCTCCCCGGCGATGTGCGTGACGGGGAACATGGCGTCGAATATGTCACTGCGAAAGAAAGCACGGCGTGTGGGCCGCCCTGCCCTCCACGGGGCTCCTGCTCCCCGGCTCGGAGGGGATGAAGACCCCAGGGGCCCACTGGCCCGGGGCTCAAGGCCCCCGCCCTGCACAGCCCGAGGATTCACCAAGACGGGATCATTCGGGACAGATTCCGCTCACAGAAGACAGAGCGGACGGGGGCCGCTTCCACGAGGACAGGCAACCAGTCCTGACTCCTTTCCTGCCTCTTTCCAGCTCGGGGAGCTGAGATGCTGGACACAGAAGCGGGAAGAAAGCAGACTCTCTCAACGGCTCGCTCGACGGGCACAGCGGCACGAGGCTGGCTCCCCACTGGGCAGCCTGGCTGTTTCGTCTCCCAAGTCTGCTGTGAGACAGACCCTCAAGCGGGATTGGGGTGCGGGGAGCCGGGGACGCCCTGCCGGCCGGGGGAGCGTCCACGTCTGCCCAGGAGCCTTTACCTCCTCTGGACAGCAACCAGGTGCAAAGGCCAGGGTCCAGACCCCGGAATCTAACCACCAACCACCATCCCTGGGGAGGCCACCCACCCCCGGGCACATGTCTCCCCAGAAGAGAAGCGAGATGCTGGGCCCCTTGGGCAGAGGGTTCTCAGGGGTCTTGCAAACGGGTCAGTGGAGGAGCCCCCAGGAAACACAGGGCCGGAGACCCAGCCCGCCTGCGCCCGTCCGCCCCCCGGGCCCAGGAGGCACGCACGTCTGAAAGCCGTTGCTTTCGTCTATTTAAACGCTTCTTTGTCTCCCCGGAGGAGGAGGAGGGGGGAGCAGGTGAGGGAGGGTGGGGTGCGGGAGCCCCCAGACCGACCCGCGCGGACGCCTTCCTCTGCTGGGCTGAGTCCCGCTCCTGCCTGCAGACACACCTCAGCCCCCGAGCCCCGCTGCCCGACTCTGTCGGTGGGGAAGCAAACCGGTGCCGCCACTACGAGAACAGTATGGAGGTTCCCGAGAAAGGATAAAAACTGAGCTGCCATATGATCCTGCAATCTCACTGCTGAGAGCGGGACTGGAGGAAATTCTGATTCACAGAGACACGTGCACCCCAGCATTCGCAGCAGCTGTTTACAACAGCCGAGACGTGGCAGCGACCTAAGGAGCGGGTGAGGGAGGCGCGGTGCGCTTATGCGGCGGAGCGTTGCTCTTTCGGTTGTCCAGCGGCTCAGTCGTGTGCAACTCTGCGACCCCATGGCCTGCAGCGTGCCAGGCCTCCCTGTCCTTCACCATCTCCCGGGGCCTGCTCAAACCCACGCCCATTGGATCAGTGACGCCATCCAACCGTCTCATCCTCTGCTGTCCCCTTCTCCTCCTGCCTTCAATCTTTCCCAGCATCAGGGTCTTTTCTACCCTGGAGTATTACACAGCCATAAAAAGAATGAAAGAAAGCCATTTGCAGCAACAGGGATGTATCGGAGAGCTTTAGGCTAAGTCGGATTTAAAAAAATACCATAGAATCTTACTTATATACGGAACCTAGAAAACACGACACACTAGTGAATGTGACGAGAGCAGCACACTCAAAGGCATAGAGAGCTACTGGCTGCCAGTGGGGAGAGGGGGCAGTGCAGGGGGAGAAGACAGAGGCACCAGCTGCCACGTAAGAAGTGAAGAAGCCACGAGGAGGCGCAGCACCGGGCAAGCAGCCACTACAAACGCAACAGCACCTTGAAAGACTACGAGTCGCTGTGCTGCACTCCTGGAGCACGTGTTATAAATCAACTAAACCCACTTAGATAAGCTGCACTGATGAGTCCCAACTCGATACATTTCTGGAAGAAAAAAAGAATCGTGCAAACGCAGCCGTTCCATCTTGGGCTTGTTATTCTCAGCCCAAAAGTGGTTTAAATGTTCGTCACAGCTAATTCCAACAGCACAGACATTTTGGCTTTTGTTTAACTCTAAACCCCACTGCCCAAGTGCCATTTTAAAGTAAGGCTAATTCTTGACTTGCAAGTAAGTGTTTAGAGCACATCCTGCTGGTAAGTTACTCGTTTTGACCTTGGAAGCCAGACACCTGAAGCCACCGTGGTCAAGCCAGTGGCCAAGTCACTGAGCAAGGTGCTCGGGAAACAATCCTGAGACAAACAATCCTGAGACGAGACAACCCTGAGACGAGGAGGGGAGGAGTTGGCTGGTTGGGGGGGCCGGGTGGGCCTCGGCCCTGAGGTGCCCCCGGCCTGGGGGGTGGGCGCTGGGCGTGCCTTGTCCCGGCTCCTGGAACATCCATCCCCGGGAGGGCCGCACCGCGCTGACGCCTTCCGGGCCGTGATGGGCTCCCTGCCACCTGCTGTCCCCATCCTGGAGCAGATTGCCATGGAAACCAGGCCTTGTCTGGAGGGCCACCTGTGCAGACGAGGAACATTCTCTCTGATGGTCGGAGAGCCCCGACTTCTGGGGTGAGATAGAAGCCAAGTCCTTCCAGCCTCTGTGACCCGACCAAACCTGCTCTCAGGACGGCTGGCCTACCAGATTCGACCACGTGGAGCTGGGGGCTTGGCGTGGCCCCAAACCCCAGGGCCCAGCAGAAGGGCTCTGCGGTGGCCCGGACCAGCCTGGGCGGTGCCGTGGCCCCCGCTGCCTCCGACAGTCACGTGGGCACCGCTGGGAGCCGCGGGCATCTTAAAGCCCAGATGCAGATTAGCGGCCCTGAGTTCACAGCAGCAGGGATCACTCTTGTTGAAGAGTCCTGCCCCTTCTCCCTGCCTCCCTGAGCTCTGGGGCTTGTACTGAGACGTGAGAAGTTTCCTTTTGGTTGTGGGCTTCCCTGAGCTAGTAAAGAAACTGCCTGCAATGCAGCAGACGTGGGTTCAATCCCTGGGTTGGGAAGATCTCCTTGAGAAGGGAATGGCAGCCCACCCCAGTATTCTTGCCTGGAGAACCCCAGGGACGGAGGAGCCTGGCGGGCTACAGTCCGTGGGGTGGTGAGAGTCAGATACGACTGAGCGACTAGACCCCCCGACCACCTTTCCTTTCACGTTTTCTCTTACAACACGGAACCCGGAGGTGTGTGCGCCTTAAAACCCCAGGCGGCATCATGCCACGCAGCCCGTCCTGTTTCTCCCAGGCGGCATCGTGCCACGCGGCCGGTCCTGTTTCTCCCAGGCGGCATCGCGCCACGCGGCCCATCCTGTTTCTCCCGTGTTTTCAGGAGCGCACCTGGCTGCGTCTCGCTGCCTCACGCGGCAGGGAGAGAGGCTCTCTGGCGTCTTCTTTAAAGAACATATATACTTATTTACTTGCTGCGCCGGGCCTTACTTGGATCTTTAGTTGTGAGACGTGGTGTCTAGTTTCCTGACAAGGGACTGAACGCGATCCCCTGCAGGGGAGAAATCCCATTGTTGGGGTCCCACCTCACCTAGACCCCACCGCCTCCCAAATGCCTCCGGGGGGGGCATTACTTCAGCAGGTGAATCCGGGGCACATGGTTGGCTCCAGAGCACCCTCTGCCAGATATTTCCATGAACACATTCAGACCTTCCGTCCACAGGAAGGGGGTCTGGCTTGTATTCCCCAAGGGTTAGCCAATGTTCCCAACAACATCCACTGATTGCTCCATCTGGGGTTGATGGCCTGATGGGCGTGCCCCTCCAAACTCATCTGAAATTCATACAGTGAGCGGGCAGGTTTCTCATTCTCTACTTTCTGGAGCCACTTGTAGAAGGATGGACTGTTTGCTGAAGTTTTAACAGATTTCATCCATAAAACCTCTGAGACCTGGGCCTCTTTGCGAAGGGAGGTCACCACTGAAACTTCTGAGTGCCCTATTGACTGTTCATGGGTCACCGGTGCCCCATTTTCAAAGTTAGCTCCCAATATCTAAAAACTGAGAGATCTATAAATACCGTAACTTTTGTTTTTTCTTTGGATGGAACAAAAAGGAATATCTAGCAATGCCTTTGTTCTCCTGAAGCAAGAACCAGGCCCCCTCCCCATGGCGGGAGCACAGGCTGTCGTCTCCGGGCCCCGGAGCCCAGCCTCCGTTTGCAGCCCCTGCCTGAGGGGCTCCCTGTGCAGAGGGGGTGGCAGCTGCACGTGTGGCTTCACCAGGCGGGGGTCGTCCCTGCGATGAGTGCCCCCTTCTGCAGCCACCCTGGAGCCGCCTGAAGGGCCCGGGGGCTGAGCGCCCGAGGAGCCAGCCCGCGGGGCATCGGGCACAGCCCCGGGCACCGCAGGAGAGCACCCGGGATGGCAACGGCCCTGTCCGTCCCGACCAGGAGCCACCACGGCGATTCCTGGGCACAGGGGGCCCCTTCGCCCAGTCCCAGGAAGGACGCCAGCGGCGCGCTCCGCCCCTGGGGCTCAGCCCGTCTCGTGATCTGGCTATGGCCTTCTTATTCCCTTTTATTGGCTGACATTTCTGATATACTGCCGAACTGCTGCTGCAGGTGGCCTGACAGGTAAACACCCCCCACCCCCACCCCTGCAAAGAAACCTGCGGAAGCAAACAGGTTGGACCAGTTCTCCGAGCAAGGCCAGAGGCCACCCGAGTGCACCCACACCAGAGGGAGGCGCCCACAGCCAGGGGAGCCGCACCTGCCCCCTTCCAAGGCAGACTCGGCAGGTGGGGTGGCGAGAACCCCCGCACCCCACCAATCTGCCCTTCCTCCAGCATTCTGTAAACGTGGGGAGGGGAATGCCCCGCACCCCACCAATCTGCCCTTCCTCCAGCATTCTGTAAACGTGGGGAGGGGGACCACCTCCAGGGCTAAGGGGAAGACCTGCATTCCAACATTTGTGTCTTTATTTCTTTAAACACTTTATTCTGAAAAATGTCCAACTTTCCGAAGCACGGGGGTGGGGGTGTCAGAGCCAGGATGTGTGTTTCTGCCCCTGCTGGTGAGGTCACAAGAGCAGTGCGGAAGAGGGCATGGGAGCTCCTGCCCTGGGCACACACGGGGCGTGCGGGACGAGCGCCAGCGCGACGCGCACTGGAAAAGGCCCCGTGGGTGCAGAAAGCGCGCCCGAGACATAGAGCGTTTTTTCCGACCTTGAAATGATGCCAGAAAGGGGCGGGGCACACCTGACCGGGAAGCCGCGGCTTCCCCGGGCTCACGTCAGTCACTCACGCTCCAGGAGCCCGGCCCGCAGGCAGAGCCCTGGGGACCAGCGCCGCGGGTCGCCCTGCTTTCCGCGCCCGTCGCGGCCCCGGGGGTGGGGGCTCGCTTCGTCCGCCGGAGCCAGCGCGCTGGCAGGGTGCCTGGCTTGTGTTTAGGCTTTCCCACTGTTTGGGCGAAACTGACTGCAAGTTTCCAAATAACTCTCTAAGCAGCAATAACTCAGGCGAAGCTGCTCACGGCGTGGGGGCAGGGCTCCCTGCTGGAGCACTGAGAGCCCGGTGTTTGCAAAAGCCCGGGAGCCTCCGCCTCCGGGGACCGGAGCCACCGCATCCGTGGTGCCTCCTCAGCCACGATGCCGGGCACTAACGCGCGACTCCACGGGGAGCACCTTCACGGAGCCCCGGGACAACCAGGTGAGTCCCGCTGCACAAATTAATGCATGCGAACCACACCCAACCCTCCCGCAGACCTCAGCGGAGCTAAGCCAGAAAGGCAGCTTCAAGTCCCCAAGTCCCGGAGAGGAAGCAGCACACTGCTAAATGGCACGTGATTACAAGAAGGTTTCAGAGAAATTGAAAGTGTATTTAAATGAAAATGAAGAGGCAACTTGACAAAATCTGTGGGAGGCAGCAAGAGCAGCACTTAGCATGGAACGTGCACGTCTGAAAAGGGGAAAGACCGAAGGAAACTATCAGCAGAAAAGAGAGCGCGGCAACCCCAAAGCAGGCCGGAGAAAAAACCAGAGCAAAATTCAAAACAGGAAACTAACAGGGAAAATCAATGAAATCAAAGCCGGTTCCCTGGAAAGATTAATAAAGACCTACAGACCCCTAGCCACGGCAACCCAAAGGCGTGGGCAGGAGAAACTGAGACAGAGAGAATACACGGATAGCCAGCGTCACAGACCAGAGGGAAGGCATCACCAGACCCCATGGACCGAGGAGCATCAGAAAGGGAGACTGGAAACAGCGGTGCGTCCACAAACCTGACAACCTGGAGGAAAGAGATCAGTTCTAGGAAAGACACAGCCTGCCCACACGCACCCAAAGAAACAGGTAACATAAACCAAGAAAGAAACTGAATCGGTAAATACTCAGCTACCCAGACAGAAAGCAGCAGGCCCAGGCGGACTCCCTAGTGAGCTCCACCAAACCTTAGGTTAGAAATTACACCAACTCTCTGCAATCTCTTCCAGAGACAGAAGCAGAGGCGACGCTTTCTACTCATCCTGTGAGGCCAGAATCACCCTCACACCAGAACCAAAGATGCGACAAGAAAGGGAAACCACAGACCACTGTCTCATGGACTCGGATGTAAAAGTGCTCAGCAAAACACAGGCAAATCAAACCCAAACCTGTATTAAAAGATTTATACGCCACGGACAAGCAGGCTTCATTCCAGGCATGCAAGCTGGGCTCAGTATTCAAAAATCAAAGATGACGCATCACACACCGGGGTAAAGACGGAAAATCACGTCAAGAAACGCATGAGGAGCGTTTGACAAACTGAACATCCATTCATGATTTTAAAAACTACTGTCAGAAAAATAAGAATATCGAGATCTCCCTCAGCTTAACAAAGAGTTCCAGAGACCCTGCAGTCCACACCACACCTGCTTCCCTCTAGGGCGGGGCCTCGGGCCACATATATTCCCCTCACTACTCCTCATTAAGGTCATGCTGGGAAATCCCTGCTGCTGCTGCTGCTAAGTCACTTCAGTCGTGTCCGACTCTGTGTGACCCCATAGACGGCAGCCCACCAGGCTCCCCCATCCCTGGGATTCTCCAGGCAAGAACACCGGAGTGGGTTGCCATTTCCTTCTCCAATGCATGGAAGAGAAAAGTGAAAGCGAAGTCACTCAGTCTGTCCGGCTGTTCGCGACCCCATGGACTGCAGCCCACCAGGCTCCTCCGTCCACTGGATTTTCCAGGCAAGAGTACTGGGGTGGGGTGCCACTGCCTTCCCCGGGGAAATCCCTAGCTATGCAGTAAGATAACAGGATGGGAAAAGGAAATGAAAGGTGTGGAGCCTGGAGGGAACTCCCTGGCAGCGCAGTGGTTAGGGCTCTGGCTCCCACTGCCAGGGGCCCGGGTTCAGTCCCTGGTCAGGGAACTAGAGATCTGCGAGCAGGGAAAAAAGCAGAGACTGGAGAGGACGCGGCAACGCAGAAGCAGAGACTGGAGAGGACGCGGTAACGCTGTCTGCAGAAGACGCGGTGACGTGACAGCATCCCGAAGAGCCAACAGCACAGCAAGCCCTGTGGGATTAACGTCGTCACAGCAAGGCTGCAGGGCACAGGGTTAATGCGCAACGGTCGATCGCGGTCCTTAGTATTTAAAATGGAAAAAAATACTACGCCATTCACGCTAGCACACCACAGAAATAAAACACTGAGGGGGTGACCCTAACAAAACGTGTACCAGATCTGCATGAGGGACTACCAAACCGATGAACAAAATTTGAAAACTAAATAAATGTCGTGCAGGCCCCCTCCCCGGCCCAGCCAACAGCTGTGGTCAGAGCCAGAGGGAGAAATCCACCTCCCCTCTCAACCCCAGCAAAGACCGCGTGGAACGGCCCCTGCCTCCTGACTGACGGCCATCCAAGGGCTGTGGCCCCCACGGCCCCAGAGCCAGCTGCCAGAACCCCTGTGGCAGCCGTGGTTCTGACGGAGGGAAAGTGCGGGGAGGCCCTGTCAGGCCTGCGCCCACGCTGCAGCTGAGCGGGGCTGCAAACGTCACTGCCACCTCCGCACGGCTCAGAACCCGGAACCCAGGCCCGGGAGCCCCGCACGCGGCTCAGAACCCAGAACCCAGGGCGCGGGGAGCCCCGCACGCGGCTCAGAACCCAGGGCACAGGGAGCCCCGCACGCAGCTCAGAACCCGGGCCCAGGAGCCCCGCACGTGGCTCAGAACCCAGGGCACGGGGAGCCCCACACGCGGCTCAGAACCCGGGCCCGGGAGCCCCACACGCGGCTCAGAACCCAGGGCGTGGGGAGCCCCGCACGTGGCTCAGAATCCAGAACCCAGGGCGCGTGGAGCCCCGCACGCGGCTCAGAACCCAGGGCGCGGGGAGCCCCGCACGCGGCTCAGAACCCAGAACCCAGGGCACGGGGAGCCCCGCACGCGGCTCAGAACCCGGGCCCGGGAGCCCCGCACACAGCTCAGAACCCAGGGCGCAGGGAGCCCCGCACGCGGCTCAGAACCCAGAACCCAGGGCGCGTGGAGCCCCGCACGCGGCTCAGAACCCAGGGCGCAGGGAGCCCCGCACGCGGCTCAGAACCCAGAACCCAGGGCGCGGGGAGCCCCGCACGCGGCTCAGAACCCAGGGCGCAGGGAGCCCCGCACGCGGCTCAGAACCCAGAACCCAGGGCGCGGGGAGCCCCGCACACGGCTCAGAACCCAGAACCCAGGCCCGTGTCGCGGAGTGGGCTTCAGGACACCATCACCACAGTGCACTGAGGCCCCACGTGGACCTTGACAGCCACGAAGCCCCGTCCCTGTGACCCCACCCCACGCAGGCCACGTCCAAGGTCAGGCATGGAATACGGGGTCCTGGTTCCCTCCTCCTTCCTCCTCACCTCCCAAGACAGGAGATGTTTTCCAGGATAAGCAGCATCTCACTTATTTAACACAGCAGGCCTGGGGATCAATCATGAGACCCAGGAAGCCCAGGCAATTGCAGCCTCCAGACCAGCTCTGAGCACGTGCACAGGGGAGTCCGTGGCGGCCTGCCAGCTCCAGGACACCCCCCCAAGGCCTCATGGGCAGGGGACGCGTGTCTTTTCCACGGCTGCTGAACCAGTCAGGGGCGGCCTCAAAGGGCCAGACGCAGGCCTGCAGCAGGCACCGCGGACGTCCCCAGCCAGGCTGGCTGGGGGGCAGTGGGACAGGAACAGGACGGGTGAAGCTGGCAACCGTAGGTGAGCAGCTGAAGGGCTGGAGGCTGGAGGGCAGAGAGGGCAGAGAACCCAGCCGGTCACGGCGCCCAAGACAGCACCACGCCCAACAGCCACGGGGGCACGGGCCTGCCCTTGGTCAGGGTGCCCCCCACACACGTCCTGGGGCCCAGCACGGAAAGGGCAGGGAGGCCCTGGCACCGACAGAGACGAGTCCAGAGACAACTGCAGAGTGAGAGCCGCTCGTGGGAGAGAGCACGTGGGAGCCACGGCCTCATCAGGCAGCAGCCCGCGCCCGCGGGAGGCCCGGCCAGCACGCAGCACGCAGCCCGCCACCCAGGACGTCATCACAAGCCACCAAGTGAACAGGTGAGGCAGCAGACGCGCCTCGAGCCCGCGGTCGCAAAGGCCCCCTCTCCCCTCCTTCTGGGTGCCGCTCGAGACCCTGTCCCCGCGTGGGCAGCGCCAACCCCACAGAGACANACAGGGAGCCCCGCACGCGGCTCAGAACCCAGAACCCAGGGCACGGGGAGCCCCGCACGCGGCTCAGAACCCAGAACCCAGGGCACGGGGAGCCCCGCACGCGGCTCAGAACCCGCGCCCGGGAGCCCCGCACGCAGCTCAGAACCCAGGGCGCAGGGAGCCCCGCACGCGGCTCAGAACCCAGAACCCAGGGCGCGGGGAGCCCCGCACACAGCTCAGAACCCAGGACGCGGGGAGCCCCGCACGCGGCTGAGAACCCAGAACCCAGGCCCGTGTCGTGGAGTGGGCTTCAGGACACCATCACCACAGTGCACTGAGGCCCCACGTGGACCCTGACAGCCACGAAGCCCCGTCCCTGTGACCCCACCCCACGCAGGCCACGTCCAAGGTCAGGCGTGGAATACGGGGTCCTGGTTCCCTCCTCCTTCCTCCTCACCTCCCAAGACAGGAGATGTTTTCCAGGATAAGCAGCATCTCACTTATTTAACACAGCAGGCCTGGGGATCAATCATGAGACCCAGGAAGCCCAGGCAATTGCAGCCTCCAGATCAGCTCTGAGCACGTGCACAGGGGAGTCCGTGGCGGCCCGCCAGCTCCAGGACACCCCCCCAGGCCTCATGGGCAGGGGACGCGTGTCTTTTCCACGGCTGCTGAACCAGTCAGGGGCGGCCTCAAAGGGCCAGACGCAGGCCTGCAGCAGGCACCGCGGACGTCCCCAGCCAGGCTGGCTGGGGGGCAGTGGGACAGGAACAGGACGGGTGAAGCTGGCAACCGTAGGTGATCAGCTGAAGGGCTGGAGGCTGGAGGGCAGAGAGGGCAGAGAACCTAGCCGGTCACGGCGCCCAAGACAGCACCACGCCCAACAGCCACGGGGGCACGGGCCTGCCCTTGGTCGGGGTGCCCCCCACACACGTCCTGGGGCCCAGCACGGAGAGGGCAGGGAGGCCCTGGCACCGACAGAGACGAGTCCAGAGACAACTGCAGAGTGAGAGCCGCTCGTGGGAGAGAGCACGTGGGAGCCACGGCCTCATCAGGCAGCAGCCCGCGCCCGCGGGAGGCCCAGCCAGCACGCAGCACGCAGCCCGCCACCCAGGACGTCATCACAAGCCACCGAGTGAACGGGTGAGGCAGCAGACGCGCCTGGAGCCCGCGGTCGCAAAGGCCCCCTCTCCCCTCCTTCTGGGTGCCGCTCGAGACCCTGTCCCCGCGTGGGCAGCGCCAACCCCACAGAGACACCGCAGCAGACGAGGTCCAGCCTGATGGCTGCCCCCCGTCCCCAACTCAGAGCCCCCGGAAAGGCTGTTTCCACGCCCCGGCTCAAGTCCATCACAGCCGCTGTGTTCACCCCCGCCAACAGCCCCGGGCCCTCAGTGGCCCTGGGATCCAAGGGCCGGGTGCTCAGGTGAAGCCACCTCAGTCCACGCGAGGTCAGGCTCGGGAGACGCCAGCCCCTTCCCTGCCAGAATCTCATGTGCCCACCTGCACCTGCTCTTCTCCCACAAGGCAATGAGGCCCAGGGCACAGCTGCGTCACACCGGCTCTCCTGTGAAAGTGCCAGGGCTGGGTTCGCCTGACTCTCCCGGCCCAGCAGCCACGCTTGGCACGCTCAGCGGCGCCGTGAGGACCAGGGCCACCGGGGGCGCCACAGCCGCCCCGTCGGGCCTGGGAGCCACAGGCCTCAGCCCTGGGCAGATCTCAACCTGGACCCTGTGGGCCCCCCGGGGCGCGGAACTGGGCTTGGCGCCACGTTCAGGCCCGCCTTGATGCCCACCCGCCTCGGGCCTGGCCAGCGGCTTTCTCCTCCATGAAAGGGGCCGAGCTGCAACCAAGTGGACAACGTGAGGAGATTTACGTGCCCCCTCCCCACCCCTCCCCACCTACCGACCCAGCTCTGGGATGGCCCAAGGCCCAGAGCTGTCCAGACCATCTAAAAAGAGCCGCGGCGCGAGCTCCGGGACACACGTCAGACGGAACAGGCGTGAGTGTGAGGACGCGGGAGGGCGTGAACCTGTGCCCCTGGGCCGACTGGCTCACTCGTCCGCTGCTCCGGCCACAGGGGAATCCGAGCGCAAAGAGCCCCCCCGGCCGCAGGAAGGAGCTGAGTGTCCGGTGGGGACGCGAGGTGGCTGAGGCTCTGGGACACGCCGCGCGGGTGGCGACAACTTTGAAGCCATGAACTATGTTAATATTTCACGTGGTTCTAAAAGCAAGCCTGAGACTTGAAAAACAATGCTTACAAATCCAAAGGCAAAGCGAAAAAAGGAAGCGAAACGTGTACCCAGCTGACACCACCGGCTTCCAAGCTGCAGAAGCCTCAGGGCAAAGCGAGCCAGAGGTAAACCTTCAGGGCTTCTGCTGACCACACTGGCTGTTACTCGAAGGTCAGGGGTGTGCATGTGTGTGCGCCCCTGTGGTGAAATGAAGCAAAGAAATATTTCGCTGGCATCATGGACAGCTGAGATAGTCAGCATGTGGGAAAAGAGATAAAGAGAAAATCACATTACTTTGAAAGGAAGGAAGGAAGCAGCCCTGTAGCCCTGAATTGAAACTGGAAGGATCAATACGAACGCGTGAAATATGTTATCTTAAAAACAGTCCTGGTTCCGTCTGCAGAAAAAGCCCAGCAACAAAGACAAAGCAAAGCAGTGACCCCCACTGAGTTTAGTGGTCTCTAAACCCAGCCTCCCACCAAGAGGAAGACACACGCGACGAGCCAGCCACCTTGCGAAGTACCACAAAGCAAAGAAAAGGACAGGAACGATGCGGTCACACCAGAGGACACAGAAGCTGCATGAAAAGGGTCCAGCGGCCACAGAGCGGCTGTCCAGGCGCCGGTCAGATAAAAACCGCAGTGGATGAAACACCTACGTGGACTCAGGTCGGGGGCCTGGGGGAGGGACGGTGAGCAGGATGGACACGGGCTCAGGGAAACCAGAAGTGACGAGGGTCTGTAAGGGGCAGGGCTCGAGGCGTGCCGCTGACCCGGCCTGAGGTCTGGCCGTCCACGCCCCCGCCCCGTCACAGCCACGGACCTGCAGACACGCTGGGCTCCATGTTCTGAATTCCCCACCATCTGTGGCCAGAGGTCGTGTGCTGGGTTCCACGCCCTGTGGTTCTTCCTAAGCTGCACTGAGACCCGAATTTGCTCTTTCCTGAGCGGACAGATCTGCGCCTGGGCACTGTGGGGCCTGTCTCTTATACACATCTAGATGTGTATAAGAGACAGGCTCAGAACCCAGAACCCAGGGCACGGGGAGCCCCGCACGCGGCTCAGAACCCGCGCCCGGGAGCCCCGCACGCAGCTCAGAACCCAGGGCACAGGGAGCCCCGCACGCGGCTCAGAACCCAGAACCCAGGGCACGGGGAGCCCCGCACGCGGCTCAGAACCCAGAACCCAGGGCACGGGGAGCCCCGCACGCGGCTCAGAACCCGCGCCCGGGAGCCCCGCACGCAGCTCAGAACCCAGGGCGCAGGGAGCCCCGCACGCGGCTCAGAACCCAGAACCCAGGGCGCGGGGAGCCCCGCACACAGCTCAGAACCCAGGACGCGGGGAGCCCCGCACGCGGCTGAGAACCCAGAACCCAGGCCCGTGTCGTGGAGTGGGCTTCAGGACACCATCACCACAGTGCACTGAGGCCCCACGTGGACCCTGACAGCCACGAAGCCCCGTCCCTGTGACCCCACCCCACGCAGGCCACGTCCAAGGTCAGGCGTGGAATACGGGGTCCTGGTTCCCTCCTCCTTCCTCCTCACCTCCCAAGACAGGAGATGTTTTCCAGGATAAGCAGCATCTCACTTATTTAACACAGCAGGCCTGGGGATCAATCATGAGACCCAGGAAGCCCAGGCAATTGCAGCCTCCAGATCAGCTCTGAGCACGTGCACAGGGGAGTCCGTGGCGGCCCGCCAGCTCCAGGACACCCCCCCAGGCCTCATGGGCAGGGGACGCGTGTCTTTTCCACGGCTGCTGAACCAGTCAGGGGCGGCCTCAAAGGGCCAGACGCAGGCCTGCAGCAGGCACCGCGGACGTCCCCAGCCAGGCTGGCTGGGGGGCAGTGGGACAGGAACAGGACGGGTGAAGCTGGCAACCGTAGGTGATCAGCTGAAGGGCTGGAGGCTGGAGGGCAGAGAGGGCAGAGAACCTAGCCGGTCACGGCGCCCAAGACAGCACCACGCCCAACAGCCACGGGGGCACGGGCCTGCCCTTGGTCGGGGTGCCCCCCACACACGTCCTGGGGCCCAGCACGGAGAGGGCAGGGAGGCCCTGGCACCGACAGAGACGAGTCCAGAGACAACTGCAGAGTGAGAGCCGCTCGTGGNGACGGTCCAGAGGCTGTGGTCCACAGACCACTGAGGCCACGGCCCACGGAGGCTGCAGTCCACAGAGGCACTGGGCCAGACATGTGTGGACAAATCAGGGGCCCCGATACCCTCAGAGAACAGGGACCCAAGAGGGGCCACCACACTGAGGACCCGACCCCACTGCCGCCTGACCCCCGACCCTGCAGGCTGCCCCCTGGGGCGCTGGGGCCCCCTGGGACCCTGCCCTACAAACAGCTTCAGAGAAACAGCCTCTCCCGGCCCAGCTGTCCCCTAGAGCCTCAACTCCATGGGCTGCTCCCTAGGGTGCTGGGACCCCCGGGACCCCGCCCTACAAACAGCTTCAGAGAAACAGCCTCTCCTCCACCCTGTGATGGCTGCAGGGGCCCTGGGAGTAGGTAGACAGAGGGACGAGCAGAAATAGAGGACCCTTGGTCTTCCGGGACACAACGAGGCAAGGCGGGAGGCGGATGGGCCTGGGAGCCAGGCAGAGGGGCCACCTCGCGGCTCTCGGACCAGCCGAGGGCCTGGCCAGCCAACCGCTGGGCCTCATCCCATCACCTGGGAACGGGGCGACAAATGGACACAGACCGCGGTCGGACCTGGGCCGTCCGCCGTGTCGGGGCGGTCGGGACTCGTGGTGCAGGTCGGTTCCCACCACGGTGCGAGTGACTCCGGGTCCGAGGAGGCCCCCAGACCCCCAGACACCGATCGGGTCGGGTCCCCCGGACAGGGTCCCGGGGGAGTTGGGGTGGACGTGCGGGCCCTAAGTCGAGCTGACACCCGCCCTCGCCAATGGCTGGAGCACAGTGACCTCAGGTGGCCAGCCCTGCCCACGGGGACAGCTGTGTACTGGCCAGCACCTCCCCAGAGAGAGCATCTCAAGGGGGCCTGTCCCAGGGCCCCCTCAACCCCACCTGCAGCGGGCCCTAAGTCGAGCTGACACCCGCCCTCGCCAATGGCTGGAGCACAGTGACCTCAGGTGGCCAGCCCTGCCCACGGGGACAGCTGTGTACTGGCCAGCACCTCCCCAGAGAGAGCATCTCAGAGGCCACCCAGGGTGCCAGCGGTGACGCCACGCAGACCCCCAGAACCTCACCCAGCCCACGGGGACAGCCGTGTGCTGGCCAGCACCTCCCCAGAGGGGGCATCTCGGAGGCCACCCAGGGTGCTGGCGGTGACGCCACGCAGACCCCCAGAACCTCACCCAGCCACTAAGCCCTGGGGGCCAGTAACTGGTCCTCCACTTCCGTAACTCGGCCACCGTGAGGACGTCACTTAAATGGCGTCCCGCAGGATGGAAGCTCGAGGGCCGGCTTCACTCCTCAGCAAGCTCCCTGGAGGCTCACCCTGCCCGCCGTGTGTGTGAGCAGCTCGTCCCCTTTTTCGGCCGACCGCTCTCCCACGGCACGCCGCCCAAGCTTATTTATCCACTCGCCCGCTGAGGGTTACCTGGGTTGTTTCCAGTTTGGGGCTTTTACAAAGAAAGCTGCTATGACAAGTTAACATACAGGTTTTCACGTGAACGTAATTTTCCACTTCTCTGGGATGAATGCCCAAGAGTGAACTTGCTCAAGTGTCTTTGGAAAAGGCAATGGCACCCCACTCCAGCACTCTTGCCCGGAGAATCCTGGGGACGGGGGAGCCTGGTGGGCTGCCATCCATGGGGTCGCACAGGGTCGGACACGACTGAAGCGACTTAGCAGCAGCAGCAGCGGCAGCAGCAGCTCGAGTGTGCTCCAGGCCGCTGTGGCTGCCATTCCCAGCAGCAGCGGACGGGGGCCCAGCTCCTCCGCGTCCGCACCGGCGGGCTTTACTCTGACCGTCCCGATGGGTGTGGACCGACAGCCCCCTGGGCTTGCTCTGCGTCTCCCTGCTGCCCGAGGAGCTGGGCACCTCCCCTGGGCTTGCTCTGCGTCTCCCTGCTGCCCGAGGAGCCGGGCACCTCCCCTGGGCTTGCTCTGCGTCTCCCTGCTGCCCGAGGAGCCGGGCACCTCCCCTGGGCTTGCTCTGCGTCTCCCTGCTGCCCGAGGAGCCGGGCACCTCCCCTGGGCTTGCTCTGCGTCTCCCTGCTGCCCGAGGAGCCGGGCACCTCCCCTGGGCTTGCTCTGCGTCTCCCTGCTGCCCGAGGAGCCGGGCACCTCCCCTGGGCTTGCTCTGCGTCTCCCTGCTGCCCGAGGAGCCGGGCACCTCCCCTGGGCTTGCTCTGCGTCTCCCTGCTGCCCGAGGAGCCGGGCACCTCCCCTGGGCTTGCTCTGCGTCTCCCTGCTGCCCGAGGAGCCGGGCACCTCCCCTGGGCTTGCTCTGCGTCTCCCTGCTGCCCGAGGAGCCGGGCACCTCCCCTGGGCTTGCTCTGCGTCTCCCTGCTGCCCGAGGAGCCGGGCACCTCCCCTGGGCTTGCTCTGCGTCTCCCTGCTGCCCGAGGAGCCGGGCACCTCCCCTGGGCTTGCTCTGCGTCTCCCTGCTGCCCGAGGAGCCGGGCACCTCCCCTGGGCTTGCTCTGCGTCTCCCTGCTGCCCGAGGAGCCGGGCACCTCCCCTGGGCTTGCTCTGCGTCTCCCTGCTGCCCGAGGAGCCGGGCACCTCCCCTGGGCTTGCTCTGCGTCTCCCTGCTGCCCGAGGAGCCGGGCACCTCCCCTGGGCTTGCTCTGCGTCTCCCTGCTGCCCGAGGAGCCGGGCACCTCCCCTGGGCTTGCTCTGCGTCTCCCTGCTGCCCGAGGAGCCGGGCACCTCCCCTGGGCTTGCTCTGCGTCTCCCTGCTGCCCGAAGAGCCGGGCACCTCCCAGTGCTCACTCTCCGCCCCAGGGCCCTCTGTGGTCGAGTGTCTCTTTGACTCTGTGTCCAGCTTCTAACTGGACTACTTGGTTCCTGGGTTGTTGAATCGACAGAGATCTTTACGTGTTCCAGATACCAGTCCTCGTTCAGATGTGAGTCGGCAGCTTGTCCTTCACCCCACGTGCCTCATGCTGGCCCCTCCAGAGGAGAAGGTCACTGGAGACAGTGTATCCGCTGACCTGCATCGCGGGCAGCGCCCGAGTGCATATGGGCCCCGAGCAGACACAGGATAGAAGCCTTAGGGCGATTATCTCCAGAAAGCCCTGAGTTCCTTGGCGTGGCCCACTTTCATTTAAACTTCACTCCTACGCCCAGATCAAGAGCCCCTTGTGTGCTCAGCCGTGAAGGAGCTCTTCCCCTAACTTGTCCCAGAGGCACCAGCAGAGGTCGGAGAACACGGCTCACATAACAAAGACCGTCTGGAGCTCCCGTCTTGCTCCTGGCGGGGGGCACATGCCAAGCTGTGACCGACAGGCTGTCCCCCAGGGCTCAGGGCCGGCTAGCCCCAGCCTGAAGCCCAGAGCCCGCTGTGCCCCTCTGCCACAGGGGTGTCCGGGGCAGGACCCCTGGCCCCTCCTGGCCAGCCCTGCCCTGCCACCCGCCTCGGCTGCCTACCGGAGCCCCCCGGGCCTCCACAGCCAGTCCATGCCACTGGGAACCCGGTCTTCTTCACCAGCGCATGGGAAGGATGCGCCCTGCAGGGTCCGTCTGCCAAGGGGAGCACGAGACTCGTCCGCCGAGAACTGCAAGAGCCTGCTGAGAAGGCGCAGACCCGGCGAGACGGAGACACACTCCTGTCCGTCACTGAGGAGCCTCGGCGCCGACAAGACGCCAGTTCTGTGTCAAGCCGATCTACAAATTCAACGCGGGCTTTCAAAATAGAAAGCTATCTAAAATTCATATGGAAACGCACAGGACCTAAAATAGCCCAGACGACTCTGCAAAAGAAGGGTGAAGGGAGAGGACTTACTTGACCTGATTTCCAGACTCCCTGCGGAGCCACGCCCATCAAGACTGGGGGGCTGGTGTGACGACACGGCGCACGGACCGTGGGACAGAACCCGGAGCTCAGAAGCGAGCCCTCACCCTGATGGCCAGTTGCTTATCGACGAGGCGCCAAGACGTGTCCGTGAGTCTCTTTGGCGAGTGGAGCCGGACACCCGGACATCCACATAACCACGCAGCCTCAGACCCTGACCTCCCGGCACACACGGTGGGTCACAGACCTCAACGGGAGAGCTAAAATGACAACCTTTCAGAAGAAAACGGGTCTTTGTCAGTGCGCTTTAGGCAGACTCTTAGACTGCAAACAGGAGCACGATTGTTGAAAGAAAAAAAGACAGACTGGACTTTAAAGACTTGCTGGGCCTCCCTGGTGGCTCGGGGGCAAAGACTCTGGCTGCCTACACAGGGGACGCCGGCTCCATCCCTGATCCAGGAAGATCCCCCAAGCTGCGGTGCAGCCAAGCCCGTGAGCCCCAGGAGCACCACGACTACTGGAGCCCGACAGCTCCTGCTCTGCAGAGGGAGGCGCCACCGCGGCAAGAGGCCCGAACAAGAGAAGCAGAGAGGGCCCCGCTCTCCACAGCTAGAGGGGCCTGTGCAGCAGCCTGGCCAGATACCCTCTTAGGAATCTACCCAAGAAGGTGGACACACAGACGCATACACATGTGTTCACAGGCCCGTGGGCCCCAGCCCAACTCCAGTAGCCCTGGGCGGCCGTCACCCAGCACAACTGGCCTCGGGTCCGCACGGGNTAAGGTCCTTCAATGCAGCCGCACACGCTGTCCTTAAACATCTGAAACACTTCATTAAATGTCTACACAGGGAAGAATGCCCAGCCTACTGTAACGGCTGAAACTGCTGTCCAATTCTTGTAAGCACAGACCATGACATAAAAATCCACAGCTTCAAGTGTGCCGTCTTGTCTGGGCCAAGGGACGCCCACTCCGCCGTGAGAGCCGATTTCTAGGTGCATCCGGGACGAGACCAGTGTTTGAGTCCAGAGGGCATGAGGACGGTCCTCCCCAGGGAGGGCGGCCCCGCCCCTCGTGGGCCCAGCAGAGGAGACACAGGTGATGGAGACCCACGCTCCGCCTGAGCTGGACACCCACCCTCCCGCCCTCGGACCCCTGCCTCCTGGCTCTCAAGCCTTTGGACCGGCTCCCTGCACGTCCACTGGGGGACAACGGCACACGGAGCTCCCCAGCCTCCACGACCCCAAGAGCCCCCAGCACTAAGCGTCCTCAGACGCGTCCGTGTCTTCCGGGTTCCGTGTCTCTGGGGGAGCCTGGTGCACCACGGGGACTGCACACCCGCCAGCTCTTTAAACAGGAAACACAGACGTAAGAAAGCCTCTTGGCTGGGAGAGCTGCACCGTTCCTTCGCTCCTTGAATGGGCATTTCTACTCTGTTCCCTAGAACCTACCTTAGTGTGAAAACATCTACATTTAAAGATATTCCGTCGACCTCCCTGACATGCTGTGCTGTGAGAAACGTGACTAGAAGACGTTAAGTATTAAAATCTTCCTTCAAGACTGAGGGTTTTTTTTTTCTTATTGGCATGGAGCCCATTAAAAACAAATACATTAGATTATGATAAATATTACATTGAAAAGATAGAACTGTTTTGGAAACGCAGCATTTAGACTATTGGGACGACGCTGGTTCACAGCACCTCATTACAAGCAACCTGCTTGTCCCGATGTTTGGCAGCCCAAGGCCCCGGGGGGACAGTGCAATCAGGGGAAGCCCAGGGTGGGAGCTGAGCGTCCCTCACTCCCTAATGACAGGCTGATCTTGAGGAGGACGAGGAGAGGCTGGCCCCCAGGGGCAGGTCAGTCCCAGAGCTCGAAGCCATAGAGCAACACCGTGTGTGAGCAGCCCCAGGAGGCTCGCGCAGGGGGCAGCGGGCCAGGACCATCCCCTCCGGCCCATGCACTTTCCAGGTCTGGGTTGCACACCCCCTCCTCCAAGAGCCCCCCGGCCACTGGGCCCCGCAGAGACTGCTCCCACCCCATTCAGGCGCATCTCCCGAGCACCCTTCCCTGCCGCCTGCTCACTGCCCTGGGACAGCGTCGGACACCTGCTGGACGGACGGGTGCGTGGGGGTGAGCTCCTGCCTCGGGACCAAGGCTTTCCTGCCTTCAAGGGCAGGCAGAACATTCCTGAAGTTCCAGAGGTTACGTCGCTGGCCGGCAAACAGCACGGCCAGGAGAAATCCAAGGTCACCGGGCCCAGCCGCGCTCCCCACCCCTGCTGCTAGAGGTCTTGGCTACCTCTGGATGGCAGAGCAGCCTTGAGCATCACCACATGTCTGGGCCAGGAGCTCAGGCCGGGGCTCACGGCCCACAAAGGCCCTGCTGCCTCCCCGGGCTCCTCCCCACAGCGGCCCCCCTGGACTTGCATGTGGCCACATTGGGGGTCCCCAGTGGGGAGTGGGGAACAGTCCTGTGGGCCAGCCAGACCCTGGCCTGGCCAAGTGAGGACCACGTGCCAGCTGCTTCACCCCGAGCCCCCCCTCCTATAAAATGGACAGAAATCTACACGC
>SJYX01018331.1:592262-618830 GCA_006410675.1 Oreotragus oreotragus | reverse complement strand
GACTAAGGTCCGTCTAGTCAAGGCTATGGTTTTTCCAGTGGTCATGTATAGATGTGAAAGTTGGACTATGAAGAAAGCTGAATGTAGAAGAACTGATGCTTTTGAACTGTGGTGTTGGAGAAGACTCTTGAGAGTCCCTTGGACTGCAAGGAGATTCAACCAGTCCATTCTAAAGGAGATCAGTCCTGGGTGTTCTTTGGAAGGACTGATGCTAAAGCTGAAACTGCAATACTTTGGCCACCTGATGTGAAGAGTTGACTCATTGGAAAAGACTCTAATGCTGGGAGGGATTGGGGGCAGCAGGAGAAGGGGACGACAGAGGATGAGATGGCTGGATGGCATCACTGACTCGATGGACATGAGCTGGAGTAAACTCTGGGAGTTAGTGATGGATAGGGAGGCCTGGCGTGCTGCAATTCACTGGGTCGCAAAGAGTCGGACATGACTGAGCAACTGAATTGACTGAACTTATCTGAACTCTATTATGAGAACTTCTTTACAAATGTTTATCCCCAAATTTTCCCCTTGAAAAAAATATTCGTATGATTAGAAATACATATATTTATACCAAATCCAGTTGAGGGGCCTTTGGTTTTGAGCTGTAGTTGTTGTTTTCAAGTTGTGTCCAACTCTGCGATCCCACAGACTGTAGCACGCCAGGCCTCCCTGTCCTTCATCATCCCCCTGGAGTTTGCCTTAGTTCGTGACCATTGAATCAGTGATGCCACCCAACCATCTCCTTCTCAGTCACCCTCTTCTCTTTTGGCCTTCAGTCTTTCCCAGCAAGCAGGTCTTTTCCAATGAGTCAGCTCTTCACATCAGGTGGCCAAAGTTTGTAGCTCCAGCTTCAGCATCAGTCCTTCCAATGAATATTCAGAGTTGATTTCCTTTAGGATTGACTGGTTTGATATCCTTGCTGTCCAAGGCATCAGTTATTTAGTGCTCTTCCTTCCTTATGGTCCAACTCAACATCTGTACATGACTACTGGAAAGACCGTGACCTTGACTATATGGACCTTTGTTGGCACAGTGATTTCTTTGATTTTTAATATGCCAAGTTTATGCTGTTTAGGCTTTTCTTCGAAGGAGCGAGCATGTTTTAATTTCATGGCTGTAGTCATCATCCGCAATGATTTTAGAGCCCACGAAGAGGAAATCTGTCACTGCTACCACATTTTCCCCTTCTATTTGCCATGAAGTGATGGGCCCAGAACACACGATCTTCATTTTTTTTTTTTAATATTGAGTTTTAAGCCATTTTTTACACTCCTCTTTCACCTTCATCAAGGGGCTTTTTGGTTCTTCTTTGCTTTCTACCATTAGATTGATATCATCTGCATATCTGGGGTTGTTGATATTTCTCCCACCAGTCTTGAGTCCAGCTTGTAAATCATCCACATTGGCATTTTCCATGATGTGCTCTGCATACAAGTTAAATAAATAGGGTGATAATAAACAGTCATATTGTACTCTTTTCTCAATTTTGAACCAGTTGTTCCATATAAGGTTCTACCTATTGCTTCTTGATCCACATACAGATTTCTCAGGAGACAGGTAGATGTTCTGGTATTCACAACTCTTTGAGCTATACATTATATAATTTAGAATCAGTGACACTTTGCTTGTTATAAAATGTAATCAAGTTGATCTTTAAATTTTTTGGCATCTTGAAATTGAAAATTGACTAATTGTGTCTACCTAGACCTCAAGGAAAAAACAGAAGAAATGCCTGTGCTTGTTTCAGTTTTTGCACAGTACAGCATGTACTCCAGTACACATCTGGAGCACATATGAAACACATGTACATTTTATACAGTCCAGTATACAGTAGTGTACATCCAATGTACATTGTGTACAGTCTATTGTAGAGCCAGTGTACAGTCCAATTTACTTTGTGTACGGTCCAGTGTACAGTCCAATGCACATCCAATGTATATGTATATTATATACAGCCCAGTCTACAGTAGTGTACATCCAGTGTACATTGTGCACAGTTTAGTGTACATGCTAGTGTACAGTCCAATTATAGTGTACAGTCCAGTATACACTCCAGTGCACATCTGCTGTCCAGTTCAAGTGCAATCTGGACAATCTGGTATGCAGGTCTAGTGCACATCTGGGACACATGTGGGCACATCTGGTGTACAGTCAAGTACACACCTAGTGTACAGTCCAAGAGCACAGTCCAGTGTACATTCCAGTGTCTGTTCCCTAAACAGGTCAATGTACAGTGTACAGAACTCTGTACAGTCCAGTGTACACAAGTGTACACCTAGTATGCAGTGTATTGTACAGTGCACTGTACACTCCAGTGTATAGTGCAATGTACATTCCATTGTATGATCAGTACACAGTCCAGTGTATAGTGTACAGCACAGTGAATGTCCAGTGTACATCCAATGCATAGTGAAATATATACTCCAGTTTGTGTCCAGTACACAGTCCAGTGTATGTCCAGTGTACAGTGCAGTGCACGTCCAGTGTCTCTGTGACTCTTCTCCACGTCCATAAAATCCTATGAATGGCCTTTAGAACATTCTTACAAGAAATGGCAAAAACCAGATTGTTAAGAGGTTCAAAGAAGGGAGGATAAAAGGAACAAAATTTAAGTGAACTGAAAACTGGATTGCTTGACAGTGAATTCAGATCAGTGATGTTTTAGAGCTCTCTTGTTCTAGCCCACACAAGCAACATTAAAAACATCAGGAATTTTGTCAGCTGACTGTTAAGCCCTTTGAAATTAGCAAAGCAACACAAATTAGGACTTTTGGTTATCAGAGAGTCTGTGTTGACATCCATGATTATGGTATAGTCAGTCCAAGCTCATGTCCATGCAACAGGTGATGCCACTGAAGCTCCTGGATGCCAGTGTCTGGTAGTTCACGTGCTAAGTATCTCCCTGGTGTGTCTATTCTCTCTCATCCTGCCATCTCTGCTTAGTTCTTATCTTGATGGTCTCTGTCCTAGATGGTCTCTGTTGCCTCCCAGCCAACGCTGCCACTGGAATAATATTATTTTTAAATCTACCACTAGAAGGACTTCCCTGGAGGTCCAGTGGCTAAGACTCTGCACTCCCACTGCAGGGGGGTGCAGGTTCGACTCCTGGTCAGGAAACTAAGATCCCACACGCCTCTAAAAAAAAAACAACAACAACAAAAAACTTACCACTAGAATAAGGTTTAGGTAAGAATCCTGCCAGTCTGGAATTGAAGGAAAGAAAGAAAGAGGCTATCTTCAACTATTGGGAAAACAATGTATAACACTTTCCTTTATAAACAGGGCTCTTTTTAAAAATTTATTTTTAATCAGAGGATAATTGATTTATAAGGTTGTATCAATTTCTGCCATACAACAAAGTGAATCAGCCATGAAGTGAAGTGAAGTCGCTCAGTCGTGTCCAACTCTTTGCGACCCCATGGACTGTAGCCTACTAGGCTCTTCTGTCCATGGGATTTTCCAGGCAATAGTCCTGGAGTGGATTGCCATTTCCTTCTCCAGGGGATCTTCCCAACCCAGGGATCGAACCCGGGTCTCCTACATTGTAGACAGACGCTTTACCATCTGAGCCACCAGGGATATCCCCTCCCTCTTGAGCCTCCTCCCACCTTACTCCCATCCAACTGCTACAGATCATCACAGAGCACAGAGCTAAGCTCAAACCACACACTTTTGACTGACTGTAAAGTTGGTGGGGTTTTTTTTTCTTCTGTTTTGATATAGGCTTCTATACATTCAATCTATGCCCATAGAACTCTCATTTTTAAAATAGTTGGCTGTGGCTGGGTTACAGCCTGTGACAGTAATATGATCACAATGGTGTTGACCACATGGCTTCTGATGATTATCCTGTTCTAGCCAGCTGATCAAAAGCAATACATCAATGGAAATATCCACCAGAGGGAATGCTCCTGTGGGGAATAATTAGACTCGTCTCTGTCCTCACTCTTCCCTGAGGTTAGTCTGGGGAAAGACTTCTCCAAGTTGCTTCAGTAACAATTTACAGTCATCCAGCCTGGTGTAGGCATGTTCGTGATTACCACTGGTCATCAGGCAGAAATGCAAGGGTATACCACGTTTTCATCTGAGCCATGTGGCCTCATTAAGAAAATAAAATGTTTGTGTATCTCCTGCAGGTTTTCTCCCTCTGGGTTGTGGAAGCTCTCTGGCTGTCAGCACAGCACTCTGGGCCAGGAAAGTCCAGAGAATCACTTCAATGATATGGCAGCCTCGTCCATTTAAGATGGAATTCAATGCTGGCTTCCTTCAGAGGTATTCACCAAAATTCCATGCACAAGCCATTCTTATAGTCACTTACCAGTGTGCCTCCTGTTTTCCTCAAGTTATCAGGGTGGACTGGGCTTCCCTGGGATGTCTGGGGCCTCCACAGCTCACCCTGCATCTTCTTCCCAAGTACCAGGATCTGAGGCCATTGCTGGGCCATCAGGTCATCGTGAACATGAGTGGGAGGCTAGAGAGTTTTTTAAATTAATTAATTATTTTTTGTGTTAAAACTACTATCTATATAAAGAAACTAGTAAACTACATTTATTTCAATGCACAAAAAAAATGTGCAATTTTTTCTAAAATTGTTTTGAGAGCAGTAATATAAATATAGTAATATAAATACACATGCTTGCTAAGTCAATTCAGTTGTGTCTGACTCTTTGAGACCCTCTGGACTGTAGCCTGCCAGGCTCCTCTGTCCATGGGATTCTTCAGGCAAGAATACTGGAGTGAGTTGCCATGCTCTCCTCCTCCAGGAGATCTTCCTGCCTCTGGGATAGAATCCATATCTCATATATCTCCTGCATTGGCAGGCGGGTTCTTTACCACTAGCACCACGTGAGAAACATGCATATAAATTCATAATATATAATATTATACAGTAAAGATTTCCTAATAGAAACCAGACAGATATCAGGTGCTTAACAAACATGATCCACCTCTAGCAATGATTTGGCAAATGTAGTATTTACCCACACTGGGTGACAAGGCAGCTGAAACTTTATTAAAGAGTTTCAAGGACTTACTTGTTAGTGACCAGAAAGTTAGTAAAAGACAATTTTAGATTTCAAACCCAAATTCATCTGCCCCCAAAGTCCTTTGTTTTTTTCACACTGCAAAAATGCTAGTTCGCCAGTAAACAGAGACTGCTGCTGCTGCTAAGTCACTTCAGTCGTGTCCGACTCTGTGTGACCCCATAGACAGCAGCCCACCAGGCTCCCCCATCCCTGGGATTCTCCAGGCAAGAATACTGGAGTGGGTTGCCATTTCCTTCTCCAATGCATGAAAGAGAAAAGTGAAAGTGAAGTCGCTCAGTCTGTCCGACTGTTAGCGACCCCATGGACTGCAGCCCACCAGGCTACTCCGTCCATTGGATTTTCCAGGCAAGAGTACTGGGGTGGGGTGCCATTGCCTTCCCCGAAACAGAGACTAATCTCCAGTTAATAAATCCTGTACTTGACAACAATGATCTGCTCTTTGATGTGGTTTCTTTAAATTTGCCATGTCTACCTTGTAACAGACATCCTACCCGCAACCCAGTCAGAGCACAACCCTCCTGCCTCCCTGCATCCCTTCCCTGGAATCCTGAAAGAATTCATTTCAGAGCCCTTGCTCCCACCAAGTCTGATTTCATTACTGCCAAGGCAGGCCACAGCCTAACCTGGATAGGTTTTTACCTTCTGTCTCAGACTCTTATCAGTCCTTTCATGGGTGCATGTGTGTTAAGTCGCTTCCGTTGTGTCCGACTCTTTGTGACCCCATGAACTGTAGCCCGCCAGGCTCCTCTGTCCATGGGATTCTCCAGGCAAGAATACTGGAGTGGGTTGCCATGTCCTCCCCTCCAAGGGCTCTTCCTGACCCAGGGATCTAACCTGTGTCTCCTGCATTGTAGGCGGGTTCTTTACCACAATCGCCACCTGGGAAGCCCCAACTTTCAGGGGTAACGGTATCCAAATTTTAAACAGTGAACTTAAATGAAAATTTTAAACTCACCTTATAAGGAACTGAAAACATGCAGGACCAATTCCGATGTCACTGCCATCTTTCCCTACTCATTCTCCTCCATCTCTTCTTCAACTCCTCATTCCAGGATTGTAATGCATGACACAACAACAGGAAATATTATTTAATATATTCAGAGCGATTAGTTTAAGTCGATTTTGTCTGGGTGATTGAGATTTCTTCTAAAATGATTGTTCCTTGTATCCCCATTGAAAGTTTTAAACAACATGAGGCACTCTGGGGAAAGGCCCTGCTGCTAGTAGGAGGGTCTGTCATGGGGGAGACTGTGGTAACAACAAGTATGGTTCACAGAGTGGACCACTGACCCAGGTGAAAGGAAAACACAAAACCCATAATTAAGCTTAGCAGTAAACATCATGTTTGTCTGGGTTAGCCTGTGGCTGCCCAAACAAGAAATACAGGAACTCCTCACAGTTCTTTCTGGAAGCCAAGAAGTCCCAGGTCAGGGGCTGGCCAATTCTGTTCCCAGATGAAGGCCCTCTTCCTGCCTGTAGGCAGCCAGCTTCTCATGGTGCCCTCAGAGGGTGGAGAAAGAGGAATGACATCTTCTGACATCTCTTCTGTTCGGGCAATGATCCCCTCAGGGCACATGAGCCCCACCCTTGTTACCTCCTCTAAACCTCATCACCTACCAAAGACCCAGCTCCCATCTACCAAAGGGAGGGAAACCATCTTTCCTCTATCCTTCTGAGTTGTTAGATGAGGCCTTTGTGAGAAAACACAGGTTAACAAGAGAAAAAGAGAAGTTTATTAACATGTATGCCCCATGTATAATGGGAGAAAAATGAGTTACTCCCCAAGGTGGCCTAGGATTCAGAATTAATTGGACAGAGTTTGAGCAAACTCCAGGAGGTAGTGGAGAATAGGGAAGCCTGGCATGCCGCAGTCCATGGGGTCACATGAGTCGGACACAACATAGTAACTGAACAACAGTAGGGAAATGGAGGTGTAGCCCTCTTAGGCGAGTGTGAATGGTTATTAGGAAAGATGACTAGGCCCTTGCAAGAATGGATGGAGGTGTGATAGTCTGTTGCAAAATTTGTCAACATGTGGTGTTGACATTCAGCCTTCTGGTTGATGGTCTGGGGAGAGATGGGACTTGCCAGGTGGAACAGGGGTAAAGAATCTGCCTGCCAGTGCATGAGACATAAGGGATGTGGGTTCGATCCTTGGGTTGAGAAGATCCCCTGGAGGAGGAAATGGCAACCAACAAGACTGTTCTTGCCTGCAGAATCCCACTGGACAAAGGAACCTGGTGCTATAATCTATAGGGTCACAAAGAGTCAAAAAGACTGAAGCAACTGAGCGCAAGCACACAGCACAATTCCTTTTGGATGATCCGTCTTTAGGCAGTTATGGGGAGTTCAGGAAAAGCCTCTCCTTGTGCTTGCTGGTTTCTAAGTGCCTACAGATGGAAATCATCAATATACCAACATGGCATATGTGTGGTATAATGTTCTGCTGCCCTTGAACCCCAGCTCTAAATATCATCACACTGGGCATTAGCTTCAAAACATGAATTTTGGAAAGAATCAAATATTTCATCCATGATAACTCTTACCATCTATTCGAGATGGTAAATAGCACACTGAAACGTAAATGACAGTGACTCTAGTAATTGAGTGCCCCGAGTGATTACTGGAGTCAGGAGCTACTGCAGAAATCCTGAAGAGGCAACGTTACTTTTAATTCTCCTGACTTTTAAAAATTTATCCTTTTAAGGTGAATTCAAGAAAAATTTAAAAGATTTCAGTGTATGTTTAGTCGGGGCCATTGGGGTGGTGATCCACATTTTTGAGTCATAGCTTATATACTTCCTGTGAGAACACATATTATCATGTCTGTGCTCATTTAAATGATAAGAAAAAAGTGAGTCTGATGTGAATGGTGGGTGTGCAGTTGCATTCTGGACTTGCACTTACTCTTTCCAGCTTCTAGATTTGTGTAACAAGTAAGCACAACAGCATTCTAAAAGCTGTGATCCATACCCCCAGGGTCCTGTAAAATATCAATGCATTATTATGACTGTATCATAGTATTCGAGTATCATCTAAAAATGATTTTTTTCTACTTTATGGATATTTAATATGAGGTGATTTTGAACAGAGTGCTCAAAACCACTTTTGATCTAGTTCACTTTTTGTGCAGTTGTAAATGATGTAAGTGTAGAAATGCATGGCACAGAACACTCATTAGTGACCCTGAATTATTGAATGGAACATACTATACTTCATATAAGTGAGGATGCAGCTGGACACTGCTCACCTGGAACTTTGTTGACTGTTGCAAGAATAAAACTACATGTCCCATCATTATCACCTAGCATATAAAGTCATATAAAACAGAAAGTTTGGGGCTTTTTGACAGCATCAAAAATCATTCCAGCTAAATGAAAATAAGATAAGTCCCAAGATATGTATTTCTTTTCCCCCAAACCTTCTAGTGTGTGTCTTATATCAAGTCATTCTCATTTTCTTTCATTTAAATTTATTTTCTAATTCATATTAAACTACTAAGCTAATGGTCTCTAAAGACAGATTTATATTTGATTTCCTACAATGTACTAAAATAGTAGTATTTTACTATTAGGTATGTTGTTTATTTTAAAGTGTGCATGCTTGGAGAGAGAACCAAATAACTTTTAAAATTCTATCTTTGAACAATTTGTAAATTACTGAGAACAACCTAGTAGAACTCATCTTCTGGGTGAATTTGGAGCTGCTCGTTTGTTCCTTCAGCAATATCTAGTAATGCACAAACAGCTCTGTATTAGATTATTTGTCAATGTTATTTTATGAAGAAATTTAATAAAATTTACTACTCTGCAATCCATTGAGCACTTCCTAACTTAATTGTCATATTCTACATTTCCTGAGATTTACAATTAAAATTATGATGAGCCAGACATACAAACTACCCTTGTATGACAAGACAGGTTATTTGTATTTTACCAAAATTACATGATATATTCATTTATAAAGTAGAAGTTATACTTAAAATTTATTTTACCCATCTACAAGTACCTACATGGGATATATTTTAAGTCTGAATTTTTTTCAGCCCAGTTTTCTCTTAATGCCCACCACCAAAAAAAGATAGTTCAATTTACTATTTATGCTCATGCCAGATCCAGTTAATAAAAAATAATGACTCTGACATTTTATATTTTCCAAGGATGATCAAATAAGAAATGGTCTCCAGACCAGAATAAACATTTATTTTGATTAAGAAATGTTTAATTTTCCTTATATTGTCACTAGTCACCAATATTACTTCCTAAATTTCTAAAACTATATCATGCAATGTATTAACTTATAATATTTTATGCTATTGTGTTTTAAACCTAACTTTAATTGGTAGAAAGACCAGTAATAAAATTGAGAGACCACATTTCCAGTATTATTGCTATTCTGGATGATAAGTATGTGGTTTGTAAGTAGAAAACAGTATAAAACTAAATATCAAGGACTTATTTTTATTATATAATTTTGAAGATGCATTTATCTTTCACACTAGCTTTAACAAAAATAAGAAATTCCCAGTTGAATATGGATTCAAAAATCCATGTTTCTTTATGCTCATCCTCCTGTGGGTCCTTTCCAATATCTTGGGTGATCACCGTAGGAATGAAGGATGTAGAATGATAAATGACTTTGTAAATGATTTCACAGAGGCATTAAATTGAGAATCAACTTTAAGAACCATTTGTTTAGTCATTTCACTATACTTTCAACAAATACTGAGTTTCAGGTATTAGGCTTGATGACAGGCTGATTAAGAAAAGGATAGTACTGAAAACTAAGAAATTTGAGACGGGGAGACCATTTGCAACTAATGTTGGTTAACACTTAAAGTTTGACGTAAAAAGTGTTTTTGAGCAGTTTTAGATTTGCTTAGACAAGTTTTAGACATATTTAAATATCTTGATGCTTGATATCTGAGTGATTTTTGCTTATTTGATTCATCTGATGACCTGTAAAATTCACCACTTTGAGTGTAAGCATCCTAAACATGAAATAGAATTGATATCATATGCCTTAAGAGTATTGATATGATTGAAAACAAGCATACACATAATACACATCAAGGTGCTTTGTCAGCTACACAGAGTTACATAAATGAAACACATTGCTATTAAGACACTTAACTAGAAATATCCAGAGACCATTCATGGACATGGAATGTGAAGATACGCAGGATTGTAGATTTTTAAAATTTCAGTTGTAAAAAAAAAATCCAATTTTAATAGACATCTTAGGAGCAATTGAACTATCCTAGATAAAAGGTAGGGGAAATAGGGCAGAAGCTAAAGACAGAATCTTAGAATATATGAACAACAATTATATGGTAGAAGAAAGACAAAAATCCATTGACAAGTGGGGAGCATCCAAGATGTAAAAGAAAAGCAGAATAGTGCAGTAGCTGAAGCGAGAGTCATCAGACCTAGCTGAGGTCATGATGGAGAACCATACACCCCCTTGACAGAGCTGTTGGTGCTCCTTTATATTCAAGAGGTGTTTTTTCAGTAGAATAATCATGAACAAAGTTTAAGAACTTAAGATGCAATAAAATGTGTTGTCTTAAAAAGTTGCTCTCCTTTATCTCTAAATTCAGTCAACTTGAAAGAGAAAGAGGCCGTGTGGAGCTCGAGGACAGGATGACTTCACTTCTAGGCCTGTTACTAATCTGCTCTGGCTCCCTTGAAAAACACCACAGCTTGGGTATCTTAACAGAAATGCGTTTCCTCACAGTTCTGGAGGGCGGAATCCAAGATCAAGGTGCCATCAGTGTCGGTTTCTGGTGAGACTTATCTCCCTACCTTGTAGACAGTCACCTTCCTATCATTTCCTCCGAAAGAGAAAGATCTCTGGTGTCTCCTTCTCTTCTTACGAGGACACCAATCCTATTAGATTAGGGCCCCACTCTTAAATCTTGTTTTAACCCTAATTACCTCTCTTAAGGACACATGGGGTTTAGGGGTGCAACATATGAATTTTGAGGGGGATGCAACTCAGTCAGTAACAAGACTTGAGTATATCATCGGGTTTCCCTGGTGGCTCAGATGGTAAAGAATCTGCCTGAAATGCAGGAGACCTAGGTTCAGTCCCTGGGTCAGGAAGATGTCCTGGAGGAGGGGAATCCCAACCCAGGGATCAAACCCAGGAGTATATCAAGGTATACATGACCACTGATTAATGAAACTTGTTCTCATCCAATATTTAGGATGTTGGCTATAAAATATTGAATTAACAAAACTATTTCTCTGTGAAGGAAGCAATTCAAAATAAGATTAATACTTTTTTCCCATTAAAATGTCTAACTAACATTTCTCCCAGGTTTTCTGTTTTGGACTTTCCAACCTATCCTCTGCATAGATATGGTTACATTCCTAAACTTTTCAGTCAGATCTTTTTATTCCTCTCCAAAAATCTTCAGTGATTCCTCACTGCTAAATGAATAACATTTAACATTTTAATTATTCATTCATTTTTCAATGGGGCTTCCCTGGTGGCTCAGATAGTAAAGAATGCACCTGCAATCCAGGAGACCTGGGTATGATTCCTGTGCTGGAAAGATGCCCTGGAGAAGGGAATGGCAACCCACCAGTATTCTTGTCTGGAAAATTCCATTGACAGAGGAACCTGGAGGGCTACAGTTCAGAGTCACAGAGTCGACTGAGTAACCAACACTTTCATTCTTCAATAACCTGGCTCCAACATGTATTTTGTGTCATCCGTCACTCTACACTTCAGCCACAGAGGACTAGACATTGCTAACACTGCTCCTTCAGCCTGGAATGTCTCTTTCCTCAAGGCTCAAGGCCCATTTCTAAGTTCTAGGGCTTCAATGAACCTTCCTTGATCTTAGACTCCCAGATACAGAGATCAGACTTGTGGTTGCCAAGGTTGGTTGAGGGGGGAGTAGGTGGGTGGAAGGAGAGGGATGGGCTGGGGAAGTTGGAGTTAGTAGATGCAAACAGCTGCATTTAGGATGAATCAACAAGTTCCCACTGTATAGCATAGGGAACTATACCCAATTTCCTGGGATAAATCATAATGGAAAAGAGTATAAAAAACTAATGTATAAATGTGTATAACTGAGTCACTCTGCTGTATGGCAGAGATTGCCACAAGATTGTGAATTAACTATACTTCAATTAAAAAATAAATCTAACAAGTTAATTATTTACATGTCTGTCTTCCCCAGATTACTGAGTTTCTTAGGGCAGAGAATGTTTTACTTATAGCTTAGCCAGCATAGCTTTAAAAACAAAAGCAAACAAAAATTTGCCATATAGTAAGCACTGA
The DNA here is from genome assembly GCA_006410675.1 of Oreotragus oreotragus. NCBI lineage: Eukaryota > Metazoa > Chordata > Mammalia > Artiodactyla > Bovidae > Oreotragus > Oreotragus oreotragus. Next base: position 606,495 of record SJYX01018331.1, on the reverse strand, counting down.
ATAATTGCTCAGTGATTGAAGAAATTGAAGAGGCTATCTACAGTAGTCCTTAGAAGTGTCTGATAGGTAAAGAAAGGTAAAAAATAGAAAATATCCTTAAAAAGTTGGAGCTTTAAGAGAAGATAATATCTTTATTTTATAAAATAAGCTACAAACATGCTTCTAGTGATCATCTATACAGGGTGGTCTCAAAAATGAGACAACCAGATTGCAATTCACTAGGCATTCCAAAATCCAGCTTGATTCCAAAAGATACACATATACATTTTCCTGTTCAAGCAGCAGAGTAACAAGAGAAGAGGATATAAGAGGAAAACACTTCAGATATGCCCTAAGTTCCTTGGCCATGTAAAGTAAAAGTCCCCGTATCTCTCCTTTTTAACCCAGAGAATTTTAGGAAAATGTCCCATGGACTAATAGTCTATTAGAATGGAAAAAAAAAAAAAAAAAAACCTTGTTCTGAGTTCACCCTGAGTATCTTTTCATAAGAAATTATATAGCAGCACAATTAAGATGAAATACTAATTGCAACAAAAAAAGATGGCGGCTGCAGAATATAACTCAGCCTTAATAGATTTTCTAATGCCTCTCTTTATACCAAAGGGGAGTAGCCCTTTAGCCAATAAAGTAAATTTTCTGGTCTCCAAATGGGTACTTTATCCTCATTCAGGCTGATATTGCAGCGACATCATGAATTTCTCAGACAGCTTTGTGAATCAGCAGAGTATTTCAGAGGAGAGCATTGACTGCTAAAAGCAAAGTCGTTATTTTTTAAACAGCCTTTAAACTAGTAGATGAAACATTTCATTTTGGGTCAAGGATGCATTTGCTCCAGCAACCTAAAGGAGCAGAGAGGGTTGAACCAGTTGAGAAGGAATAGAATAATGTTACTCTGTCAGCCAAACCTCAAAGTATTCAGTTATTGCAGGTCAGATATTTTTTCTTTTTCTTTTTACTATCCATGTCTATAATTCTTATTCCCAAAGAGTTTAAACATTAATCTTCCATGAAATATTATCCTATATTTCTAAAGTAGCTTTGGAAAGCCATTAACTAATTTGCTCATAATAAACTTTGAGGTCTAGAAAAAAACTACTTTCTTTCTCTTTAAATAATCTCCAAAAAGGAAGCTTGGGCGAGAAAGACCTATGCCTCCTAATACATCCATTCAGCAAATGTTCTGAGTGCATCTGTCTGCCAGGCATTGTGTTGGGTGCTGGGAATACAAAAGCAGTAAGACATGGTCCCTTACCTCACTCATACAACAGTATATAGTGTTCAGAGGCCAAATTAATTGGATTTAAAATATCTTCATACTTCTCTTTTCCTTTGTTCTGGTGCACTGATGAAGCTTTTGTGGGCTAAAACTATGATTTAAGCCTGACTCACCATCTTAAATTGCTGATTATAGACTCAGTTTCTTCAAATCTTTGGATATTTTTTACTTTCCACTGATGTTATTGATGTTAATATTTATTATTTGGGGAATTCTAGCTTCATCCACGGAGAAGGCAATGGCAACCCACTCCAGTACTCTTGCCTGGAAAGTCCCATGGACGGAGGAGCCTGGTAGGCTGTGTTCCACCGGGTCGCTAGGAGTAAGACGCAATTGAGCGGCTCCACTTTCACTTTTCACTTTCATGCATTGGAGAAGGAAATGGCAACCCGCTCCAGTGTTCTTGCCTGGAGAATCCCAGGGAGGAGGGAGCCTGGTGGGCTGCCATCTGTGGGGTCGCACAGAGTCGGACACGACTGAAGTGACTTAGCAGCAGCAGCAGCTTCATCCAATTTCTTTAAAATGTTAGATTGCATGAAGAACGGGGTTGAGAGTACAGTGTAGAAAATTTATAAAAATATCTAATGCTAAAGTTACATGTTGGAAAAAAGAAAACATTTTCTTATGCAGAATGATTTATATATCACTGGCAAGGACATTAACTGATTGATTGTCAAGGGTATGTGTATTCTTTGGAATTTATACACATACATTCTTGTGTCTGTTGACTCCAACAGACTTATGGGTGTGTACACAGTATGGGTTTGCCTGGGATTGATATCCCATATCATTGATGATAGGAAACATTCTATAGGAAGCAATGCTTTAAAGTAATTCTTGATGGAGTTAGGAGTCTAATGTGTATCTGACCCTTTTCTACTCCATGAGTGGCCATTCTTAGCCCCATAAGTATAGTGCATTTTTGTCAATTTTTGCACAAGAGTGAGGAGGGTGAAAGAACCCATGCTGATATTTCTGGTTAAGAAGGGATAAAACATGGCTTGCTGGCTGGTATTTTGAAACTCTCCTCTAAGTGTTCTTGCTCTTAGATTAAGAAAAAGTGGTCCAGTGGCTAAGACTCTGCACTTCCAATGCAGGGGGCCCAGGTTCAATCCCTCCTCAGAGAACTAGATCCAACATGCCGCAACTAAAGATTCTGCATGCTGCAATTAAAGATCCAGCATTCCACAACTAAGACACAGTGCCGTCAAATATATAAATGGAAAAAAAATCCTCATTTCACCTCTAAAAAATAAAAAAGTGGTACGTTGATATAGAAAACAAACTTGTAGTTGATTAATAGATATATAATTACTATATATATAATGATCAACAAGGACCTAGATGGCCTACATTTCTTTAATTTTCTCAAAATGTTTTAATAATTATTTTATCATAAATTACATGAATGTCTGATAGTTCTAGACAAAGAGCTTTAATATTATGTATATATTTTGAGTTTTATATATAATTATCCGCTCATTTGAACTTCCATCGATGGTTTTATATTTAGAATTCTGAATGATGTATATCCTTTGTTTGAAAACTTGTGACTGTTGGTAGCTAAGATCAGTAATATCTGAAACAGAGTATCAGCATCACGTGGCATAAGACAGTTGTCCATTTGTCCCCCTATTCAACAAAGAATTAGACATCCATCCACAAACTAAAATGTCTGTGTGAAACACGTGCCAAGAGACTCAGAAAGACTCTTGCCCTGGTGTGCAAATGGCAATAGGCAGACAGAGCTTGATATCTGCTGTTGAAAAGCAGAGCAACTGCTCAATCCCACGTGACCTGCACAGGAAACTAAACAAGACAGAAACAGAAGTTTAGCTTCCCAAAGGGAAATTCAAGCACACCACTGGAGCAGGATGCTGCTGCTGCTGCTAAGTCGCTTCAGTTGTGTCTGACTCTGTGCGACCCCATAGAGAGCAGCTCACCAGGCTCCCCCGTCCCTGGGATTCTCCAGGCAAGAACACTGGAGTGAGTTGCCATTTCCTTCTCCAATGCATGAAAGTGAAAAGCGAAAGTGAAGTCGCTCAGTCATGTCAGACTCTTAGCGACCCCATGGACTGCAGCCCACCAGGCTCCTCCATCCATGGGATTTTCCAGGAGTACTGGAATGGGGTGCCATTGCCTTCTCCCCATTGGAGGATAAAACCCCACAAATTTTGACATAGTGAACATCATAAAAATTTTACCAGCAACCCTCACTCCTCTGCCATCACCAAAGCAACACTGCATGGATTGTCTATGCGGGGTGATAACCTCTCTCATAAGGGAAAAGAACAGCCATGAATGAGTGCCTGGCTATGCAGTGGTACCAGATGCATCTGGAGAAATCCATTTCTCTTCAGAAGCACTGAAGTACTGAGGTGGGACGCTCAGTATTGGATGGAGGGGTTAAAGCTAGAAATAATCAGGAAAGAGTTTCAAAGGGCATTAAAGGGACATAGTTCCTGTTTACTGCATTAAGCAGGAACTACACCCATGAGATTCTGGCAGATCCATAACTAGGGATCTCCCTCCTGGGATGGCAAACACCCCAGCGCCACAAGTGCTAAACCCACACCTCTCACCACTCTGTGGCCAGCTCCTGGGGTCACTTTGAAGTGACACTGTGAAAACAAATTCTGGTAGACAGGGAGTTAGCTTAGAAAACAGGCCAGGGTCTTTGGGCAAAGGAGTTGTATTATAAACTTGAGTTGTATTACCACCTTCCAGGAAACAAAAGAGAAAGGTTTACAGTAGCCAGACTGGGGAGAACCAGAGAGGACATACAAGCTTAAAAATTCTGCCACAAAATGTATGGAAAAGGTATATCCATACAAGTACCATGTATAAACAGGACAAATGAAGACTATCTCCCACAAGAAGACAAGAATTAAAGATTTGAGGAGTCCACAGCTTCAAATGTGGAAACAGCAATGCAAGGCTCCAAGGAACATGAAAAATCATGGAAATCTGTTATCACTAAATGATAACAACCCTCCAGTAACCAAACTCAGAATCATGCAATTTGGCAACTTATCTGATAAATAATTCAAAATAGCTTCCTTTAAGAAAACATGCTTCTGGAAAACATAGAAAGTAAGCAAAATCAGGAAAATAATTCATGAACAAAATGAGAAATTTAACAGAGATAGAAATTAAAAAAAAAAAAAAGAAGCAAAAAAATCTGTAGGCAAAGAATTCATTAAAAAAATGAAAAATGCAATAGAACATCTATGATAGAAGAGACCTGGGTTCAATCCCTGGGTCAGGAAGATCTCCTAGAGAAGGAAATAGCAACCCACTCCAGTATTTTTGCCTGGAAAAATCCCATGGACTGAGGAACCTGGTAGGCTACAGTCCGTAGGGTCACAAAGAATCAGACATGACTGAGCGATTTTCCTTTCTTTCTTTTATGATAGAAGAGAATAAACAGAAGACAGAATCACTGACCAGAGGACACAAAGTTTGAAGTGAGCCAGTCAGAGGAGAATAAAGAAAAAAAAGAGTGAAAAGGAGTTAAGACAGCTTACATGATCTGTAAGATATCATCAAATGCACAAATATTTGGATAACTGAAGTTCTAGAAAGAGAAGAAAGGGGGAAAGGAGCAGAAAGTTTATCTAAATAAATAATAGCTGAGAACATCCCCAGTGTGGCTTAAAGCTGGACATCTAAGTTTACAAAGCTAATAGATCACCCAGAGAAGTCTGGCATGCTGCAGTCCATGGGGTTGCAAGAGTTGGACACAACTTAGCAAGTGAACAACAAAAGATCACCCATTATCTTAAAGTAAAGAGACCTTCTCCAAGACACATTGTAATGACACTGTCATCAAACATAAAAGTGACCCAAGGATCAAACAATCCTGTGACTTACTTCTCCTGCACTGGCAATCAGGTTCTTTAGCACTATCGCCACCTGGAAAGCCCTTCTGAGTCTTACTATTATCTATTTAATTACAGTGATGGAAATATTTTTCCATGTTTCATGTCGCTGATTCGTGGTGTTTAATCTTAGCTTAAGAATCAGGAAGATCCCTGGAGAAGGAGATGGCAACTCACTCAAGTATTCTTCCCTGGAAAAGCCCATAAACAGAGGAGCCTGGTGAGCTACACTCCATAGGGTTGCAAAGAATTGGATATGACTAAAGCGATTTAGCACAAGACTTAGAAAGCTAATTCTGTTAGATGATGGTAAGTTAATCACTAACTGTGGTATAAAAGTCAATGAAAAAGAGTATTAAAAACAATTATAGATACTATAATTATTTATAGTATGATAATGAGGATTATGGCATCTGGTCCAATCACTTGGCAAATAGATAGGGAAAAAGTAGAAATGTTGACAAATTTTATTTTCTTAGGCTCCAAAATCACTGTAGACGGTGATTGCAGCCACGTGACCCAGAGGGATGGTACGGGGAGGGAGGAGGGAGGGGGCTTCAGGATGGGGGACACGTGTATACCTATGGTGGATTCATGTNGTTGAATATGGATTCAAAAATCCATGTTTCTTTATGCTCATCCTCCTGTGGGTCCTTTCCAATATCTTGGGTGATCACCGTAGGAATGAAGGATGTAGAATGATAAATGACTTTGTAAATGATTTCACAGAGGCATTAAATTGAGAATCAACTTTAAGAACCATTTGTTTAGTCATTTCACTATACTTTCAACAAATACTGAGTTTCAGGTATTAGGCTTGATGACAGGCTGATTAAGAAAAGGATAGTACTGAAAACTAAGAAATTTGAGACGGGGAGACCATTTGCAACTAATGTTGGTTAACACTTAAAGTTTGACGTAAAAAGTGTTTTTGAGCAGTTTTAGATTTGCTTAGACAAGTTTTAGACATATTTAAATATCTTGATGCTTGATATCTGAGTGATTTTTGCTTATTTGATTCATCTGATGACCTGTAAAATTCACCACTTTGAGTGTAAGCATCCTAAACATGAAATAGAATTGATATCATATGCCTTAAGAGTATTGATATGATTGAAAACAAGCATACACATAATACACATCAAGGTGCTTTGTCAGCTACACAGAGTTACATAAATGAAACACATTGCTATTAAGACACTTAACTAGAAATATCCAGAGACCATTCATGGACATGGAATGTGAAGATACGCAGGATTGTAGATTTTTAAAATTTCAGTTGTAAAAAAAAAATCTAATTTTAATAGACATCTTAGGAGCAATTGAACTATCCTAGATAAAAGGTAGGGGAAATAGGGCAGAAGCTAAAGACAGAATCTTAGAATATATGAACAACAATTATATGGTAGAAGAAAGACAAAAATCCATTGACAAGTGGGGAGCATCCAAGATGTAAAAGAAAAGCAGAATAGTGCAGTAGCTGAAGCGAGAGTCATCAGACCTAGCTGAGGTCATGATGGAGAACCATACACCCCCTTGACAGAGCTGTTGGTGCTCCTTTATATTCAAGAGGTGTTTTTTCAGTAGAATAATCATGAACAAAGTTTAAGAACTTAAGATGCAATAAAATGTGTTGTCTTAAAAAGTTGCTCTCCTTTATCTCTAAATTCAGTCAACTTGAAAGAGAAAGAGGCCGTGTGGAGCTCGAGGACAGGATGACTTCACTTCTAGGCCTGTTACTAATCTGCTCTGGCTCCCTTGAAAAACACCACAGCTTGGGTATCTTAACAGAAATGCGTTTCCTCACAGTTCTGGAGGGCGGAATCCAAGATCAAGGTGCCATCAGTGTCGGTTTCTGGTGAGACTTATCTCCCTACCTTGTAGACAGTCACCTTCCTATCATTTCCTCCGAAAGAGAAAGATCTCTGGTGTCTCCTTCTCTTCTTACGAGGACACCAATCCTATTAGATTAGGGCCCCACTCTTAAATCTTGTTTTAACCCTAATTACCTCTCTTAAGGACACATGGGGTTTAGGGGTGCAACATATGAATTTTGAGGGGGATGCAACTCAGTCAGTAACAAGACTTGAGTATATCATCGGGTTTCCCTGGTGGCTCAGATGGTAAAGAATCTGCCTGAAATGCAGGAGACCTAGGTTCAGTCCCTGGGTCAGGAAGATGTCCTGGAGGAGGGGAATCCCAACCCAGGGATCAAACCCAGGAGTATATCAAGGTATACATGACCACTGATTAATGAAACTTGTTCTCATCCAATATTTAGGATGTTGGCTATAAAATATTGAATTAACAAAACTATTTCTCTGTGAAGGAAGCAATTCAAAATAAGATTAATACTTTTTTCCCATTAAAATGTCTAACTAACATTTCTCCCAGGTTTTCTGTTTTGGACTTTCCAACCTATCCTCTGCATAGATATGGTTACATTCCTAAACTTTTCAGTCAGATCTTTTTATTCCTCTCCAAAAATCTTCAGTGATTCCTCACTGCTAAATGAATAACATTTAACATTTTAATTATTCATTCATTTTTCAATGGGGCTTCCCTGGTGGCTCAGATAGTAAAGAATGCACCTGCAATCCAGGAGACCTGGGTATGATTCCTGTGCTGGAAAGATGCCCTGGAGAAGGGAATGGCAACCCACCAGTATTCTTGTCTGGAAAATTCCATTGACAGAGGAACCTGGAGGGCTACAGTTCAGAGTCACAGAGTCGACTGAGTAACCAACACTTTCATTCTTCAATAACCTGGCTCCAACATGTATTTTGTGTCATCCGTCACTCTACACTTCAGCCACAGAGGACTAGACATTGCTAACACTGCTCCTTCAGCCTGGAATGTCTCTTTCCTCAAGGCTCAAGGCCCATTTCTAAGTTCTAGGGCTTCAATGAACCTTCCTTGATCTTAGACTCCCAGATACAGAGATCAGACTTGTGGTTGCCAAGGTTGGTTGAGGGGGGAGTAGGTGGGTGGAAGGAGAGGGATGGGCTGGGGAAGTTGGAGTTAGTAGATGCAAACAGCTGCATTTAGGATGAATCAACAAGTTCCCACTGTATAGCATAGGGAACTATACCCAATTTCCTGGGATAAATCATAATGGAAAAGAGTATAAAAAACTAATGTATAAATGTGTATAACTGAGTCACCCTGCTGTATGGCAGAGATTGCCACAAGATTGTGAATTAACTATACTTCAATTAAAAAATAAATCTAACAAGTTAATTATTTACATGTCTGTCTTCCCCAGATTACTGAGTTTCTTAGGGCAGAGAATGTTTTACTTATAGCTTAGCCAGCATAGCTTTAAAAACAAAAGCAAACAAAAATTTGCCATATAGTAAGCACTGAATAATTGCTCAGTGATTGAAGAAATTGAAGAGGCTATCTACAGTAGTCCTTAGAAGTGTCTGATAGGTAAAGAAAGGTAAAAAATAGAAAATATCCTTAAAAAGTTGGAGCTTTAAGAGAAGATAATATCTTTATTTTATAAAATAAGCTACAAACATGCTTCTAGTGATCATCTATACAGGGTGGTCTCAAAAATGAGACAACCAGATTGCAATTCACTAGGCATTCCAAAATCCAGCTTGATTCCAAAAGATACACATATACATTTTCCTGTTCAAGCAGCAGAGTAACAAGAGAAGAGGATATAAGAGGAAAACACTTCAGATATGCCCTAAGTTCCTTGGCCATGTAAAGTAAAAGTCCCCGTATCTCTCCTTTTTAACCCAGAGAATTTTAGGAAAATGTCCCATGGACTAATAGTCTATTAGAATGGGGAAAAAAAAAAAAAAAAAACCTTGTTCTGAGTTCACCCTGAGTATCTTTTCATAAGAAATTATATAGCAGCACAATTAAGATGAAATACTAATTGCAACAAAAAAAGATGGCGGCTGCAGAATATAACTCACCCTTAATAGATTTTCTAATGCCTCTCTTTATACCAAAGGGGAGTAGCCCTTTAGCCAATAAAGTAAATTTTCTGGTCTCCAAATGGGTACTTTATCCTCATTCAGGCTGATATTGCAGCGACATCATGAATTTCTCAGACAGCTTTGTGAATCAGCAGAGTATTTCAGAGGAGAGCATTGACTGCTAAAAGCAAAGTCGTTATTTTTTAAACAGCCTTTAAACTAGTAGATGAAACATTTCATTTTGGGTCAAGGATGCATTTGCTCCAGCAACCTAAAGGAGCAGAGAGGGTTGAACCAGTTGAGAAGGAATAGAATAATGTTACTCTGTCAGCCAAACCTCAAAGTATTCAGTTATTGCAGGTCAGATATTTTTTCTTTTTCTTTTTACTATCCATGTCTATAATTCTTATTCCCAAAGAGTTTAAACATTAATCTTCCATGAAATATTATCCTATATTTCTAAAGTAGCTTTGGAAAGCCATTAACTAATTTGCTCATAATAAACTTTGAGGTCTAGAAAAAAACTACTTTCTTTCTCTTTAAATAATCTCCAAAAAGGAAGCTTGGGCGAGAAAGACCTATGCCTCCTAATACATCCATTCAGCAAATGTTCTGAGTGCATCTGTCTGCCAGGCATTGTGTTGGGTGCTGGGAATACAAAAGCAGTAAGACATGGTCCCTTACCTCACTCATACAACAGTATATAGTGTTCAGAGGCCAAATTAATTGGATTTAAAATATCTTCATACTTCTCTTTTCCTTTGTTCTGGTGCACTGATGAAGCTTTTGTGGGCTAAAGCTATGATTTAAGCCTGACTCACCATCTTAAATTGCTGATTATAGACTCAGTTTCTTCAAATCTTTGGATATTTTTTACTTTCCACTGATGTTATTGATGTTAATATTTATTATTTGGGGAATTCTAGCTTCATCCACGGAGAGGGCAATGGCAACCCACTCCAGTACTCTTGCCTGGAAAGTCCCATGGACGGAGGAGCCTGGTAGGCTGTGTTCCACTGGGTCGCTAGGAGTAAGACGCAATTGAGCAGCTCCACTTTCACTTTTCACTTTCATGCACTGGAGAAGGAAATGGCAAAAAACCCGCTCCAGTGTTCTTGCCTGAAGAATCCCAGGGAGGAGGGAGCCTGGTGGGCTGCCGTCTGTGGGGTCGCACAGAGTCGGACACGACTGAAGCGACTTAGCAGCAGCAGCAGCTTCATCCAATTTCTTTAAAATGTTAGATTGCATAAAGAATGGGGTTGAGAGTACAGTGTAGAAAATTTATAAAAATATCTAATGCTAAAGTTACATGTTGGAAAAAAAGAAAACATTTTCTTATGCAGAATGATTTATATATCACTGGCAAGGACATTAACTGATTGATTGTCAAGGGTATGTGTATTCTTTGGAATTTATACACATACATTCTTGTGTCTGTTGACTCCAACAGACTTATGGGTGTGTACACAGTATGGGTTTGCCTGGGATTGATATCCCATATCATTGATGATAGGAAACATTCTATAGGAAGCAATGCTTTAAAGTAATTCTTGATAGAGTTAGGAGTCTAATGTGTATCTGACCCTTTTCTACTCCATGAGTGGCCATTCTTAGCCCCATAAGTATAGTGCATTTTTGTCAATTTTTGCACAAGAGTGAGGAGGGTGAAAGAACCCATGCTGATATTTCTGGTTAGGAAGGGATAAAACATGGCTTGCTGGTTGGTATTTTGAAACTCTCCTCTAAGTGTTCTTGCTCTTAGATTAAGAAAAAGTGGTCCAGTGGCTAAGACTCTGCACTTCCAATGCAGGGGGCCCAGGTTCAATCCCTCCTCAGAGAACTAGATCCAACATGCCGCAACTAAAGATTCTGCATGCTGCAATTAAAGATCCAGCATTCCACAACTAAGACACTGTGCCGTCAAATATATAAATGGAAAAAAAAATCCTCACTTCACCTCTAAAAAATAAAAAAGTGGTACGTTGATATAGAAAACAAACTTGTAGTTGATTAATAGATATATAATTACTATATATATAATGATCAACAAGGACCTAGATGGCCTACATTTCTTTAATTTTCTCAAAATGTTTTAATAATTATTTTATCATAAATTACATGAATGTCTGATAGTTCTAGACAGAGCTTTAATATTATGTATATATTTTGAGTTTTATATATAATTATCCGCTCATTTGAACTTCCATCGATGGTTTTATATTTAGAATTCTGAATGATGTATATCCTTTGTTTGAAAACTTGTGACTGTTGGTAGCTAAGATCAGTAATATCTGAAACAGAGTATCAGCATCACGTGGCATAAGACAGTTGTCCATTTGTCCCCCTATTCAACAAAGAATTAGACATCCATCCACAAACTAAAATGTCTGTGTGAAACACGTGCCAAGAGACTCAGAAAGACTCTTGCCCTGGTGTGCAAATGGCAATAGGCAGACAGAGCTTGATATCTGCTGTTGAAAAGCAGAGCAACTGCTCAATCCCACGTGACCTGCACAGGAAACTAAACAAGACAGAAACAGAAGTTCAGCTTCCCAAAGGGAAATTCAAGCACACCACTGGAGCAGGATGCTGCTGCTGCTGCTAAGTCGCTTCAGTTGTGTCTGACTCTGTGCGACCCCATAGAGAGCAGCTCACCAGGCTCCCCCGTCCCTGGGATTGTCCAGGCAAGAATGCTGGAGTGAGTTGCCATTTCCTTCTCCAATGCATGAAAGTGAAAAGCGAAAGTGAAGTTGCTCAGTCATGTCAGACTCTTAGCGACCCCATGGACTGCAGCCCACCAGGCTCCTCCATCCATGGGATTTTCCAGGAGTACTGGAATGGGGTGCCATTGCCTTCTCCCCACTGGAGGATAAAACCCCACAAATTTTGACATAGTGAACATCATAAAAATTTTACCAGCAACCCTCACTCCTCTGCCATCACCAAAGCAACACTGCATGGATTGTCTATGCGGGGTGATAACCTCTCTCATAAGGGAAAAGAACAGCCATGAATGAGTGCCTGGCTATGCAGTGGTACCAGATGCATCTGGAGAAATCCATTTCTCTTCAGAAGCACTGAAGTACTGAGGTGGGACGCTCAGTATTGGATGGAGGGGTTAAAGCTAGAAATAATCAGGAAAGAGTTTCAAAGGGCATTAAAGGGACATAGTTCCTGTTTACTGCATTAAGCAGGAACTACACCCATGAGATTCTGGCAGATCCATAACTAGGGATCTCCCTCCTGGGATGGCAAACACCCCAGCGCCACAAGTGCTAAACCCACACCTCTCACCACTCTGTGGCCAGCTCCTGGGGTCACTTTGAAGTGACACTGTGAAAACAAATTCTGGTAGACAGGGAGTTAGCTTAGAAAACAGGCCAGGGTCTTTGGGCAAAGGAGTTGTATTATAAACTTGAGTTGTATTACCACCTTCCAGGAAACAAAAGAGAAAGGTTTACAGTAGCCAGACTGGGGAGAACCAGAGAGGACATACAAGCTTAAAAATTCTGCCACAAAATGTATGGAAAAGGTATATCCATACAAGTACCATGTATAAACAGGACAAATGAAGACTATCTCCCACAAGAAGACAAGAATTAAAGATTTGAGGAGTCCACAGCTTCAAATGTGGAAACAGCAATGCAAGGCTCCAAGGAACATGAAAAATCATGGAAATCTGTTATCACTAAATGATAACAACCCTCCAGTAACCAAACTCAGAATCATGCAATTTGGCAACTTATCTGATAAATAATTCAAAATAGCTTCCTTTAAGAAAACATGCTTCTGGAAAACATAGAAAGTAAGCAAAATCAGGAAAATAATTCATGAACAAAATGAGAAATTTAACAGAGATAGAAATTACAAAAAAAAAAAAGAAGCAAAAAAATCTGTAGGCAAAGAATTCATTAAAAAAATGAAAAATGCAATAGAACATCTATGATAGAAGAGACCTGGGTTCAATCCCTGGGTCAGGAAGATCTCCTAGAGAAGGAAATAGCAACCCACTCCAGTATTTTTGCCTGGAAAAATCCCATGGACTGAGGAACCTGGTAGGCTACAGTCCGTAGGGTCACAAAGAATCAGACATGACTGAGCGATTTTCCTTTCTTTCTTTTATGATAGAAGAGAATAAACAGAAGACAGAATCACTGACCAGAGGACACAAAGTTTGAAGTGAGCCAGTCAGAGGAGAATAAAGAAAAAAAAGAGTGAAAAGGAGTTAAGACAGCTTACATGATCTGTAAGATATCATCAAATGCACAAATATTTGGATAACTGAAGTTCTAGAAAGAGAAGAAAGGGGGAAAGGAGCAGAAAGTTTATCTAAATAAATAATAGCTGAGAACATCCCCAGTGTGGCTTAAAGCTGGACATCTAAGTTTACAAAGCTAATAGATCACCCAGAGAAGTCTGGCATGCTGCAGTCCATGGGGTTGCAAGAGTTGGACACAACTTAGCAAGTGAACAACAAAAGATCACCCATTATCTTAAAGTAAAGAGACCTTCTCCAAGACACATTGTAATGACACTGTCATCAAACATAAAAGTGACCCAAGGATCAAACAATCCTGTGACTTACTTCTCCTGCACTGGCAATCAGGTTCTTTAGCACTATCGCCACCTGGAAAGCCCTTCTGAGTCTTACTATTATCTATTTAATTTACGACAGTGATGGAAATATTTTTCCATGTTTCATGTCGCTGATTCGTGGTGTTTAATCTTAGCTTAAGAATCAGGAAGATCCCTGGAGAAGGAGATGGCAACCCACTCAAGTATTCTTCCCTGGAAAAGCCCATAAACAGAGGAGCCTGGTGAGCTATACTCCATAGGGTTGCAAAGAATTGGATATGACTAAAGCGATTTAGCACAAGACTTAGAAAGCTAATTCTGTTAGATGATGGTAAGTTAATCACTAACTGTGGTATAAAAGTCAATGAAAAAGAGTATTAAAAACAATTATAGATACTATAATTATTTATAGTATGATAATGAGGATTATGGCATCTGGTCCAATCACTTGGCAAATAGATAGGGAAAAAGTAGAAATGTTGACAAATTTTATTTTCTTAGGCTCCAAAATCACTGTAGACGGTGATTGCAGCCACGTGACCCAGAGGGATGGTACGGGGAGGGAG
>SJYX01018331.1:557710-592012 GCA_006410675.1 Oreotragus oreotragus | reverse complement strand
TCAGGAAGATCCCTGGAGAAGGAGATGGCAACTCACTCAAGTATTCTTCCCTGGAAAAGCCCATAAACAGAGGAGCCTGGTGAGCTACACTCCATAGGGTTGCAAAGAATTGGATATGACTAAAGCGATTTAGCACAAGACTTAGAAAGCTAATTCTGTTAGATGATGGTAAGTTAATCACTAACTGTGGTATAAAAGTCAATGAAAAAGAGTATTAAAAACAATTATAGATACTATAATTATTTATAGTATGATAATGAGGATTATGGCATCTGGTCCAATCACTTGGCAAATAGATAGGGAAAAAGTAGAAATGTTGACAAATTTTATTTTCTTAGGCTCCAAAATCACTGTAGACGGTGATTGCAGCCACGTGACCCAGAGGGATGGTACGGGGAGGGAGGAGGGAGGGGGCTTCAGGATGGGGGACACGTGTATACCTATGGTGGATTCATGTTGATGTATGGCAAAACCAGTACAATATTATAAAGTAATTAACCTCCAACTAAAATAAATAAATTTATTTTTTTAAAGACTCTTGCTGCTTAGAAGAAAAGCTATAACAAACCTAGACAGCATATTAAAAAGCAGAGACATCACTTTGCTGACAAAGGTTCATACAGTCAAAGCTATAGTTTTTCTAGTAGTGATGTATGGTTGTGAGAGTTGGACCATAATGAAGGCTGAGCACCAAAAATTGATGCTTTTGAGCTGTGATGCTAGGGAAAACTCTTGAGAATCCCTTGGGCAGCAAAGAGATCAAAGTAGTCAGTCCTAAAGGAAATCAACCCTGAATATTCACTGAAAGGACTGATGCAGAAGCTGAAGCTCCAGTACTTTGGCCACCTGATATACAGAGCTGAATCACTGGGAAAGACCCTGATGCTAGGCAAAATTGAGGGCAAGAGGAGAAGGAGGAGGTAGAGGATGAGATGGTTGGATGGCATCACTGATTCAATGGACATGAATCTGAGCAAACTCTGGGAGATAGTGAAGGATAGGGAAGCCTGGCATGCTACAGTTCATGGGGCCAGAAAAATTCAGTCACAACTTAGCAACTGAACAACAATAGATAGTATTTTTTAACAAGTATACAAATATGGAAAGAGGTAAATAATAATATTAAAAATATAAAAGATGGGAAATAAAATCGTGAAATTTTGTAGATGGTTACAGTTGTTATCAGCCTAAAATGAACCATTTTACCTATTCAGTATCTTATGTAAGTCTCAAGTTAATGGCAGAGCAAAAATCTAGAGTAGATGCACACACAAAAAAAAAAGAGAAGAAAGAAAGGGAAAGAAAGCACAGCTGCAAGGAAAATCACCAATTTACAAATGTAGGCAGAAACAGAGAAAAACAATTGAAATACAAAATAAACAGAAAACAGTAAATCCATTCATAGCAATAACAACACTAAATGTAAATATTAATAGATGAATTCATATCAAAAAGCACAGAATGTTTAAATGGATAAAAAACCAAGACCCACTTATCTCATGTCTACAAGAGGCTCACTTCAACTTTCAGGACACTTTAAGAGTGATGGAAAAAAATATTTCATGAAAGTGCAAACCAAATGGGGAACAGCTACACTCATCAGACAAAGTAGACTTTAACCTACAAATAGGTCAATAGGAAATGATAAAGGAACTCAATTCATCAAGATATAAATAATCCTAAAAATACAAGGATCAACATTGGAGTACATAAATATGTTATGGGAATGCAAACAGATTTGAAAGGAAAAATAGACAGCAATACTAGAAGAGGACTTTGATACCCCACTTTTAGCAGTGAATAAATCAACAAGGCAGAAAATCAACAAGGAAATGTTGTCCACGTACCTAGTACAACATACATTTATAGACAATCCCACTTGAAGGAGAATATGCAATCTTCTGAAGTACACACAGAGCATTCACCAGGACAGACCATATGATAGGACAGAAACCAGGCCTTCGTAAATTTAAGAACACAGGCATACCAAGGATATTTCCTAACCACAATGGTAGGAAACTAGATATGAACAATAAGCGAAATGTTGGGAAAATGTACAAATATATAGAAATTAAATAATGCACTCTTAAATAACCAATGAGTCAAAGGAGAAATCAAAAGTTATCAAAAAATCTCAAAACTAATGATATGAAAGCATAGCATGCCAAAATTTTTGCACTGCTGAAAATTTGGTTCTTAGAGGGAACTTTACAGTGATAAATGCAAATATTAAGAAAACAGAACTCAAAGAAGCAACCTAAAATTATACTTCAAGGAACTACATAAAGATCAGACTCAGTCCAAAGTGAGCAGAGAGAAGGAAACAACAAAAATTAGAGTGGAAAAAATAAATGAGAAAAAAATAGGAAAAAAACTAAGTATTTTAAAAACTAGCTGTAAAACAAAATTCGCAATACTCTAGGAAGACTAACCAGGAAAAAAAATGACTTGATATATAACATCAAAAATGAAAAGAGGAGATATTACAACTGATACTGTAAAAATACAAAAGATCATAAGGGGTTACTTTTAACAACTATATGCCAATATACTGGATAACCTGGGCTTCCCATGTGGTGTTAGTGATAAAGAACCGTCTGCCAATGCAGGGAACATAAGCGATGTGGGTTGGACCCTTGGGTCAGGAAGATGTCCTGGAGGAGGTCATGGCAAGTCACTCCAGTATTCTTGCCTGGAGAATCTCTCACGGACAGAGGAGCCTGGCGGGCTTCAGTCCATAGGATCACAAAGAGTCAGACATCAGTGAAGCGACTTAGCACACATGCACATATTGGATAACCTAGAAGAAATAGATAAATTCCTAGGACCAGACAACCTTATCTCTCTTACAAGGAGAGATAAGAAACCCTTCCTAAATGATCAATGCAAAAAAATAGAGGAAACTAGAGATCTCTTGAAGAAAATTAGAGATACTAAGGAAATATTTCATGCAAAGATGGGCACAAAAAAAAACCAAATTGTATGGACCTAATAGAAGCAGAAGCTATTAAGAAGAAGTGGCAAGAACACACAGAGAACAATACAAAAAAGACCTTAATGACGCAGATAACCACAATGGTGTGATCACTCACCTAGAGCCAGACATCCTGGAATGTGAAGTTCAAGTGGGCCTTAGAAAGCATCACTATGAGCAAAGGTAGCAGAGGTGATGCAGCTGAACTATCTCAAATCTGAAAAGATGATGCTGTTAAAGTAATGCGCTCAATGTGCCAGAAAATTTGGAAAACTCAGCAGTGGTCACAGGACTGGAAAAGGTCAGTTTTCATTCCAGTCCCAAAGAAAGACAATGCCAAAGAATGCTCAAACTACCACACAATTGCACTCATCTCACACTCTAGCAAAGTAATGCTCAAAATTCCCCAAGCCAGGCTTCAATAGTACATGAACTGAGAACTTCCAGATGTACAAGCTCGATTTAGAAAAGGCAGAGGAATCAGAGACCAAATTGCCAACATACACTGGGTCACAATAAAAGCAAAAGAAGTCCAGAAAAATATCTACTTGTGCTTCACTAACTACACTAAATTATTTGACTGAGTGGATCACAACAAACTGGAAAATTCTTCAAGAGATGGAAACACCAGACCACCTTCATTCTTATTTATCTGCCTCCTGAGAAACCTGTATGCAGGTCAAGAAGCAACAGTTAGAAATGACATGGATCAAGGACTGATTCTAAATTGGGAAAGGAGTATGTCAAGGCTATTGTCACCCTGCTTACTTAACCTATATCATCCAAAATGGTAGGCTGGATGAAGCACAAGCTGGAATCAAGATTGCCAGGAGAAATATCAATAACTTCAGATATGCAGATGACAATATCCTTATGGCATAAAGCGAAGGAGAACTAAAGAGCCTCTTGATAAAAGTAAAAGAGGAGAGTGAAAAAGTTGGCTTAAAGCTCAACATTCAGAAAACTAAGATCATGGCATCCGGTCCCATCACTTCATGGCAAATAGATGGGGAAACAATGCAAGCCAATACAACATTGTAAAGCAATTATCTTTCAATTAAAAATATTTTTAATTATTAAAAATAATATGGAAAAATTCTAAAAAGGAATATATATGTGTGCAATTAAATCACTGTACTGACTTAGCAGCAGCAGAAGCATTGTATACTTGAAACTAACACAACATTATAAATCAATTACACTCCCAATACCCAATAATCTTTTTAAATTAATTTAAAATAAATTTTTAAAATGCAAAGTACTTTCTAAACCCAAAGAAGAAAAACAAAGTTTTTAAGGAATAAAAGCTTGAGATCAACTATTGCATTAGAAAGCATATTAGACATATGAGACACTTGAATCAATTATATAATACTTCTTATAGAACTTGTCTTAAACAAAAAGGAAAATAGATGACTCTAGAAGGCAATCTCTAAAACTAAAGTATCTCAGTAGCTCTCAATATACTTATTTTCCCCTTCTCATAGGCTCATCTTATTTATAGCTTCAAAAGTTCTTTACATTAAATATATTCTAATTTCCATTTAACCCGCTTACTTTTACTTTGATGTTACTAAGTAGATTAAAAGCATTTAGAATCTAATGTTGTCAAATATAATTAGTAATGTCATATTTCTTAAGGTTATTTTGTCAACACTTTACACACTGAATTTTGATCAAGTTATAGATAATATTATCTTGTTTACAAATGTTAGTCTATGGTAATTGTCATAAAAATATAGCTTTAGCTTAAATTAATAATTGATCAAGCAGTTGGAGAAATAGAAGATCATTTCATTTGATTATATCCTTCCAAACCAGCAGATGTGAAGAAATTTCAAAAATGCTGCTTCATACTTTAGGCAATTATAAGATACTTTAAACTTCACCCGTTGATTTGTTACTAAAGACTGAAGGACTAGGGGAGTGTATCTCTAAATAATATCCTCTAAATAAATAAAATGCTTAACTATATTCTTAGAGAAATCCACCTATAGAAATAGACTATTCTAGTCCTATAATTCATTTTGCTTTTTTCTAAGCAAAAGAACTGTTGCCACTAGGTCTCCGTTGGCTAGTAGAATGGACTCTATTTTTATAGTCAGGAAGTCCACAAAGTTTCTAAAAGATTATACCAGCTTGTAGTAAATGGAAAAATGATCATTCAAAATTAAAACAGGCCTTTGAGACCCCCAACCTTTTTTGAGTAGGACACAGCCTAAAAAAGCCAGTCAGCTACACACAGGACTACTATTACAGACAAGGATGACCCATTTAGGATATGGGAGCCCAGAGGGTAAAACCAAGAGGCATGGAGAATCAATTCAAGAAAGCCAGAAGGAGCCCTTTAAGGAACTAGCATATGATCAGCTAAATTTCAATATTTCTATGGACCAGTGACTGCTATTTGCTTCCCTGCTTTTTGAACCAAATGTCCATTCTACAGTCTTTGTCTCAGCATTGCACATTGAGTTTGTGGGAATCAGGTAACATCTCTTAGATGTTTACAGATCTTCATATCCAGAGGAGCCTGAAGAGCCTCATCTATACCAGGATCTGATTTAGATAATAAAATGCTGAACTATGAGCCTGATGCCATGATGAGATGAGACTTTGATGATCTTGGGATTGGTGAGGGTATTTTGCAAGTAGGAATGAATTTATGTAATATGAGTCTTGAATAAAGAGAGCCAAACACTTATTATTCTTCCCATGAATATGTGGAGTTTATTCCCTTCCTACTTGAATCTGAGTTGGTCCTGTGATGGCTTAACAAACAGATTATAGGGGAAATGACAGTGTGCCAATCACAGATATACTTTATAAAGAGAATTTACAGTATCTATTTCTTCCCTCTAGGATTTTTGACTCTTCGAATTGCAATTCAGCCACCATGCTGTGCAAAAGCCCAAGCTACTGATGTTCAATTGAAAGTCTCAGATGAACTCCAGTCAACATCAAATGCCAACCACATAAACCAGCCATCTTGGCTCCTGATCACAATTGAGCCCATGCATGACATAGCCAAAGCCAATGCTATTAAGTGAGAAAGTCATGCAGATTAGCTCAATAACACCAAGGCTAGTGAGAAAAAGCAGAATTGTTGATGTAAGCCATTAAACTTTGGAGTGGTTTATTATACAACAATAGGTAACTGAAATAGGAGTCTTTGCTGTGTGAGAAGTAATGAAGCCATTAGAGTGAAAGTGAAAGTTGCTCAATCCTGTCCCACTCTGTGACCCCATGGACTATACAGTCCATGGAATTCTCCAGGCTAGAATACTGGAATGCGTAGCCAGTGGACGTGACTTAATATACAAGTATGTCACACGAAAGAAAGGAGGTTTAGAATAGAATCCTGGAAGCTTCAAAATTTCTAGACAGAAAAATAGAAGAAAGTAACAAAGTCTGTGAAATATGCTCATAAAGGTAGAAGGAAACAGGGGAGACTTTCCATGACCTGTAAGCCAGTGGAAGAGGTCAGTGCTAATGAGAGATCAAATAAGACACAACTGAGAATTGCGTGTTACAGTTAATGACACGGAAGTCAATGTTGACCTTAGCAAAAATAGCTTTGCAATACACCCCAAGGAAAGCAAAATTGAAGAAGATACATGTATCCCATTGTTCACTGCAGCACTATTTACAACAGCTAGAACAAGAAAGCAACCTATGTCCATCAACATATGAATGAGTAAATAAGCTGTGGCACACATACGCAATGGAATACTACTCAGCCATAAAAAAGGAACACATTTGAGTCAGTTCTAATGAGGTGGATGAAACTAGAGCCAATTATACAGCATGAAGTAAATCAGAAAGAGAAAGATAAACACTGTATTCCAACACATATATACAGAATCTAGAAAAATGGTACTGAAACATTTATTCACAGGGTAGCAATGGAGAAACAGAGAGAATAGACTTATGGACATGGGTAGAGGGGAGGAGAGGATGAATGTATGGAAAGAGTGACATGGAAACTTACATTCCATATGTAAAATAGATAGCCAACGGGAATTTGCCGTACGGCTCAGGAAACTCAAACAGGGGCTCTGTATCAACCTAGAGGGGGTGGGATGGAAACGGAATGGGAGGGAGGTTCAAAAGGGAGGGGGTATATGTATACTTATGGCTGATTCATGTTGAGGTTTGACAGAAAACAAAATTCTGTAAAGCAATTATCCTTCAATTAAAATATAAAGAAATTAAATTTTTAAAAATCTATCTTTGCAAGCTGACAAGGAAGAAGCCTGGTTATTAGAGATAGAGTTAGGTATGGAATGAACAGCAAATGCATAGATGGAAAACATATATAAAGATTTAAATTACCTTTAAAATTCTGATGAGAAAACAAAAGAGAATACATGTCAGGGTAAGAGAAAAATATAAGTGAGTAATATGTTACTTTTTCCAGAAAGGAGCCTCAAATCACAGAACATCCATTTAGGCACTATCTATGTCCACTATCCATACAGTAACCTAAAAAGAACATTTGCTACAAAGAAGAATTTGTAATAACTTAATTGTATCACGGATCCAAAAAATATTCACTGACATATCCAAATGACCTTGTGAAAAATCATGTAATGAAATCCAGAGTGGAGATTTAACCTTAAGATTGTATAACTCAAAAGACTATCTTTTTAAATTTTAGGAAAGTTAATTCCTCTAAGACGAGCAGTGAAATTTACCTTTTGAGTAGGCCATACTTTTGGAGGGGAATAATTACTGGAGTGATATTCAAAATATGAAAAATGTCTACTTACTGGTATGAAAACGAATATATAAAATTTGTTGCTTAACAGCCTTCATAGTAAAAGTGTGGGTACATAAGATTGTGCTTAGAGTTAGACAATGCCCTTCCCCAAAGTATATTTGTTCATCTGTAAACTTACATAGAAGAAGAAGAGACTCCTGAGAGTAGAATGGCTTGTACTTTGGTTCTTTCTCTAGGTGTTTCAAAGATGTGAAAACCTGTCTGATAGAATGAGTTGCTATACTCAATATTAAAGAATAGCTAAGAACAATGACTCTGAAAAAGAATACAAGAAAGGGAAGATTCTAGACCAGTGACTTGAGATTAACACTGGAATAGAATTTCCTGAGAAGAGCATGTGGCTTGATTCCAGAAGCTATCTTGATCCAGGTTCCCTACCAGGGGCAGGGATCTTGGGGAAAGTACTTTGAGGATGTGTGGCAAAATATAATATTATACTAAAAATCAGAAAGTCATTCTCCAGGGTGAAGGCAGTTTTCCTGGAGAAATTTTCCTGGAGCTAAACATCCATTCTCCCCCGATCCTTGTAGTCTGAGGAAATCTGAATGCTTGAACTTGGAAAGTTGGGTGAGGAAGGCCACTGATCCAACTTTTTTCTTCTACATTCCACCTTTATTCTATGGGTTTCCCCGGTGGCTCAGTGGTAAAGAATAGGTCTGCAATGTAGGATATGTAGGTTTGATCCCTGGGTCAGGAAGATCCCCTCAAGGAGGAAATGGCAGCCCACTTCCCATGGACAGGAAGGCTATTGTCCATGGGTATGCAAAAGAGCTAGACACGAATGAGCAGCTGAGCATGCACATACACCCTTTTTCTGACTGCCTAATTTACACTTCTTCCCTTAAACTGAATTTTCTTTGCCGACTCATTTTCTCTGGAAATTAGCCATACAGGAAATTAGCCAAACAGGGAATTTTCCTCCTGTTCTCTTCCCTTTTCCAGAACTTGGAACTTGCCGTTTTCAGGACACCATGAAGCATGGCATAAGTAAAGCTCTAAGATCCGTTAACAAGACCATATAGGGTTATTTATTTCTAAGATAATCTTATGAGACAAAAGCACAAACCAGAGCAGAATTTTTCATAATACTCAAGCAACAACTTACACATTACATATTCAGAATGCCTGAATAACTGTGGACAGAGGTTTGTAACACTGTACAGAGACAGTGATCAAAAACTTACCCAAGAAAAAGAAATGCAAAAAGGTAAAATAATTGTCTGAGGAATCCTTACAAATAGCCGAGAAAAAAAGAAAACGAAAAGAAAAGGAGAAAAGGAACGATATATCCGTCTGAATGCAGAGTTCCAAAGAATAGCAAGGAGAGATAAGAAAGCCTTCCTAAGTGAATAATGCAAAGAAATAGAGGAAGATAATAGAATGGGAAAGACTAGCAATCTCTTCAAGAAAATTAGAGTTATCAAGGGAATATTTCAAGCATAGATGGGCTCAAATATGGACAGAAATGGTATGGACCTAACAGAAGCAGAAGATATTAAGAAGAGGTAGCAGGAACACACAGAAGAACTATACAAAAAAGATTTCAATTGCCAGGAGCCAGCGTGAGGAATCCCACCCATGGCAAAGGTCATGAGGAAAGAAGCCCGACAAAACGCAAAGGCGTGATCTGGCTTCAGGGGTTCCCCCTGAATTTTCCTGAGCATCTACCCCCAAAACCAGAGTCTGTCTGCTTTATTATACTGTGCTTTCCACTCTTCTGACATAACAGGGGGCCATCGCCGATTACCTTCCTTTAAAAGGAATTAACTTAGGGCTCCAGTTAACAGTCTCCTGCATATGAAAGGAGTGTTTCAGCTCAAACTCCTCTGATGGCTCTCTAACTTGCCTTACCAGGACTTTTACAACTGCTCATGTGATTGTTTACAGCCCTCCCCCACAACTTTGAGAGGCACAGGAAGCCTAAAACATGAAGTCTTTCAAAGAGTTAAAAGTTATTAGAGTAGTGCTGGTGTAGGATTTCATTATTGGGCCAATGCTTGTTGCTAAGTTCCCATATCTCTTACCCACTGTACACCTGGGAGCACATTCATTAACATAGTTAGAATGTAAGAAAAAACAAGTGTAGCCTTGAAACTGACCACATCAGACTTTTGAGCTGATTGGTTCTTTCTTTGTTGTAACTTACTGCATCTTTGCTTCGTGAAAATGTAACTTTGTTTGATACTTTCTGAGGCTATTAGAAATATAAAGAAAAAACACTTCAAGGGAAAATAAGTTTTCTGGTTGAGTAGCCTTTATCAAAAAAGGGTCTTAAAATGTTTCACAGGCCTCCAAGGCCAGAAGATAATGTAGACAACATCATTTGTGGGAAAGGTATAAAATTCCTTTTAAAAAATAAAATTACTGGGGCCTTGCTCACTGAAGCAGCTTGGTCTCCCCATGTCTTCTTTATTTTCTGGCTGAATTCCCATCTGGGGAGTGGAGGCTCACCATGTCTACTTACTTGCCCTGGATTCTAAGACCCACGCGAAAGGGAGCCCAAGGCGGGGCACCCTCCACTATTCAAACGGGTGCCAGTGGCCTAATGTAGATGGTGCAAACCTCTTGTCTCGAGGTTTTATTAGCTCTTCACGTAAACCAAGTTATTCAGCCTCTTTTCTCCACTATTTTTCCTACTACACTATTCTTTCCTAATCTAATCTTATATTTCTAATTAAATAAATCTCTCTTCACTGACTCCGTCTCCCCTTCGAATTCCCTGGACCCACTGGTGCTGGACCCCGGCACTCAATGACCCAGATAACCACAATGGTGTGATCAACCACATAGAGACAGACATTCTGAAGTGCAAAGTCAAGTGCGCCTTAGGAAGCATCACTACAAACAAAGCTAGTGGAGGTGATGGAATTCCAGTTGAACTATTTCAAATCCTGGAAGATGATGCTGTGAAAGTGCTACACTCAATATGCCAGCAAATTTGGAAAACTCAGCAGTGTCCACAGGACTGGAAAAGGTCAGTTTTCATATTTAAACTACTATACAATTGCACTCGTTTCACATGCTAGCAAGGTCATGCTCAAAATCCTCCAAGCTAGGCTTTAACAGTACATGAACCGTGAACTCCCAGATGTCAAGCTGGATTTAGAAAAGGCAGAGGAAACAGAGACCAAATTGCCAACATCCACTGGATCATAGATAAAGCAAGAGAGTTCCAGAAAAATATCTACTTCTGTTTCATTGACTACGCTAATGCCTTTGACTATGTATATCACAACAAACTGGAAAATTCTTAAAGAGATGGGAGTACTAGACTACCTTACCTGCCTCCTGAGAAACCTATATGCAGGCCATAGCAGGTAAGAAGCAACAGTTAGAACTAGACATGGAAGAACAGACTGGTTCCAAACTGGGAAAGGAGTACATCAAGGTTGTATATTGTCACCCTGCTTATTTTACATATATATAAAGTGCCACATGTGAAATGCAGGGCAGGATGAAGCACAAGATGGAATCAAGGTTGCCACGAGACATATAAATAACCTTAGATAAGCAGATAACACCACTCTTATGGCAGAAAGCAAGGAGTCTCTTGATGAAGGTGAAAGAGAAGAATGAAAAAAGCTGGCTTAAAACTCAAAATTCAAAAAAATGATCATTACATCCAGTCCCATCACTTCATGGCAAATAGATGGGGAAACAATGGAAACAGTGACAGAGTTTTATTTTCTTGGGCTCTAAAATCACTGCAGATGGTGACTGCAGTCATGAAATTAAGACGCTTGCTCCTTGGAAGAAAAGCTATGACAAACCCAGACAGCATATTAAAAAGCAAAATTGTTACTTTGCCAACAAATTTCCCTCTAGTCAAAGCTATGGTTTTTCCAGTAGTCATGTATGAATGTGGAAGCTGGACCATAATGAAGGCTGAGGGCCAAAAAATTGATCTGTGGTGTTGGAGAAGACTCTTGAGATTCCCTTGGACTACACGGAGATCAAATCAGTCAATCATGAAGGAAATCGACCTTGTATATTTACTGAAAGGACTGATGCTGAAGCTGAAACTCCAATACTTTGACCACCTGATGTGAAGAACTCACTCACTGAAAAGACCCTGATGCTGAGAAAGATTGAAGGCAGGAGAAGAGGATGACAGGGGATGAGATGGTTGGATGGCATCACTTACTCAATTGGTTTGTGTTCGAGCAAACTTCAGGAGACAGTGATGGACAGGGAAGCCTTGCATGCTAGAGTCCATGGGGTAGCAAAAAGTTGGACATGCCTTAGTGACTGAACAACGACAAAGCATCAACTACTTAATTCCATCTGCTTCAGTGAAGAAAAGTAAGCAAAAGGAATATGGGCAATGGAATTCTTTCAAACAATCAAATATCCTTTCATTGATTTCTAGTTCCCCTAATCAGGAAGTTTCCATAAGCTCAATGAGTTTCCAGAATATGCCTCTGTGCTGGCTCAAGTCCAGCCAAATATCACTCTTTCTAAGCATTCTCAATATTTTGATAATAATTGCAGATGTTTTCAAAGTTATAAAACTACATGCATCAAAAATTATGTGCCATAATGCTATAATGAAACTGACCTTTTCCAGTCTTGCGGCCACAGCTGAGTTTTCCAAATCTGCTGGCATATTGAGTGCAGCACTTTCACAGCATCATCTTTCAGGATTTGAAATAGCTCAACTGGAGTTCCATCACCTCCATTAGCTTTGTTTGTAGTGATGCTTCTTCAGGCCTACTTGACTTCACATTCCAGGATGTGTGGTTCTATGTGAGCGATCACACCATCGTGATGATCTGAGTCATGAAAATCTTTTTTTGTACAGTTCTGTGTATTCTTGCCAGAGGATGAGATAGTTGGATGGCATCATTGACTCAATGGGCATGAGTTTGAGTAAACTCTGGGAGTTGGTGATAGACAGGAAGGCCTGGCATGCTATAGTCCATGAGGTCACAAAGAGTCAGACACGACTGAGTGACTTAACTGAATTGAACCGAATTGAACTGAATCACAATAGTTGAACACCTTTCACTAGGTGCTATAAGATTATGGTTTTGTGTCCTAATTGTTAACATGGATCGATTAAAAGCAATAAAAGCAAATAAACACAGTTGGAATACCAAAAAAAGCCATTTTGGTTTACTTAGCATCAAATCACCAATAATGAGCAGAAATGTTAAAATATTATCCACCTTCAAACTAAAATGGTACCAACAACATGAAAAGAGGCTCAAACATAATTAATTATTAGAGAAATGCAAATCAAAACTACAAAGAGGTATCACCTTATACAGATCAGAATGGCCATCAGAAAAAAGGTACAAACAATAACTGCTAGAGAGGTCGTTTTATAAAGGAAACCCTCCTACGCTGCTGTTGGGAATGTAAATTTGTACAGCCATTATGGAGAACAATATGAAGTTTCCTTAAAGGAATCTCCTTAAAGGTTCCCAAACATAGAACTACCATGTGATCCAGCAATCCCACTGTTGGGCATGTATCTGGAGAAAACCATAATTTGGAAAAATACTTGCAACCCAATGTTCACTGTGGCATTATTTACAACAGCCAAGACATGGATGCAACCATTAAATGTCCATTAGATCAGAAAAAGAAGATGTAGTACATATATACAATGGAACATTACTCAGCCATAAAAAGGAATGAAATAAGACTGTTTGTAGTAATATGGATGGACCTAGAAATTGTTATACTCAGTGAAGTGAGTCAGACAAATGTGATCCAGCAATCCCACTGTTGGGCATGTATCTGGAGAAAACCATAATTTGGAAAAATACTTGCAACCCAATGTTCACTGTGGCATTATTTACAACAGCCAAGACATGGATGCAACCATTAAATGTCCATTAGATCAGAAAAAGAAGATGTAGTACATATATACAATGGAACATTACTCAGCCATAAAAAGGAATGAAATAAGACTGTTTGTAGTAATATGGATGGACCTAGAAATTGTTATACTCAGTGAAGTGAGTCAGACAGAGAAACCAAGTATCACAATATACCACTTATACTAAGTGGAATCTAAGAAAAATGGTACAAATGAGCTTATTTACAAAACAGAAATAGAGTTACATATGCAGAAAACAAAAACTATGGTTTCCAGTATGGGAATTGGGGGGATATTTGGGAGTTTGGGATTGATCTGTATCACTACTATATATAAAATAACTAACTAATAAGGATCTGCTTTATAGATAAATACTCTGTAATGGCCTATATGGAAAAAGAATCCAAAAAAGTGTGTATGTGTATGCATAACTGACTCACTTTGCTGTATATCTGACACTAATTCAGTATTGTAGGTCAACTACAGAACAAAAAATTTTAAAACTGAAGCCGTTCAACTTCCAGATTGTAGAAGGTATATAATTAGAGCAATAATTCTCAACTGGCAAGTTGGTGCCAGATTTGAGAAATCCTGAATTAGAGTTATCATAAAGTTCAATTTCACTTTCTTTATTTAAGAAGTCCCCTCTGCTTTATGACAATAAAATCATAACACAGGCATGTAAGAAGAAATATAGGTTTCAGTTCATTATGGCTTTCAGGGAATGCAGAGGGAAATGACTGTTGCTATATCTGAACACAATAGCAGATCATTAAGAATTTAAGGGAAAAGAGTATCCAACAGACTGGAATTGTTGTACAACTTTATCTTTCAGATAAAGTTCAGCAATGCTTTAAAAGATGAATTAACTCTCAAGTATTTTGAGTTTACAAGAAACTTTCTAGAAGGTTTTAAGCATTTATTTTTGTCATACAAATACCATACAACAATGAAGGTACTGAGAAGCAAAGTGGCCTTAGATTTCTATAAATGACTCTAACATTACAATGGTTACTTAAAGTTATGAGGAAAATTAACAAGATTTAATTAAAAGCATACTATTTAAATTAATTCAGTTAAACATCATTAATCAGTACCCGCTTTCACTCATTTTATTTTTCCAACCAGTCAGGCTTATATGCCAGTTTTCAGAAGCAGTAAAAATGAAGAAAAGGATATAGAAAGTCTTCACATAGATTCTGGGGCAGTGATGTCAAATGGCCCAGAGGGAACAGCAAATTTAAGGAGATGAGGGAAGCAAATTGACTCTCTGGGAACTTTATTAGGCAAGAGGCAGACAGGCTTAAAAAATAGCCCTGTGCTGAAAAGAAGAAAAATCTTCCCTGGCAACATTTACTTTTCCTTTCTAAATATTTTATTTAAAAGAAATGCCATGATTAAAATTTGAGGAACAAAGTCTATAACCTATATGTTTCACCATATGTGGACACCTACTTTAGGAATCCAAATGACAGGCCAAGTGTTCATCTGTATTTAGCTTTAGCAAGAGTGTAACCAGAATACAAAATTTCAATTATCTTTATATTTTTTTAATTTTAATAACTCGAGTAGATGGACTCATTGTTTTGAAATCCATTAAAATCTCCATTGAGAGAAACGCATTTCTTCTGGTCAAAACATTATTGTTTTCAATGCTGTATACTTCCAATAACCATTAAAACCATAATGAATTAATTTATTCAGTAGGTGCTAGTAACAGATTCCTAATTTAGAAAAGAAAGGGTAATGATTTTTAAACTAGGACGATGAATTAACCAAAAAATTTCTTTTCTAAAGGGGAATCCTTAGAACATTATTTTCTTAAGTTGCCACATGGAAAATTATGATACCTTGGAGGTTTGGAACATACTTATATTAATTCTTCTTTGAAATTAAAGAAGCCTTTGAGAAGTAGGTATTAGAAGAGCCTTTGAGAAACCTAGTTAACTGTTTCTAGCCAGTTACAAATTACAGTTTTTTTGTTCAGTTACTCAGTGTGGTGTTAACACCAATTAAGGTGTTAAGGAGTTAATTTTTTGAGTAAAATTTAGGAAATAGGTATCTGACATGAATTGTAAATGTTGGATGTTGGGTGTATTAGCTATCAACTCTATGTAACAAAATTTATTTTATCGTAGTTTCCACTAGGGGTCAAGGGGGAAACGGGTCAAGGAACAATTTAACTGGGTTTATTGTTCAGGGTTTCATAAGACTGAAAACAAGAGTAGACATGATTTCACATGTGAACATTCACATGGCCTGAATCATATCTGAAGCTCAAGAGCCTCTTTCAAGTTTAAATGGTAGTTGACATAATTCATTTCCCTGTAGCTAATGGAGTCATAGTACCTTGCATCTTCAGGGTGGCAACAGGGGAAAGTCTGTGGTGCTTCAAGTCTCTGGCCTCTAGTCCCCCCTTTAAAGTATTCACCTGATTAGATCAGGCCCGTCCAGGATCATCTCCTTTTTGATGAATTTAAATCAATTGTTTGTGAACCTTAATTGTATCACAAAATCCCTTCACTTTTGCCTTAATACATAGTCTAATCATGGGAGTGAAGTTCATCACACTAAGAGGTCCCACCTACATTCAAGGGTGGGTTATACAAGCACTTGGATTCCAGAAGACAGGAATCATGGACCCATTTGAGAATCCAGCCTACTACACTGGGGAAGTTTAAGAAAAGCAGTAAACATAGTAGATAGCCAAAGGAGAAGACAAAAGGTTGTAAAAGAATCTTAGACCCACGATTAGTCAATTTAACAAAGGCATGCACATGGCCAATGTTCCAACAGAAACATTATTACCATGTCACAGACTGCATTCTTCAGATTGCCTCACTTAAGAGACAAACTAGTTTTCCTAAGACAAATAGCAAAACAGATCATGCTTCTATTCAGGTATCTATTGCAGAAAGTCTTAAGCCAGTCCTAAAATAAAAATGCAAGGAAATAGCAAATGTTTTCTAGCACCTTTTCAAACTTTTTAAAATTTGAAATTTTAGATTTTTTTCAAATGTTTTCGAATTTTCTAAAATTTTCTGGCATTTTCTTCGAATAAACATTTACATGTGTGCACACTGAGTCACTCCATTGTGTCTGACTGTTTGTGATCCCACGGACTATAGCTCACTCACTCCTCTGTCCTTGGGAATTCCCAGGCAACAGTACTGGAGTGGGTTGCCATTTCCTACTCCAGGGAATCTTCCCAACCCAGGGATCGAGCCCACATCTCCTGTGTTTCCTGCATTGGCAGGCAGATTCTTTATAGATGTATCAGCTGGGACACCCTAATAAATATTTAGACCCATTAAGTCAGAAGACAAAGTAGGAAAAACAAAGAAAGTGAAAGTGAAGTCACTCAGTCGTGTCCGACTCTTTGCGACCCCATGGACTGTAGCCCTCAGGCTCCTCCGTCCATGGGATTTTCCAGGCAAGAGTACTGGAGAGGGTTGCCATTTTCTTCTTCAGGGGATCTTCCTNTCTTTGCGACCCCATGGACTGTAGCCCTCAGGCTCCTCCGTCCATGGGATTTTCCAGGCAAGAGTACTGGAGAGGGTTGCCATTTTCTTCTTCAGGGGATCTTCCTAACCCAGGGATCGAACCTAGGTCTCCCGCATCATAGACAGACACTTTACCGTCTGAGCCACCAGGGAATTTGTCAAATCTGGCAGGTAATGAAAAAAATTACCAAGGTTTTCATAAGAAATGGAAAGACAGAGCAATGGATAGATAAGCTATGCTAGAAGCTCAATAGAACTTGTCAGAATTAATTTCTAGTGACTGGAATCTAGATTTCAAAAGTCATATTTTGTCAGTTTATCTTCACTAAAAGAATGAAATTTTCAGTCTGATTATAATCATTTATATTTTTACTATCTTGACATTAAATAAACCTTTTCAAAGATTTACCTAAACTACATTATATTCAAACATAAGAGGAAGAAAGAAAACACCAGAAAAAGTGAGAAGATAAAATATTTTTATCATTATCATTCTCAAATAAATCACATTTTTTATTTAGAAACACAAAGTATAAAAATAACATAAACTGAAGTCTGTCTTTGTTGTGAAAGTAGAGTCTTATGCCTGTATTTACAATCATGATTTTTAGCCTATTGATTTAAAAAATATTTTGCTTCTCTTTCAACAGGAAGTATGAGATCACTGATAAAGCTTAAGCCCATATGTCTTGATAGAGCAATGTTCTCTCAACCAGTTATACCCTGGACTTATTGCATATTTTAAATTATTTATATTTCAGACGAAAGGGTTAGCTAGGTGATTTATGTACCAGTGGTAAAATCCCAGTCCACAAAATGAGCTGTACAGAAGACAACTGAAGCTTACTTCTGAATATTTATAGCTATTTTTGAGAATTACATTATTATCCTAATTCTGCACCTAACATTGAAAATGCAAGAGAAGTTCCTTTTGGAAAAAGAGAACAGCAGACTCAAGTTTCCAGTCCCAGTGGACTGAGACATAAATCAGGTAGAAAGATATAATTTCATACAGAGCTGATTCTCTATTAGAAAGGGGATGTGGGTTCTGGGAGGCAGGCACTTAATTCTGACTTATGCACACCGCATTTTGGCCCATAGAACTGTACAAATCACCCCGTGAAGAAAGGTTCATCCAATGTATAGCATGACTTAGGAGAAAATGCCTGGGATGACTGACCAATTCAATTCATATCTGCTGGTAGAGATCCATAATGTCTCAATTCTTAATTATCTAGTCTTTCGTGCATTTTAAAAAAAATGGCCAATAAAATGTCAGCCAAGAAACACACTGTTCATTCCTTTCAGGTTTATTTTAAACCTATTACACTTAGGCTAGAGCTAAATCAATTTTTCATGAATATCTACCCTGGTAGATTGCACCTCAAGCCAGTTCAGCTCCCCAGAGAATTTTAAAAAAGAGATTTATCAAGTAACAAGTAACACCTCAGGAAAAAGAAACAGGGTTTTTAATTGCTTTGTGCGCTCTGTAATTGAAGGCAGGCACCTTCTTGAGGCACTCACTGCCAGGAGGAGTGAGACTCCAGTTGGCCCTGCCTAATTAATCCTGTGATACAAACCTTCTGGCTTCAATTTTCACATTTCTGTCTCTTTTTAGAGGTGATAATAAAACTAAAAATTTATGTTGGTTACTGTATGACTATAACTGTGCCAGCAGAACACAAATAAAACCATATGGGCTAAGGAGACCTTGTAGCTACATTTCTGGTTTTTCCATGGTGAGCGGCACAGGGGCAAGCTTTGTGTTAACAAGACAAGGTAGGGAAAATTCAGGAGTAGGGCAGAAGCGCAGGTCAACTCCTTGAGAGTCTGCTCTGTGAGGATGACTCACTGAAGCATATGCCTTTTTTATTGATAAAAAAAAATTCTCAAAATAGAATTGTATGCTCTGAAAGCACAACGGCTCAGTGACTGCAAATCACAGAACTACATAAAGCTTTTAATGAAAGACAGATTGGACAGCTTAGCCTTTATAAAAGCTGTCAGAGTGACAAGTACACAGTCTTTTATCTTAATAGCTTACATATTAAGACTAGTATAAAACAGTGTGGGAACAGCAATGTCCTCAGTTGAGCTGTGATACATAATACATCTCTCATCATCTATTGGCTCCATTTTTGACACAGGTCAAAATAATTTTGCTTTTATGGAGAATGTGATTTGTAATGTGACATTAGTGTTAAATGTCCTGTAGAATGATACTTATATAAAGAGGAGGTGTCATTAAAGATGCCCTGTCAATAATATATAGTCTCAGGACAAAAATCTGTGAGCACAAAAGCACTAGGATTTATTACTATATTAACTGAGACATACCATTTGTGTTACTTAAAACATAATAGGAAAATACTAAAGACATTCTAGCATTGACATTTTGAGAAATTTTTATCCTACATAATATTTATTCTTCCATCTTGAAATACTAAAAGCATGGTTACTTTCCAAAAGTGGAGTGAACACATGAAAGGTATGAATACATTGTATCATGCTGTTCACATATACATCATACTATTTTTTAAGGGAGAAATTTCCAAAAGTTATGGAAAATCAATTATTTTTGTATGCTTATGATGTTCACAGGTTATCTCACTGTCTTTAACTTCTTTCCTTTTAAATCTATGTTTCTATATTTTGAATATAATTTCCACTCTTTCTGCTGAATTTTTAAAAATATGGGAGCCATCTGGTGGTCAACAATTATATTATTTTTCTTAAAAATAAAAACAATTTTGTGTACTGCAAAATAAAGTGTCATTCTATTTTAAAATATGTAAGCTTTTGTTCTCTTAAGTAGAAACATTTTAACAAAGGCACTAATTCTTCACTCCCATACACGTCTTTAAATGGGATTCTGAACAGTGAAACTAATTTTTCAAATACACGTTTTTCACTGGACAGGCCATTTTTACTTTTCCATATATTTCCATAGTTTCCATGTATTTCATGCATTTATAAAAGTGCTTTAAATTATGCAAGAATCTGAGAAAATATAAATATATATTATTATATATTATAAATATATATTATTAAAACTTTTATAATATTTAGGTTTTTATAGTTTTTTAAAACAAAACTATTTTTTATTTTTTAATTAATTAATTTGAATTGGAGGCTAATTACTTTACAATATTGTAGGGGGTTTTGCCATACATATTTTTACAGAATATTCTTTATGAAGGGCTAGTTTAGAAACATAGGTTCGGGATTTCCATGAATATGTACAGATGTGGAATAGAATTTTAAAGGCAAGATTAAAACATAAAAACCATAAAGGTTCAAGTTCTTGCCAATGACATGGAAAACATCAAAACAGAGCTGACATTAATAATAATGAAATTCTACATGCCTTGTTCATACATAATTAAAATAATCTGTTCATCTTTGAAACTGGTATACTGAATATATATACAAACATATACACATATATAAATACATATGCACACATATATATTATAAAATGAGGCTTGATGTGAATATGTTAATACATGATTTCAGATGTGTATAAGAGACAGCTTTNAGAATCCTAGGGATGACGGAGCCCAATGGGCTGCCGTCTGTGGGGTCGCACAGAGTCGGACAGGACTGAAGCGACTTAGCAGCAGCAGCAGCAGCAGCAGCAGCAGCAAGGCACCTACCTTTAACTAAATCTGTTACTTATCTATCAAGTAATGCAGCAAGTAAGTTAAAACCAAGGAATCAAAGAATACCTGTGTAATTGTCACCTGTTGCTTTAGCCCACCAGGCACTTTTTCTTCTTCCTGGTCTAGAACAAACTCCTCGCTTTCCATTCAGGCTCAGCTCTCTTTCTGCTCCATTTGTGGAGTCAAGGGGAGGGTACCAATGCTGGAACTCTGGAAATTAGACAAGTAACTGAGGGTTGGTCACAGTGACACATTCTGGAGAGAGTAGGGAACTTGGGTTCCCTATGACAGGCAGAGACATTCCCTGACATATTTTTCCATTTGGATTGGGGAAAAAAATGGTGAATACATATACTTCTGTACTTGAAGGAATAGAAAAGAATGAGGTGAACACACAGAGAAACACACACACAAAGCAGAAATCCAAGAGTAGATGCAGTGTGCTTATCTATTCCTAAAATCCCCAATGCAGTGCCATTCTTACAGGCTTTCCTTCATTGTTTGAGCTCCTTCAGCAACCTTCTAAGAAACCTGTACTGGTTGTTGAGTTTTGTTTTTCCTGTTGCTATTTTGGCTTGAGCTAGTGTGAGTTGGATTTTTGTCTCTTGAACACAAGAAGCCATTAGACCTGTACAACAATTACAAAATATTAAGTTCCTTATGGCAAAAAAAAAAAAAAAAGGCAGGGACAACCACTGTTTAGCCAATAGTGTCTTCTGAGTGTGTTTTAAAATAAACAATTTCCCTAGGAAAAGAGCCAATGTGCCTGCATATGGCAGGGAAGTGGGACACAAAGCACCAGACTGGTTGCAGCAAACACAGGAATGAGCCAATTTACAAAAGCTCAGCAGCTTTAATCCCCACCAGCAAGCAATTTTTGTTTTTATCTCACCCTTATATGTGTAAAACTGGACCAAATTTGCACACTTAAGGAAGCACACAAATACACACACACTTACCTGCTTTTAACATGACCACATTCAGGCCAGGAAATAATTCCTCTTTGAATTCCATCATCTTACTCTGCTGATAAGTGGCAGACATATTGGAAAAAATAGTGTAAATTTGGAGGAAGTCCTCACAAACTTAGTTATTGTGATAAGAAACAGAATGAAATAAGTCCAATAACATATGCTTTCTAGTTGTCCCAGCTTTGCACTTATCACTTATATAAATTGTTTAGTCTCCCTGAATGTTCATTTCCTTTTCAATACAAGATAGGAATACCATAGTCAATTCCAAGAATGGGGATAATCTATGAAAATAAACTAAAACAACTGCTCAGTTATATGACAGGTGTTGCTGTCATTATAGCTTTTAATTAATAAAACTGTTATTAAATCTGCATATACTTCTGTTAACTAAAACACTGGAAAAAAACATACGACAAAGAAAAAAAGCTAAACTTCTTTACTAAATTTACTTTTCTGAATATTCATAATAAGCTTCTTCTAAAGGCACTAGCAATCAAAACTAATATTTGGAAATGTAATGGTGAAGTATGTCATTACTGCAAACATTAAATATTGTGATTTTTTTCAGAGATTCTTTTCATCTTTTTCCTAATACTACTTTTATTTGCCTTTTGTTTTCTAAAGTACAGTGACAGCTATTTGTGTCTTGTAAGCCAGCCCCATTACACTCACTCATAAGACGCAAAGTACATATATAACCTCTGCTCAATAGTTGTTAGGTATATACTTGGAAAAAATTATTATATGAAAATATTTAAACTGAGAAGGATTTATTTTAAGCAGAGTAAAGCCAAGCTTTAAAGTGACATCCATTATATATGATAAAACAGCTCAGTTGGTTCCCAAACCTTTTTGCTCTTTGCAATCCCTGGGAAATTTGAAAAAGTACTGAGTTTCACTCTGCATCCACCTGCTAGACATATCATTTAATTGTCTGGGATGTGATCTTGGCTTTGCAATATGTAAAAGATCACACAGTGATTCTGATATGCAGTAAATTTAGGAAACACTGGATTAGCTTCCATGCTATTTCCATCATTGATTAAAAAGTTTTTGTTTCATTTATTTTCCTCTAAGTCCAACCATTCATTATAAGAATGTTCATAGGAAAAAAACTCTTAAAAACTAGATTTTTAAATTAATGTGTCAGTCTCCAATAGTCAATATACTCTGGTAGGGACTAAAGAGTAAGAGTAAGATACAAATTCTTTCATAAAATGCTTATAATATACTTCACATAATAAAACAAATACACATAAAATATTAAGATTCTAAATGTCTCTTTAAGAATAATAATCCTGAAGGGAATCAATCACTTAAAGACAGTGAAAAACATTTTTTTAAAAATCCAAGTGAAGTAAGTACTTAATGCCAGTCATCATAGAGGAATTCCCAGATAATCCTCCTCATGTTGTTGTGTATGTGACCCTATGGACTGCAGCCCACCAAGCCTTTCTGTCCATGGGATTTCCCAGGCAAGAATACTGAAGTGGGTTGCCATTTCCTTTTCCAGCAGATCTTCCCAAATCTGTGACCTCTGCATTGGCAGGCAGATTCTTTACCACTGAGCCACCAGGGAAGACCTAATTTTCCTTATACACCTTTTTTGTTAAAATTAAGTCTGATATCTAGAAGCTTCTTGGTTATATGAGAAGATAAACAAAAATGATAAATCATTAGCCAGACTCAAGAAAAAAAAGAACAGGACTCAAATCAATAAAATTAGAAATGAAAAAGAATTTATAACTGACACCACAGAAATTCAAAGAATCATGAAAGTGAAAGTGTCAGTCAGTCATGCCCGACTCTGTGACGCCATGGACTGTAGCCCATCCAGCTCCTCTGTCCACGCTATTCTCCAGGCAAGGATACCGGAGTGGGCTGCCATTTCCTTCTATGGGGGATCTTCCCAACCCAGAGATTGAACCTGGGTCTCTTGCAGTGCAGGCAGATTCTTTACCATCTGAGCCACCAGGAAAGTAGGCTACTGCAAGCAACTACAGGCCAATAAAATGAACAACCTGGAAGAAATGGACAACTACTTAGAAAGGTACAACCTTCCAAGACTGAATCAGGAAGAAATAGACAATATGAACAGACAAATAACAAGTAATGAAATTGAAACTGTGATTCAAAATCTTCCAACAAACAGAAGTCCAGGACCAAATGGCTTCACAGGCGAATTCTACTGAACATTTAAAGAAGAGCTGCTGCTGCTGCTGTTGCTAAGTCGCTTCAGTCGTGTCCGACTCTGTGTGACCACATAAATGGCACCTCACCAGGCTCCCCCATCCCTGGGATTCTCCAGTCAAGAACACTGGAATGGGTTGCCATTTCCTTCTCCAATGCAGGAAAGTGAATATGAAAGTGAAGTCACTCAGTCGTGTCTGACTCTTAGCGACCCCATGGACTGTAGCCCACCAGGCTCCTTCATCCATGGGATTTTCCAGGCAAGAGTACTGGAGTGGGGTGCCATTGCCTTCTTCGAAAGAAAAACTAACACCTATCTTTTTCAAACTCTTAGAAAAATCACAGAAGGAGCACTCACAAATTCATACTATGAGGCTACCACCGCCCTTATACCAAAACCAGCTGAAATATAATACACACAATACAAAAATTACAAGCCAATATCACTGATGAACACAGATGCAAAAATTCTCAACATAATAATACTAGTAAGCAAATTGAATCCAACAACACAGTAAAGGAATCATATATCCTGACCAAGTGGGATTGATCCTAGGGATGCAAGGATTCTCTAATGTATGGAAATCAATTGATGTGATATACTCTATTATGAAAGTGAAGAATAAAAACCATATGATCATCTCAATAGATACAGAAAAAGCTTCTGACAAAATCCAACACCCATTTATGATAAAAGCTGTCTATAAAGTGAGCAAACAGGGAACCTGCATCAACATAATAAAGGCCATATATAAAAAACCTACAACACATTATTATCAAAGGTGAAAATTTGAAAGCATTTACTCTAAAATCAGGATTAAGACACAGGTGCCCACTCTCACTAGTATTACTCAAAATAGTTTTGAAAGTCCTAGCCAAAGCAATCAGGGAAGAAAAAAGAAACAAAAGGAATCCAAACTGGCAAAGAAGAAATAAAACTTTGTCATTGTTTATAGATGTCATGATACTATGCATAGAAAATCCTAAAAATACCACCAGAAAGCTAATCAATGAATTTAGTTACAGGATACAAAATTAACACACAGAAATCTCTTGCATTTCTATATAATAATATACTAATAATGAAATATCAAAAAGAGAAATTAAGGAAACTATCCCATTTACCACTGTAACAAAAAGAATAAAATACTTAGGAATAAACCTACCTAAGGAGGCAAAACATCTGTAATTGGAAAACTATAATATACTGATGAAAGACAACATAAACAGATGGAGAGATATACCATGTACTTGGATTTGAAAAATCAACATTATGAAAATGACTATACTACCAAAGCAATCTACAGATTCAATGTAATTCCTATTAAATTACAAATAGCATTTTTCACAGAACTAGAACAAAAACATTTATCATTTGCATGGAAACACAAAAGACCTGAAACAGCAAAGCAATTTTGAGCAAAAAAAAAAAATCGGAACTGTAGAAATTGGGCTCCTTGACTTCAGACTATACTACAGGGCTACAGTAATCAAGACAGTATTGTACTGGCACAAATATAAAATACAGATCAATGGAACAGGATTTTAAAAACCCAGAGATAAATGCATACACATATGGGCATCCAATCTATGACAAAAGAGGAGAAATGACAGTCTCCCAGTGGTGCTGGGAAAACTAGACAGCTACATATAAAAGAATGAAATTAGAACACTCACTAACACCATACACAAAAATAAATTTAAAGTGGATTAAAGACCAAAAAGTAAGGCCAGACACTATAAAACTCTTAGAGGAAAACACAGGCAGCATACTCTTTGACATAAATCACAAGATCATTTTTGACCCACCTCTTAGATTAGTGAGAATGGGAATTAACTAAACTTTAAAAGCTTTTGCACAATAAAGGAAACCACAGACAAAATGAAAAAACAACCATCAGAATAGGAGAAAATATTGCTAATAAAGCAACTGACAGAGGATTAATCTCTAAAATATACAAACAGCTCATACAGCTCAATATAAAAAAAAATAAAAAATTAAAATGGGCAGTAGCCCTAAAGAGACATTTCTCCAAAGAAGACATACAGATGGTCAACAAACACATGACGAGATACTCAGCATCACTAATTATTAGAGAGATCAAAACTACAATTAGTCATCATTTCACACTGATCAGAATGGGCATCATCACAAAATCTACAAAGAATAAACACTGGACCAGGCGAGGAGAAAGGGAACCCTCTTACAGTGCTGCTGCTGCTGCTGCTAAGTCGCTTCAGTCGTGTCTGACTCTGTGCGACCCAGTAGACAGCAGCCCACCAGGCTCCCCCATCCCTGGGATTCTCCAGGCAAGAACACTGGAGTGGGTTGCCATTTTCCTCTCCACTTACACTGCTGGTGGGAATGTAAATTAATATAACTACTAAGTAGAATAGTATCAGTTCAGTTCAGTTCAGTTCAGTCGTTCAGTCGTGTCCGACTCTTTGCAACCCCATGAACCACAGCACGCCAGGCCTCCCTGTCCACCACTAACTTCCAGAGTTTACCCATACACATGTCCATTGAGTTAGTGATGCCATCCAACCTCATGTCCATTGAGTTGGTGGTGCCATCCAATCTCATGTCCATTGAGTTGGTGATGCCATCCAACCATCTCATCCTCCGTTGTCCCCTTCTTCTCCTGCCCTCCATCTTTCCCAGCATCAGAGTCTCTTCAAATGAGTCAGCTCTTCATATCAAGTGGCCAACGTATTGGAGTTTCTACTTCAGCNATCCAACCTCATGTCCATTGAGTTGGTGGTGCCATCCAATCTCATGTCCATTGAGTTGGTGATGCCATCCAACCATCTCATCCTCCGTTGTCCCCTTCTTCTCCTGCCCTCCATCTTTCCCAGCATCAGAGTCTCTTCAAATGAGTCAGCTCTTCATATCAAGTGGCCAACGTATTGGAGTTTCTACTTCAGCATCAGTCCTTCCAATGAACACCCAGGACTGATCTCCTTTAGGATGGACTGGTTGGATCTCCTTGCAGTCCAGGGAACTCTCAAGTCTTCTCCAACACCACAGTTTAAAAGCAACAGTTCTTCAGCGCTCAGCTTTCTTTATAGTTCAACACTCACATCCATAGATGACTACTGGAAAAACCATACCTTTGACTAGATGGACCCTTGTTGACAAAATAATGTCTCTGCTTTTTAATA
Source organism: Oreotragus oreotragus (assembly GCA_006410675.1). NCBI lineage: Eukaryota > Metazoa > Chordata > Mammalia > Artiodactyla > Bovidae > Oreotragus > Oreotragus oreotragus. The sequence continues at coordinate 564,940 of SJYX01018331.1, read as the reverse complement.
AGCAGTCTAGGTTGGTCATAACTTTCCTTCCAAAAGGTAAGCATCTTTTAATTTCATGGCTGCAGTCACCATCTGCAGTGATTTTGGAGCCCAAAAAATAAAGTCTGACACTGTTTCCAATGTTTCCCCATCTATTTCCCATGAAGTGATGGGACCAGATGCCATGGTCTTAGTTTTCTGAATGTTGAGCTTTAAGCCAACTTTTTCACTCTCCTCTTTCACTTTCATCAAGAGGCTCTTTAGTTTTTCTTCACTTTCTGCCATAAGGGTGGTGTCATCAGCATATCTGAGGTTATTGATATTTCTCCTGGCAATCTTGATTCCAGCTTGTGCTTCATCCAGCCCAGTGTTTCTCATGATGTACTCTGCATATAAGTTAAATAATCAGGGTGACAATATACAGCCTTGACATACTCCTTTTCCTATTTGGAGCCAGTGTGTTGCTCCATGTCCAGTTCTGTTACTTCTTGGCCTGCATACTGGTTTCTCAAGAGTCAGGACAGGGCCGTCTGGTATCCCATCTCTTTCAGAATTATCCACAGTTTATTGTGATCCACACAATCAAAGTCTTTGGCATAGTCAATAAAACAGATGTTTTCTGGAACTCATTGAAAAAGTAGAATAGTATGGAGGTGACTTAAAAACTAAAAATAGAACTACCATATGATCCAGTAATCCCACTCCTGGGCATTCGACTGGAGAAAACCATAATTCAAAATGTTCACTGCAGCACTATGCTCACTGCTTCAGGACATAGAAGCAACCTAAATGTATATCAGTAGAGGAATGAATAAAGCAGATATGGTACATATACACAGTGGAATATTCAGTTCAGTTCAGTTCAGTTCAGTCGCTCAGTCATGTCCGACTCTCTGCGACCCCATGAATCGCAGCACGCCAGGCCTCCCTATCCATCACCATCTCCCGGAGTTCACTCAGACTCACGTCCATCGAGTCCGTGATGCCATCCAGCCATCTCATCCTCAGTCGTCCCCTTCTCCTCCTGCCCCCAATCCCTCCCAGCATCAGAGTCTTTTCCAATGAGTCAACTCTTCGCATGAGGTGGCCAAAGTNCACGTCCATCGAGTCCGTGATGCCATCCAGCCATCTCATCCTCAGTCGTCCCCTTCTCCTCCTGCCCCCAATCCCTCCCAGCATCAGAGTCTTTTCCAATGAGTCAACTCTTCGCACGAGGTGGCCAAAGTACTGGAGTTTCACTCAGCCATAAAAAGAAATGAAATTCTGACATTTAAAGAGATGTGAATGGACCTAGAGACTATTGTACAGAGTGAAATCAGAAAGAGAAAAACAGATTTGTATATTAAAATACATATATGGAATCTAGGAAAACGCTATAGATGAACTTATTTATGAAGTAGAAATAGGGACACAGATACAGAGAACAAATGGATACCAATGGGACATGGGGGAAGTAGGGATTGGGTGATCGGCACTGACATATATACACAACTATGCATAAAATAGATAACTAATGAGAACCTACTGTTGGAGAAGTCACTTGAGAGTCCCTTGGACAGCAAGGGGACTAAATCAGTTAATCCTAAAGGAAATCAGTCCTGAATATTCATTGGAAGGACTGATGCTGAAGAAGAAACTCCCAACATTTTGGCCACCTGATGTGAAGAAATGATTCACTGGAAAAGACCTTGATTCTGGGAAAGATTGACGGCAGGAAGAGAAGGTGATTACAGAGGATGAGATGGTTGGATGGCTTCATCGACTCAATAGGCATGAATTTGAGCAAACTCCGGGAGTTGGTGATAGACAGGGAGGCCGGGTGTGCTGCAGTCGATGGGGTCACAACGAATTGGACACGACTGAGCGACTGAACTGAACTGAACAATGAGAAACTACTGTATAGCACAAGGAACTCTATTCAATGCTCTGTGGTGACCTAAGTTAGAAGGAAATCCAAAAAGGGAAGCATTTATGTATAAATATTGCTGATTCAATTTGCTGTTTAGCAGAAATTCACACAACATTGTAAAGCAACTATACTCCAATAACGACAACAAAATCCCATCTAACACAACAATTTGGCATTAATATAAAATTTCCAAGTTTTGTGTCCCAAGAATGCAGTCTCTCCATCAGGCCAATGATGATGTAAAAGAAAGTACTTAACATCGTACCTGGGATATAGGAGCCACTCAATAAATGTTTGTTTTCAAAACAAAAATAGTATCCAATTCCAAAAATGATTGAGTTAATTTGGAGGAGAGTGAAAAAGTTGGCTTAAAGCTGAACATTCAGAAAACAAAGATCATGGCATCTGGTCCCATCACTGCAGGGGAAATAGATGGGGAAACAGTGGAAACAGTGTCAGACTTTATTTTGGGGGGCTCAAAAATCACTGCAGATGGTGACTGCAGCCATGAAATTAGAAGACGCTTACTCCTTGGAAGAAAAGTTATGACCAACCTAGATAGTATATTCAAAAGCAGAGACATTACTTTGCCGACTAAGGTCCGCCTAGTCAAGGCTATGGTTTTTCCTGTGGTCACGTATGGATGTGAGAGTTGGACTGTGAAGAAAGCTGAGCGCCGAAGAATTGATGCTTTTGAACTGTGGCGTTGGAGAAGACTCTTGAGAGTCCCTTGGACTGCAAGGAGATCCAACCAGTCCATTCTGAAGGAGATCAGCCCTGGGATTTCTTTGGAAGGAATGATGCTAAAGCTGAAACTCCAGTACTTTGGCCACCTCATGCGAAGAGTTGACTCATTGGAAAAGACTCTGATGCTGGGAGGGATTGGGAGCAGGAGGAGAAGGGGACGACCGAGGATGAGATGGCTGGATGGCATCACCGATTCGATGGATGTGAGTTTGAGTGAACTCTGGGAGTTGGTGATGGACAGGGAGGCCTGGCGTGCTGCGATTCATGGGGTCGCAAAGAGTCGGACACGACTGAGCGACTGAATTGAACTGAAAATGTTCATAAAATATTCCTTAAGGTCATTTATAAGACAAGCATGGTCTCACTTCAATGAAATTAATGCCAACTACTCCAAAACTTACTGATTTTCTTTTTAAGCTTGGGATAGGTTTCCCTTAATCAGAGTTCACTTTTTCAAAATGAGTAGTTGTTGATTCCTGGCCTGAGTATATCCAAACCTAGTCTTGCGAAATGAAGAAGGTTGTGAAAAGGATGCATAAATAATTGGAGGTAGAAAATCATTTACTTCTGTGCCCTTCATTAAGTTTTCACCATTTCCTCAGCCAAGGTGGAAGAAACCAAAGTCACAGAACATCTGAACTCTGTCCAAACTTCAGCTGCATTTTAAAATTTCAGGTTAGGATGCATAATATATTAATCCTATACAACTTTATTGTCTTCACTTTAAAATTTATTTTAAGTAGATTGCTACATTATGGTAATGTACTAAATTACCTAAAGCAAAGTAATACAATGATTAACTGACTATAAACATTGGTTTATGGTCAGATTATAAAGTACTACAATGATTAACATTATGCATTTTCATAGCACTAGAAAATTGCAGGATGAAATATCTGTGGATTGACTCAGTGCCATTAAGAATAATAAAACAGTGGTATAACTCAGTCTCAAGTTACATCTTGAGAGTAAACTTGGTTTTAAATCTCCTCTCTAAGTGGTTGAGAAATTCATTAATTTAAAATGCCCAAAGCTCACCAAATACAAGGTAGAGAATGCAAGTATTCATGCAAATTTATGATATTAAGGAAAATAGGATTTAACCAACAGTTTTCTAAAGTACTTGTCTCTAATAGTTTGCTATAGAAAAATCAGAACACATCAATCTTATTTATAATGTATTCTTTCAATGATAAAATAAAATTGATATACTTAAGATTTATCTCACCTTCTCTCAAAAATAGATCTGAATTGGGCTACAACCTTAAAAATACACTCTCAGATTTAAAGAAGCCTAGTTCATCAGTTCTATAACATAATGTAATAGACTGATTCTTTGTGGAAAGCACAACACAGAGAAATAAAGACCTGGAGGAGAAATTATGCATTTTTCTGTTCTTTAAAGATAAAGGGTTGAAATACAGGTAGGCACCAATATAAGATTTGGGCATCAAGGCAGAAGTCTAAGAAAGGCAGAAGTCTTTCTGCCTAATACTAATACTAGAGAATATTAGAGAATACTAATACTAGAGAATACTGCAGCAGAAGTGTCTGGGCTTGAGTTCTTACATGATACATAAATGCTACATAATTTTAGGCAAGTTACCTTCATTTTATCATCTGAAAAATGGGCATACCTCTCAGTTGCTGAATTAAATAAAAATTGTAAAGTGACCAGCCCATAATAGACAATAAATCACAACTATTTTCATTAATGCTATTATTATAATACTAGTTGATCACAACCAGTTGATTATCATTAGATTCTAATGATAGCAAACAGTTTCAACAAAAGAAGAAATAAAGCAAACCTGGCAAGGCCAGTTTAAGAATACTGTCTTGATGGAACTGATATGAACTTGGGAAACTGTATTAATTTCTAAAATACATATGCCGATCATTTTATATTATACAATGCCATCTGCCCAGTCCTTGGAAAGTAAATAGAAGAGTCTGAGTCTTTCCTGAAACTGAACTTTGATTATAAATGTTGCTTCTTCACTGGGTAACCCATCACAATACAATTGCTTATGTTTTTGTCCACTTTTCCCTAAATTATGAGCAGTTTTCAAACAGTAGGTCATATTTTCTATGATATTGGCTCCCAACATAATTATAAGTTTTTAATAGCTGCTCAGTAAAGATGGGTTAAACTAACATGAAATTTAACAAATGCCTAAAGAAGAACAGAAAATTTTTCAATTAATGAAACATTGCTGGTCTATATTGAGCTAGTGTTGTAATAGCCATTATTATGGGCTTCCCTGGTAGTTCAGCTGGTAAAGAATCTACCTGCACTTCAAGAGACCCCAGTTTGATTCCTGGGTCAGGAAGATCCCCTGGAGAAGGGATAGGTTACCCACTCCAGTATTCTTGGGCTACCATCTGGTGGCTCAGACAGAAAGGAATCTGCCTGCAATGCAAGAGACCTGGATTCGATCCCTGGGTTGGGAAGATCCCCTGGAGGAGAGCATGGCAACCCACTCCAGTAATCTTGCCTGGGAAACCTCATAGACGAGGCGCCTACGGGGCTACAATCCATGGGGTTGCAAAGAGTCAGATACAACTGAGTGACTAAGCACAGCACAGCATCCATTGGTATCCATATGTCCATTTAATTAACTTTATAAACTCCCATTGGCATCCATATATCTATTTAACTGCATGTTTGAAAAGTTCCTCCCCACTGTGTTTATTATATAACATTAAAAGAAAATATATTAATAAATTGAACAAGTCAATCATACGTTTTTCACGCTGTGTTTCTCAGTATGAAGAACACAGGCATAAACTGAGTAATTCTAGACTTTCCAACATGATCACTATAACATAATGTTCTGAAAATTATAAAAGTCAAACTTACTGGTTCTTATCATCTGCAAAAATATCAATGTAATGCTCCTGGGTTGGGTGGGTTGTGTGACAGGCAAAATGACACCAAAGTCATTTTGTATCCATAGACAGAAATTTAATATTCCTTGATAATAAATCTACAAAGGCAAAGAGTTTAGTTTGTTGTTTCTTTTCTTAGTTCCATACGTCTCTATATGGTATCCATATCCTTCTTGCTTAACTCAATTTTGTTCCATTTTTCTTACCCCTAAAAAATAAGAACAAATTTTTGACCACAGTATCACTATATAGAGTATTTCTGAAGCAGAGTTCTCTCAAACTGAGGTTTCTGTCCTGCTTTTTAATTAATCTGTGTGAGATAAGTATAGAAATTTTAATCATCCTTATAGACACTTTCAAAGAGCAATGTATAGCAGTCTGTGACTCTTTGTTGTCTCTCTCTGTTATGTCTGTTCTGATTATACTTGGCAGAAAACAACAAAATTCTGTAAAGCAAATTACCCTTCAAATAAAAATAAATAAATAAAATTCAGGCTTGCATTGTGTACATTATAAGTCTATTTCATAAGTAACGCATCTGTATTGCATTTCATCAAATTGGGAAAAGAAACTAGTTAGTTTGAGAACTAGAAACTTCTCAAACCACAGATAGCTTGAGAAGTACTCTCCTAGAATATTATAATCTTTCCTCCTTGCAGTTTCTTAGAAAGCTAAAAGAACAAAAGCAAGCATTTTAACTTATTAAATAACTTGTACTACTTTGTTGTTTAATCTTCTCTGGGTGCCACATTCCAGTTGTTATTTATGTGGATGCAAAGCAGATACTACTTTAAGAAGCCACAGAGTTGTCAAAACTGAGTTTAACAACAAGCAATCTGATCACATTACTTTCCTGCTTCAAATGCTTCAATGACTTCTCTGAAAATGTGAAATACATATTTTTAAATGCTTTTGAAGGCTTAAAATATGCTCCAAGATTGGCCTGTGATTACTTCTTAGCTTCATCTCCTCTCTAGTCCCCATTCTCTTTCCCTCCAAGCAGACCACAGACACATGCTCTCATTGCCAGACCTCCAGTTATGTTTACCCTCTCTATGTCACCCTTCTCTCCCTCCCCCGTCCCTCTCTCTCTCTAAATCCCACCCCCCACACACCAATACACATGCACATTTGTGTACACCTATGCACATCACTAACATTGTTAATTCCTCTTTCTTTAGATGTCACAATATACTCCTANCAGAAAAACATCTATTTCTGCTTTATTGGCTATGCCAAAGCCTTTGACTGTGTGCATCACAATAAACTGTGGAAAGTTCTGAAAGAAATGGGAAACACTATTAATTTCTACCAATTGAGTCTTTCTGAACCAGTATGTCACTGTCCTATTAAATATTTACTATACTTCTATTTATTTATATTTTACTTAATATAACTCAGTTATTTCATACATCTCTGAAGTATATAACTTTGTTAAAATTTTTCTTATATATATTTGTATTTTATCCATTACTTTTTTTAAATTACATTTTTAATTGATATTTGATTACATAGAGCAAAACTTTATTTTCATATGTTAATTGGCACCCCACTCCAGTACTCTTGCCTGAAAAATCCTATGGACGGAGGAGCCTGGTAGGCTGCAGTCCATGGGGTCGCTGATGGTTGGACACGACTGAGCGGCTTCACTTTCACTTTTCACTTTCATGCATTGGAGAAGGAAATGGCAACCCACTCCAGTG
>SJYX01018331.1:487498-546265 GCA_006410675.1 Oreotragus oreotragus | reverse complement strand
TGGATCACAATAAATTGTGGAAAATTCTGAAAGAGATGGGAATACCAGACCACCTGACCTGCCTCTTAAGCAACAGTTAGAACTGGATATCGAACAACAGACTGATTCCAAATAGGAAAAGGCATATGTTAAGGCTGTATATTGTCACCCTGCTTATTTAACTTATATGCAGAGTACATCATGAGAAATGCTGGGCTGGAGGACGCACAAGCTGGAATCAAGATTGGTGGAAGAAATATCAATAACCTCATTTATGCAGTTGACACCATATGGCAGAAAATGAAGAAGAACTAAAGAGCCTGTTGATGAACGTGAAAGGGGAGAGTGAATCCCATCACTTCATGGCAAATAGATGGGGAAACAGTGGAAACGGTAGGAGGCTAACTTTATTTTTCTGGGCTCCAAAATCACTGCAGATGGTGACTGCAGCCATGAAATTAAATGATGAAATGGCAATCCACTTGGAGAAGGAAATGGCAATCCACTCCAGTACTGTTGCCTGGAAAATCCCATGGACAGAGGGGCCTTGTAGGCTACAGTCTATGGGGCCGCAAAGAGTCAGACACGACTGAGCGACTTCACTTTTGCTTCACTTACTCCTTGGAAGGAAAGTTATGACCAACCTAGACAGCATATTCAAAAGAAGAGACATTACTTTGCCAACAAAGGTCCAACTTTAAGGCTATAGTTTTTCCACTGGTCATGTATGGATGTGAGAGTTGAACCATAAAGAAAGCTGAGCGCTGAAGAATTGATGCTTTTGAACTGCGGTGTTGTAGAAGACTCTTGAGAGTCCCTTGGACTGCAAGGAGATCCAACCAGTCCATCCTAAAGGAGATCAGTCCTGGGTGTTCATTGGAAGAACTGATGTTGAAGTTGAAACTCCAATACTTTGGCCACCTGATATGAAGAGCTGACTCCTTTGAAAAGACCCTGATGCTGGGAAAGATTGAAGGTGGGAGAAGAAAGGGATGACAGAAGATGAGTTGGTTGGGTGGCATCACCGACTCAATGGACATGTGTTTGGGTGGACACCGGAAGTTGGTAATGGACAGGGAGGCCTGACGTGCTGAGGTTCATGGGGTCGCAAAGAGTCAGACATGACTGATTGACTGAACTGATGTCTTATAAATAAAAGTATCTATTCAGATTCTCTCCTTATTTTTAATTGGGTTGTTTGGCTTTTTGATGTTATATGAGTTCTTTCTTGAACGTATTGTATGCAGATATCTTTTCTCATTCAATAGATGGCCTTTTAATTTTGTTGTGTTTCCTTCACTGTGCAAAAGCTTTTAGTTTGATGTAGTCTCTTTAATTTTGCATTTTTTCCTTTTCTTGAGGAGACATACCCTCCAAAATATTACTAAGACCAATGTCAAAGAACTTGCTCCTTATGTTTTCTTCTAGAAGTTTTATCATTTGAGGTTTTACATTTAAGTCTTTAATCCACTTTGAATTTGTTTTTGTGCATGGTGTGAGAAAGTGGTCTACATTTATTCTTTTGCATTTGACTGTCCAGCTTTCCCAACACCATTTATTGAAGAAGCTATCTTTTCTCCATTGTGTTTCTTGCCCCCTTAATCATAGATTAATTGCCCATATAAGTGTATGTATATTTCTGTGCTCTATATTCTGTTCCATTGACATATGTGTCTGTTTTTGAGCCAGTACCATACTCTTTTGATTACTATAGTTTTGTAGTATAGTTTGAAATCAAAAGGAATGATACCTCCAACTTTGTTCCTTTATCTCAATATTGATTTTATTTTGGGGGATCTTTTGTGTATCCATACAAATTTCAGAATCATTTGTTCTAGTTCTGTGAAAAATTCCATTAGTATTCTGATGAAATTGTATTGAATCTATAGATTGCCTTGAGTATAATAGTCATTTAAACGATATTAATTCTTCTAGTTCATGAGCACAGTTTATCTTTTAATCTGTTTCTGTCATCTTCAATTTCATTCATCAGGGCCTTTTAGTTTTCTGAATACAGGTTTTTTACCTCCTTAGATTTACTCCTAGGTATTTTATTCTTTTTGATGTGATTCTAAATGAGGTTGTTTCCTTAATTTATCTTTCTGATAGAGCATTGTTAATGTATGGAAATGCAATAGACTTCTGTATATTAACTTTGCATTCTACAACTTTACTGAATTCATTAATAAATTATAATAGTTTTTGGTGGCATCTTTAGAATTTTTTATGGTATAGTACCATGTCATTTGCAAAGAGTAACAGTTTTGCTTCTTCCTTTCCAATATGGATTCCTTTTTTTTTTTTTTTTAACTTGTCTGATTGTTGTGGTTAGGACTTCCAATACTGTGTTGAATAAAAGTGGCAAAACTGGACTTTCTTGTCTTGTTCGTGATCTTAGAGGAAAAGTTTTCAGTATGGTGAGTATAGTAATAGCTATGGACTTGCAATATCAATATATGACCTTTATTATGTTGAAGTATATTCCCTTTATATCTATTTTGTTGAAAGTTTTTTACATAAATGGCTGTTTAATTTTGTCAAAAGTCTTTTTTACATCTATTGAGATGATATGTTTTTTACTCTTAATTTTGTTAATGTGGCATATCACATCAGTAGGATTACAGATACTGAAACAGCCTTGCATCACTGAGATAAATTCCATTTGATCATGGTGTATGATCCATTTAATATATTATTGAATTTGATATGCTAATATTTTTTGAGGATTTTTACATATATGTTCATCAATGATATTGACTTGTAATTTTGTGAGTGTGTGTGTGTGATATCTTTGTCTGGTTTTGGTATAAGGGTGATGCAGTCCTTGTAGAATGAATTCAGAAGCTTTCTGTGCTCTGCAATTTGGGGGAATAGTTTGAGAAGTATTATCTCTTTTCTCTAAGTTTGGTAAAATTTACCTGTGAAGTCTCCTGGTTCTAGATATTGTTTGGCGTTGGGGGTAGGGGAGGCAGATTTTTAAAATGTTACTAATTCAGTTTCATTGCTGATAATTGATATGTTTAAGTTTTCTATTTCTTCCTATACCTGTCTTGGGATATTGCACACTTCTATTATTTCTTCTAAGTTGTCATTTTTATTGATGTGTAATTGTTCATAATAATAGCTTATGATCCTCTGTTTTTCTTTGGTATTTATTGTGACTTCTTTTTCATTTCTGATGATCTGTCTGGATGATCTGGGCCCTCTTTTTTTTCTTGGTGAATCTGGCTGAAGTTTTATCAATCTTGCTTGTCTTTTCAACAAACCAGGTCTTCATTTCATTCATTCATTTTCCTTTGTTTTCTGTGTAGTAAAAATAGTCTCTTTTATTTATTTCTTCCCTGTTCTTTAGTATTTCTTTCATTCTAATAACTTTCCGTCTCATTTGTTTTTCTTTCTCTAGTTCCTTTAGGGTTAGGGTTAAGTTGTTTGAGATTGTTCTTGTTTCCTGAGGTAGACTTCTATTGCTATAAACTTTCCTCTTAGAACTGGTTTTGCTGCATTTCATAGATTTTGAGTTTTGTTTCTGTTTTCATTTGTCTCCAGATGTATTTTTATTTCTTCAGGGATCCATGATTGTTTAAGAGCATTTTGTTTAGCCTCCATGTTTGTGTGTTTTGCAGGTTTTTTCTTATAATTGATTTCTAGTCTCTTAACCTTGTGGTCAGAAGAAGAAGCTTGATATGATTCCAATCTTCTTAAATTTACTGAGACTTGTGAATTGACCTGAAATCTATCCTGGAGACTTTTCCATGTGAACTTGAAAAGAATATGTATTCTGCTGCTTTTGGATGGAATGTACATATACATATACATTAAGTACATTTGATCTGATGTTTCATTTAAGGCCAGTGGTTCCTTATTGATTTTCTGTCTGGGTGATCTGTCCATTGATGTAAGTGGAGTGTTTATGTCCATTATTGTTATTGCATTATTGTAAATTTCTGTCTTTATGTCTGTTAATATCTTCTTCTTGGTTGATCCCTTGATCATTATGTAATGTCCTCATTTGTCTCTTGTTACAGTCTTCTTTTAAATTTGATTTTGTCTGATATAAATATTGTGTACCCAAGCTTTCTTTTCATTTCTATTTATATGGTATAACTTTTTCCATCCTCTCACTTTCAGTGTGATCTAAAGTGAGTCTCTTGTAGGCAGCATAAATGAGTCTTTTTTTGTGTTCATTCATCCACTCTGTCTTTTGATTGGAGCATTAGGCTCATTTATATTTAAAGTAATTTTTGATAGGTATGTGCTTATTGCCATTTTGTTAATTTTTAAATGGGTGTTTAGCAGTTGTTTTTTTGTTTTTGTTGTTCTTTTCTTCTTCTGTTACTCCCTTCTCTTGTGATTTGATGACCACTTTTAATGTTATGTTTGGATTCTTTCTCTTTTTTGTATGTATATATTTTTGATTTGTGGATACCATGAGGTTTATATACAACAATCTATATATATACATGATTATTTCAAGTTGCCTTATCCTTTAAGTTCAAACATAGTTTAAAAATCCTACATTTTTACTTCCCCCAACAAGAATTTAATATTTTTTAACATCATATTTTGTATCTTTTAATTTTGTTTATGCCTTAGTTACTTATTGTGGCTATAGATGATTTTACTGCTTTTGTCTTTAACCTTTCACTAGCTTTATAGGTGGTTTGCTTACTTCATTTACAGTATATTTGACTCTACCAATGAGATGTTTTCCTTTATCAGTTTTATGTTTCTAGCTGTGGCCTTTTCTAATTAGAAAAGTCAATTTAATATTTCTTATAGAGTCAGATTCATGATACTGAACTCTTTTAACTTTTGATTGTCTGTATAACTTTTGATTTCTCCTTCAAATCATAAGGAAAGCCTTGATAGATCATTCTTCATTGCAAGCTTTCCTCTTTCATCACTTTAAATATATCATGCCATTCCCTTGTGACGTGCAGAATTTCTGATGATGAGTCAGCTAATTATCTTATGAGAGTTCCTTTACTTTTTACATATACTTTTTACATATAACTTGTTGCTTTTCCCTCACAAAAAAAAGTTCTCTCTTTATCTATAATTTTTGCCATTTTAATTACAGTGTTCTTGGTGTGGTCCTCTTTGGGTTGATCCTGTTTGTGATTCTGTGCTTCTGGAACTTGGATGCTTGTTTCCTTTCCCAGATTAGGAAAGTTTTCTGCTATTATGTCTTCAAATAATTTCTCTGCTCTTTTATCTCTCTCTTCTGTAATACAAATGATAGTATGTTTGATATTATTTCAGAAGTCTCTTCTCTTTATGATAAGTCCCCTACATACCAACACATTTCATTCCAAGAAGATATTGGTAAGTCCAATTTATTCATAAGTCCAGCAAAGTTAGCCTAGGTACCCAACTAACAAAATTGGCTATACAGTACTATACTGTAATAGTTTTATAATACTTCTCACAAAAATAATACATAAAAACAAGCACCCCCAAAATATTTTTAATCTTACAGCGAAATGAAGTGAAGTCGCTCAGTCGTGTCCGACTCTCTGCACCCCCATGGACTATAGCCTACCAGGCTTCTCTGTCCAGGGGATTTTCCAGGCAATAGTACTGGAGTGGATTGCCATTTCCTTCTCCACAGGATCTTCCTGACCCAGGGATGGAACCCAGGTCTCCTGCTTTGTAGACAGACACTTTACCATCTGAGCCACCAGGGAAGTCCAGTACAGTATTATCAGCTGCATCACCGCTGCTTTTATACTTGCTTTCAGACATCCTGGGCTTGAAATAAAGATACCGTACTATGGTATTTTGTACAATACAGAGTCGGACACAACTGAAGCGACTTAGCAGCAGCAGCAGCATACAGTAAAGTACACAAATGCACAACCACTTGTAGAGAATGCATACACATGACAATGTACACCAAACATGTGAACTAACTCACATGACTGAATATATAAGTACACTTTCACATCTTTGAAAATTTGCAACTTGAAGGTTCATATGTAAGGAAATTAACTGTATTCTTTTTTGTTGTTGTTCAGTTTCAGTGATTTCCACTGAACTGTATCTTTTAGTTTGCTTATCCATTCTTCTTTTTCGTCTAGTCTACTGTTGACTCCTTCTAGGGTATTTTTAATTTCAGTTATATTCTTCAGCTCTGTTTGGTTCTTCTTTATGTCTTCTAGCTCTTTGTGCAGTTTCACTGTGTTCATTCAATCTTTTCCTTAGGCCTTTGAGCATTTTTATGATTATTGCTTTGAGTTCTTTGTTGGGTAGATTTCTTATTTCTACTTCATTTAGTTCTTTTAAGGTTTTATCTTGTTCCTTTGTTAGAAACATATTCCTCTACTGACTCATTTTACCTAATTCACTGTTTATATTTCTGTGTAGTTGGTAGGTTGGTTACATTTTCCGGTTTTGGAGAACAGAGGAGACATGTGTCCCAGCAGTGTACTCCTCATCTAGTCACCAGAACTCTGTGCTGTAGGGGTAGCCTATGTGGGCTTCATGGGTCTTTCTGTTATAGGTGGTTGACTACCATGGGAAGCCCAGTTAGCATGGCTGCCCTCGGTCTGGTTGGTTGTCAGACCCTGCCATGTGAAGAGGCTACTGGCCACTGGTGGTGAGTGGAGCTCTGTCACAAAACAGCTGGTTCAGAGTTCCTGAAGCCTAGAGGTGGTGGGTTGAGTCAGGTCTTAGGATTGGTGATGTGGATCCAGGATGCCTGATCTACTGTTGACCTGTGATGAATGGCGTGGGTTTCTGACATAGCTGGCTGCAGGGTGTCTGGGTGTCTAAAAGCTGACGTTGGTGGGCTGGTGAGTGGGGCTGGATCCTGGCTGGATAGTGATCCTGCTGCTACTGCTGCTAAGTCACTTCAGTCATGTCCGACTCTGTGTGACCCCATAGACGGCAGCCCACCAGGCTCCCCCATCCCTGAGATTCTCCAGGCAAGAACACTGGAGTGGGTTGCCATTTCCTTCTCCAATGCATGAAAGTGAAAAATGAAAGGGAAGTCGCTCAGTCGTGTCCAACTCTTCGCGACTCCATGAACCACAGCCTACCAGGCTCCTCTGTCCATGGGATTTTCCAGGCAAGGATAATGATCCTAAGGTGTCTTAAAGCTAGTATCAGTCTGCTATTTGGGGTGGGGGCGGGGTTAGGTCTTGGAAATAGTATTGGTCCTCTGGTGGGTGGAGCTGGGACCTGGGGTCTTTGGTTTCAGGACCCAGGCATCTGGAGCCGATGATGACCCATAGGTGAGTGGGCCTGGGTAGCCTCTGGGTAGCTCACTGGTGGATGGAGCCAGGTCCCAATGCCTCCAGTTGCAGAGCCCTAGAGAGTTTGTGCCTACCGTCTAGTGAGTGAGGCTCGTTCCGGTGCTAGCATCAGCCAGTGGTGGGTGCAGCTGGGTCCCAAGGTTTCTGGCTGCAGGATTATAGGGATCCTGAGGCTAGTGCTGGCTCACCATTGGGTGGAGCTGAATTCCGGGGTCTTGGGATGCAGGCCCCTTGGGGTTCCACAGTTGATTTCAGCCCACTAACACCCAGGTCAAGCCCAGGGGTCCCGGGCTGGTGCCAGCTCACTGGTGAATGGAGCTGGAGCTTGTGGTCTCTGGCTGCAGGGCCTTGGGGGTTCCTGGAGGTGGTTTTGGCTGCTGGTGAATGGGCTAGTTCCTGATATGGCTGGCTGCAGACTCCAGGGAACCTGAAGCTGGGTCAGCCTGTTAGCCCACTGTAGGTAGGGCCAGACCCTCGGGCACCAGCTGAGGGGCCCAAGATGCCCCAGAGCTGATGCTGGTCTGCTACTGGGTGCAGCCAGGACCTAGGTGGTCCTGGTTCTAGTGCTGGTGGGCAAGACTGGGTCCTGGGCCCTCTGAGAACGGGTCACATCCTGGTGGCAGGTGGGGGTTCAGGAGCCCTAATGCAGCTGGCCTGGTGGTGGATGTGGCTGTGCCCCTGCCCAGCTAGCTGCCTGACCTAAGGCATCCAAGTACTGGTTCTGTCACTGGTGGGCAGGGCCAGGCCCCAGTGCTAATAAGCTAGAGGGACAACTCTAAAATGGTGCTTGCCAGCATTAATGTCTTCATGGTAGAATGAGCTCCCTATAATGCCTGCTGTTAGCATCTGTGTCCCCCAAAGTGAGCTCTAGTTGCCTCTCTGGGAGTCTCCAAGATCAGCAAATGAGTCTGACCCGCGCGCTTCTTTCAAACTGCTGCTGCTTGCCTAGGTTGCAGCTATGACATTTTGTGTGCACCCTTTAGGAGTGGAGTTTTGTGCTTCCTCCAGCCCTATGGCTCTCCCCAAAGTAAGCCCTGTTTGCCTTCAGAGCCTCTGATGTTCACCTTCCCAGTGCAGGAAGCCCCAAGGTGGGGAGCCTAATGTGTGGCTTGGACTCCTCATTCCTTGAGGAGAACCTCTGCAACTGTAATTATCCTCCCATTTGTGAGTCACCAACCTACGGATATGAGTCTTGACTCTACTTGACTATAAAGACTGTACTGTCTTTATAGTCTTCTTACCCATCTTATTACTGTTCCTCCTTTTTATCGTTAATTGTAGATTACTTCTGCTAGTGTTTAGGTCATTTTCATCAATAGTTGCTCTGTGAATAGTTGTAATTTTGCCATGTCTGTGAGAGAAGATGAGCTAGGGTCTGCCTACTCCACCATCCTGGCCACTTCCCTGAACAGGCATTTAAAACACACACACACACACACAAACACAAAGCAACAATAAATATATGGCCATCTTCATACATGGTCATTTAGATGTATACTCCTCTACAGGTAAGTGTGATAAAGGTGATAATTGCGCCTTTGTCTTGTTCTCTTCACTGGATATTAACTCCTCAAAGCAAAGACTATGCTTCTTCATAATATAACTCTTTCTGTAGAGTGCACGCTACATGGTGAGTCACTGATGCAGGTAGTGATGGCATTGAAGATGAAGATGCAAAACACATTCCATATAATAATTTACAGGTATTTCTCTTTCCGACTTCACCCTGTATGACTATCTCTAGGTCCATCCTCATCTACAGGTGACCCAATTTTGTTCCTTTTAATGGCTAAGTAACATTTCATTGTATATATGTACCATATCTTTATCAATGTGGTTCTCTGATGATGGACATTTAGGTTGCTGGCATGTCCTGGCTATTGTCAACAGTGCTACAGTGAACATTGGAGTGCATGTGTGTATTTTTTTTATTAATTGACATGTTTACACTACCATGTGTAAAATATAGCTAATGGGAATGTGTTACATAGCACAGGGTGCTAAGCTTAGTGTTCTATGGTGATCTAGATGGGTGGGATGTAGGGGGAGTTGGAGGGAGGTCCAAGAGGGAAGGGATATATGTATCCAAATAGCTGACTCACTTCATTGTGCAGCATATACTAACACAATATTGTAAAGCAATTATAACCCAGTTTAAAAAATTATAGGTAATGGACCTCTATCCAGAAGTCTGAAATCACTTCATAGGTGTGCTTTCCATATTCCCTGACATTGTTAGAAAGTGACATATTTACAAGCTATACATTTAGAGCTCTTAGATCCCAATAAAACCTCTTGGTCCTAACAAGGAAAGCTCTATTCTGTGTTTTTGTTTTAATGGAGGATGTTTAACCACTGTGCTAACTGGTGAACTGTCCTGTGTACATGTCTGTAAAATTAGCCAGGAGTTTGCCATACTATATTATATCTATTAAGTGGAGAAGTTAAACAGTGAGTAGTAAGTAGACTACTAAGTTATATTCCTTCAAGGGATAGATTTAAAACTATAAAAGTGTAGAAAATAAAACTAATTAAAAGACATTTAAACTTTCTGTTTTCATGTTAGCCAGAAGGAACAACTGGTTTAGATATATGTAGGAGTCACAATGGCACCCCACTCCAGCACTCTTGCCTGGAAAATCCCATGGATGGAGGAGCTGGTAGGGTGCAGTCCATAGGGTCGCTGAGGGTCGGACACGACTGAGCGACTTCACTTTCACTTTTCACTTTCATGCNACTAATTAAAAGACATTTAAACTTTCTGTTTTCATGTTAGCCAGAAGGAACAACTGGTTTAGATATATGTAGGAGTCACAATGGCACCCCACTCCAGCACTCTTGCCTGGAAAATCCCATGGATGGAGGAGCTGGTAGGGTGCAGTCCATAGGGTCGCTGAGGGTCGGACAAGACTGAGCGACTTCACTTTCACTTTTCACTTTCATGCACTGGAGAAGGAAATGGCAACCCACTCCAGTGTTCTTGCCTGGAGAATCCCAGGGACGGGGGAGCCTGGTGGGCTGCCTTCTATGGGGTTGCACAGAGTCGGACACAACTGAAGCGACTTAGCAGCAGCAGCAGGAGTCACCCAGGTTCTATTTTCCTCATCAAGACTTGCAGTGAATCTACCCCAGCTTATGAATGGCCAACATCCTACTTTCCTTCCAGTATTGTATTTAATTTTTATACAGGAAAGAAGAATTCATCTATTTAGATGCTTTCAACTTCAGCTCTCTCAACTCTTAGAACTGCAGCAGCTAGGATTTCTTTGATCTGAACTATGTGATATGGGAAACTCTCCCTGCTATAATTTGCAGACATAGCTTTCCTAACTTAAATTTAGCACAAAAAATAAGATAAATTAAACTTTAAAGAGTATTTGCCTGAGAATTCAGGTGCTGGGAGATAATATCAAATTAAATACCTCTTCTTGTGTATTTGATTATTCTTACTCTTGATATTTTTGGTTTAGGCTAACCTTCCTGAACATATATAAGTGTAATTTAATATGAAAGGGCTTTATCTCATCCAAAGCTGCCTTTATGACTTCATCCCATCACTTACATTTTTCCTTCCATAGCACACTCTTTTTCAGTCCCTAAGGCTGAGATGTGTATAAGAGACAGGTGCTATGCTTAGTCACTCAGTCATGTCTGACTCTTTGCAATCCCTGCCAGTGTAGCCTGCCAGGCTCCTCTGTCCATGGGGATTCTCCAGGCAAGAATACTGGGGTGGGTTGCCATGCCCTCCTCCAGGGGATCTTCCCAACCCAGGAATTGAACCAGGGTCTCCTGCATTGCAGGTGGATTCTTTTCCAACTGAGCAATCAGGGAAGCCCCCCATTCAAAGTGAGAGAGCACTGAAATATGTATACTAGCATGTAAGAAACGAATCGCCAGTCTATGTTCAATGCAGGATGCAGGATGCTTGGGGCTGGTGTATGGGGATGATCCGAAGGGATGATGTGGGGTGGGAGGTGGGAGGGGGGGTTCATGTTTGGGAGTTCATGTACACCCGTGACGGATTCATGTCAATGTATGCCAAAACCAATACAGTACTGTAAAGTAAAATAAAGTAAAAAAAAAAATAAAAAAATAGAAATGGTGAAACTAGTTTTGATTTAGAACCAATATTATATATTTTTATTTACCCCACTGTTTGTGCTTATCCAGCATCACTGTAAAGCAACTACCACAGGTATCACCGTGAAAGATGTTATTCAGATGCTTTAGTGGGCACATAATGTTGTCAGTGTTTACTTAAGTATTTGATTCCATAATTATAATCTCCCCTGTTAATATTTCACCTTTAGTGTTCTTTATTGGGGCATAATTATTGCTTGAGTACTTCTAATGATAGTTAGAAAAATATATATATTCCATGCAACTTTAAAATGCCTTCCAATGTGCATATTGTTTCAGAAGCATCAAAGGCCCATGTATGCTGGTGGGAAAAACACCAGAAACACTGGGATTAAGACAGTTCATTATGTTCAGGTAACCAAAGTCCTATATGTGGTCTTTTTGTTGTTGATATATACTATAAGGCTAAAATAAAATATGCTTACTATTTACAACATGGTTAAATGAATATGATTGATTGTGTTTCCTGACAGAATCAATCAAGCAATTCAAAAATTAAAAAAAAAAAAAGATAGCAAATATTTCTGTTTTGCAATCAGGTGATAAAATTCACCACTATTTCTGAAATAAAGTACAAAGATAATATGTTTTTGTCACCAATACTTGGGTTGGCTACTTACTCCATAACCAAACTAAAATTTCTGAATAGTTCCAATCTATATAGAGGTGTTGGTTGTTGGCCTTTTTCTTTGCAGTGTTTTGTTTCTAAACTTCCTAGTAATCGAGAGACAAAGCAATACATAGGTGACATTAAAAGATTTATTATGAAAGATAATTGCCAGTTGGGCAAACTCTGAGAGATGGTGAGTGACAGGGAGGCCTGGCATGCTACAATCCATGGGGTCGCAAAGAGTCAGACATGACTGAGCAACTAACCAAAACAATTGCCAGAGTCAAACTACCTACTGGAAACAGGGATTCCCACACTGAAGTTAGGCTTTCTACAGAAAAGGTTCTCTAAAATAAACATCTCTAAGAGCATTATTGCTGAAAATACTTTTAACAACATGGCTTTGATAAACCTTTGAAATTATATTTGTTTTGTTTTTTTTTACTTTGAAAATACACAGTTCAAACAAATTGGACAACTTATCTAATTTGCTAAATCCTTGGGATTTTTAAAAATGTTTAGTTTTCTCATATACACAATGGTAGTAAAACTGAAGGGCAAGTATAAGTATTAAATGAAATTAAACGTGTTAAACACCTAGCACACACCCTAGAAATGGGTGGATGGGGCAGTGCAGTGAAAACCTCAAGCCTTGGCTTTCACTATTGAGACTAAATTCTTGCTTCAGTCTTAACTAACTGTGTGACCTGAGGACTAATTAGAACTTACAATGCTCAGCTGACAACAACATCATGACTTCTCTACTCATGATCAACAATTTTATTCCACTTTTACTATTCTCTTTTCCCTGTCATCTCCCCAGTTCTTCCCCTGATCTTCCTTTCCAGAAAAGTAACAAAAATATACAGGCTAATACCTGGGACATTGTCTTATTTCCCTTGAAATAGATCAACCCTGGCAGCTGTGCCTCGTCAACAGAAGTTATGCAATTTTAATCTCCTCCAATGAGCTCTCCTCTAAATAGCCAGATGTTTTATCTTGCACCACCACTGGGCAGATCAACTGAAAACAATAAATTTGATCCAAATTCTTGGCCTAGGGAACATCATGTGACTTTCAACTAGGAAAGCAGTGTTAACTTATAAAGAAATGGCTAATTACTGAATATTATTTCACCGTCCATTTTTTAAAACAAATGTTTTCTAAATCTACCCATGTTAGCTTCAGGCTTTATTGTCAGAGATAGTGTTCTTACTGATAACCCTGAAAAACATAGAAACTAGCTATGTTAGGTCTGCTCAGAGAAGTGAAATGGCGCACGTGGCACCTCTTTGGGCTTCCCCAGTGGCTCAGTGCTAAAGAGTCTGCCTGCCACTGTAGGACACACAGGAGATGCAGGTTCGATCCTTGGGTCAGGAAGATCCCCTGGAGGAGAAAATGGTAACCCACTCCAGTATTCTTGCTTGAAGAATCCCGTGGGCAGAGGAGCCTGTTGGGCTACAGTCCATGCAGTTGCAAAAAACTGGACACAACTGGGCACGAGCACATTTCTTTACACAGCACCCAACAGTGACTGACATCAGCCCTTAAATTACAGCTGTCATTCACTGTGACTGCAAAGTGACCTATCCTAATTTATGTTCAGTTCAGTCCAGTTCAGTCACTCAGTTGTGTCCAACTCTTTGCAACCCCATGTGCAGCATGCCAGGCCTCCCTGTCTATCACCAACTCCCAGAGTTCACCCAAACTCATGTCCATTGAGACGATGATGCCATCCAACCATCTCATCCTCTGTCATCCCCTTCTCCTCCTGCCCCCAATCCCTCCCAGCATCAGGGTCTTTTCCAATGAGTCAACTCTTTGCATCAATGGCCAAAGTACTGGAGTTTCAGCTTCAGCATCATTCCTTCCAAAGAAATCCCAGGGCTGATCTCCTTCAGAATGGACTGGTTGGATCTCCTTGCAGTCCAAGGGACTCTCAAGAGTCTTCTCCAACACCACAGTTCAAAAGCATCAATTCTTCAGCATTCAGCTTTCTTCACAGTCCAACTCTCACATCCATACATGACCACTGGAAAAACCATAGCCTTGACTAGACGGACCTTTGTTGGCAAAGTAATGTCTCTGCTTTTGAATATGCTATCTAGGTTTGTCATAACTTTCCTTCCAAGGAGTAAGTGTCTTTTAATTTCATGGCTGCAATCACCATCTGCAGTGATTTTGGAGCCCCCCCAAAATAAAGTCTGCCACTGTTTCTCCATGTATTTCCCATTAAATGATGGGACCAGATGCCATGATCTTAGTTAGTTTATATCAAATAGCACCCTTCAGTTTCAACTAATACCCAAAAAATAAGCACATTCTCATAAATAAGGAAAACCTAAATTTTCCAAATTAGCTCATCTCCAAAGCAAGAGTTAGTCCACAAATGTCCAACACTTCATAAGTCTATAGAGAACAAGATATCAAATGGCAACATGTAAATTTTTCCATTACTTGCACTCCCTTCCCTCATACTGAGTGGAAAAAGTGTAAGGTTTGGTTCAATTCATATAAACACAAATCCCAGCTCTATTACTTAATACTCGCTTACCCTTTGGATAAACAGTTAATTTCTCTGAACCTGAAATTCTTCATCTATAAAATGGAAAAGGCAATTATAGATCATTTTTATTATTAAGATAATTTTTGAAAAGATTAAATAAGATAATTCATGTAACATCCTTTAAAGAATGGCTGGGATATAATACTCTAGAAATGTTATTAATGCTCTTAATAATAATAATAGCACTGTACAAACTTCATGCACTCTTCTCATCACAGAAATATCCCTAGCTGATAAGAGTAACTTATTAAACCACTGGTGTATATCAATAATTTAATTATTAGTATCTGGGCTTCCCTGGTGGTTCAGACAGTGAAGAATATCCCTGAATACAGGAGACCTGGGTTCAATCCCTGGGTTGGGAAGATCCCCTAGAGGAGGGCATGGCAACCCCCTCCAGTATTGACTTGAGAAACCCATGGACAGAGGAGCCTGGCAGGCTACAGTCAATAGGGTTGCAAAGAGTCAACATGACTGAGTGATGGCATGTATGTATGTATCACCTAACCAAGAGCCAGGGTTTGTGTCTGTACCCTAAAGGTGTGACTGAGAGTCAAGATCAAATGTATGGCTCAGAAAGACCCCTCTGGAAATATTTGAACACCAAACTGAAGTCAATCCAAACACAGGATTTTGCCAAGAGTCAAAAGGAAAGGTGTTCAAGACCTATATTATATAAAGGATGGAAGAGACATGTGACATATGAAAAAGATGGAAACTATATAAATAGATCGCTGATATATATGGTACAAAATAAATTAAACTGTC
This sequence comes from Oreotragus oreotragus, assembly GCA_006410675.1. Classification (NCBI taxonomy): domain Eukaryota; kingdom Metazoa; phylum Chordata; class Mammalia; order Artiodactyla; family Bovidae; genus Oreotragus; species Oreotragus oreotragus. The sequence continues at coordinate 530,946 of SJYX01018331.1, read as the reverse complement.
AAGTTCTTTTGTTTAAACTTCCTAGAGCATGGATCCATCTTAATTTTCTCTAGCATATACCTCAGAAAACAAGTATGATTAAACCCAAATTCTCAACTTTAAAAAAAAAAAAAATGATGTTTCATTGTAGAAGAAAGAAAATGCTTACATCTGGTAAATAAAATATGATTAGTTTCATTAATATGTCAGACTAAACTATACATATGTTAATCAATATATTTATGTTAATTGCTAATTTTCATGTCTCTCAACAAAGGTGCAAATTGTGACATCATCTGACCTTCAAAGAACACATGATACCAGGGATATTTTTTTTTCCTTACTAAGTTGTGCAACTGCTAAAATTAATTGCACCCTAGGGCTATTATATTATGCATGAATTGTCACCCAAATGAATGACAATGTTTGGAAAGGAGTGAAAAAATAGGGATTTAGATGTGTTCTCAGTGAACGCTGCCAGCTACATGACAACTAACGTGATACTCAATTACAAGATCATTAATTAAGGCTATCAAACAAACCCACATATTTGTGCCCATCACTAGGATATTTTATCTCATCCTTTGAATTTTCTTTCAGTAAATGGGGAAAAAAACCTTCTCAGAGTAGTTTTTTGTGACTTTCATAGAGTAGGATTTATCACTTGATATGTGATAAATATGGTGATTTTGCTGTGCCCAATTCTATAATAACATGTAAAAAAATAGCAACAATATGCTTTTTTTTAAATCTCAGCCCTCAACAACAACAGTTAATAAGGGTCAGGTCTGGGGTTCTCCTCTTAAGACTGAGCAATGGGTGAAATCTTTAAAAGTTTCATTTCATGGGAAAATGAAGAATGTGCCATGAAGAGAGCCTTAAAAATATATGATTCATTATTTTCTTTTTTGGAAAGGAATTTAGCCAGTTATAACTGTAATCTAGGGGCTTTCCTGGTGGCTCAGTGGTAAAGAATCTTCGCCTGCCAACGCAGGAGACATGGGTTTGATCCCTGATCTGGGAAAACCCCACATACCCTGGAGCAGCTAAGACCATGTGCCACAAGTACTGAGCCTGTGCCCTTGAGCCCAGGAGCTGCAAATACTAAGCCCATGTGCTGCAACCAGACCCTCTGCTCCAGAAAACTAGCCACTACAATGAGAAGCTCAGGAATAGCATCTAGAGAGTCGTCCATGCTCACTGAAACTAGAGGAAACCTGGGCAGCAATGAGACCCAGCACAGCCACATTAAAAGAAAGAAAGCATAGCTAATATCACTTTATTCAGAAATAAGATGAACACATTGACTCAAATTTCTCCATATGTGAAGTAGATTCAGCTTTCATTTTACAAGATAATCAATGAATGCTTTGATACTTTCAATGAAATTCCTAGAAGTGTGTGTATATATAGACATATATGACACTGAATTCATTTTATCATATGTTATTTTATTATGTATTATAGAACCATCCCCCTGAAAAAGAAATGTAAAAAGGCAAAATGGTTGTCTGAGGAGGCCTTAAAAACAGCTGAGAAAAAAAAAAGAGAAGTGAAAGACAAAGGAGAAAAGGAAAGATACACCCATCAGAATGCAGAGTTCCAAAGAAAAGCCAGGAGAGATATGAAACCCTTCTTAAGTGAACAATGCAAAGAAACAGAGGAAAACAATGGAATGGGGAAGACTAGAGACCTCTTCAAGAAAATCAGAAATACCAAGGGAATATTTCATGCAACAATGGGCACAATAAAGGACAGAAAATGTATGGAGCTAACAGAAGCAGAAGATACTAAGAAGAAGTGGCAAGAATACACAGAACTATACAAAACTGATCTTAGTGACCTGGATAACCACAATGGTATGATCACTCACCTAGAGCCACATATCCTGGAGTATGAAGTCAGTGGGCCTTAGGAAGCATTACTACAAACAAAGCTAGTGGAGGTGATGGAATTTCAGCTGAGCTATTTCAAATACTAAAAGATGCTGCTGCTAAAATGCTTCACTCAATATGTCAGCAAATTTGGAAAAGTCACCAGTGGCCACGGAACTGGAAAAGGTCAGATTTCATTCCAATTCCAAAGAAGGACAATGCCAAAGAATGCTCAGACTACTGCAGAATTGCACTAATTTCACATGATTGCAAAGTAATGCTCAAAACCCTTCAATCTAGGCATCAACATTACATGAACCGAGAACTTCCAGAAGTACAAGCTGGATTTAGAAGTGGAAGAAGAACCAGAGATCAAATTGCCAACATCCATTGGGTCATAGAAAAAGCAACAGAATTCCAGAAAAACATCTACTTCTGCTTCTTTGAAGATGCTAAAGACTTTAACTATGTGGATCACAACAAACTGTGGAAAATTCTTAGACAGAACTAACAAACCGTCCTGAGACACCTGAGAAGCCTGTATGCAGGTCAAGAAGCAACATCTAGAACTGGACATGGAACAATGCATTGGTTCAAAACTGGGAAAGGAGTATGTCAAGGGTGTATACTGTCACCCTGCTTATTTAACTTATAAGCAGGGTACCTCATGTGAATTGCCAGGTTGGATGAAGTACAAGCTGGAATCAAGATTGCAGGGAGAAATATCAATAACCTCAGATATGCAGATGACCACTCTAATGGCAGAAACTGCAGAGGAACTAAAGAGCCTCTTGATAAAGGTGAAGAAGAAAGTGAAAAAGCTGGCTTAAAATTCAACTTTCAAAAAAATAAGATCATGGCATCTGGACCAATCACGTCATGGCAAATAGATGGAGAAACAATGGAAACAGTGACAGACTTTATTTTCTTGGGCTCCAGCGTCACTGTGGATGGTGACTGCAGCCATGAAATTAAAAGACACTTGCTCCTTGGAAGAAAAGCAATGACAAACTTAGAGAAACTGTTGACAAACTGTTAAAAAGCAGAGACATTACTTTGCCAACAAAGGCCTGTCTTAGTCAAAGCTGTGGTTCTTCCAAGCAGTCATGAATGGATGTGAGAGTTGGACCGTAAAAAATGCTGAGTGCCAAGGCACTGATGCTTTTAAATTGTGGTGCTGGAGAAGACTCATGAGAGTCCCTTGGACTGCAAGGAGATCCAACCAGTCAATCCTAAAGAAAATAAACCCTGAATATTCACTGGAAGGACTGATGCTGAAGCTCCAATACTTTGGCCAGTTAATACGAAGATCTGACTCATTGGAAAAAACCTTGATGCTGGGAAAGACTGAAGGCAGGAGGAGAAGGGGATGGCAGAGGATGAGGTGGTTGGATAGCATCACCGATTCAATGACATGAATTTGAGCAAACTCAAGGAGATTATGATGGACAAGGAAGCCTGGCATGCTTCAGTCCATGGGGGTGCAAAGCATCAGATATAACTGAGAGACTGAAAACCAACAGCAATGTATTATTTCATACATACAATAAAAATAAATGCAGATACATGCATATTGTTTTGTATATATTTAGTTTTTACATGTGTGTGTCTGTTTGTTCCAGGTTTAACCTAAAGGATATAAAATTTGTTTACTATTACCTTGTTGAATAATATGTTAGGGTTTCCCTGTTAGCTCAGATGGTAAAGAATCTGCCTGCAGTGTAGGAGACCTGGGTTCGATCGCTGCATTGGGAAGATCTCCTGGAGAAGGAAATGGCAGTGTTCTTGCTGAAGACTGGTGGACTGAGTCCAACTGGTGGACTCAGTCACAGGCAACTGAGCAATTACACTATTATAACAGTTAGCACAACTTAAAATATGAAGATGCATACACACTCACACATAGCACCTATTTAATTTATTTAGGGAGTGATGTCAGCACTCCAGGCAGGACCGCTAGGACTGGGGAAAGAGAGATCAAAATGGAGGCAGATGCACATACCAAAGGGCATCTGATGCATGAAGTTCCTGCTGAGTGTTTCTATGACTCCAGTAGAAATCTCACCCATGAGCCACTGGGAGAACCTCACCTGCCGCATAGGTATCCCCAGTGCTCCAAGGGCCAAACTCAAACTTCCCCATTCTTTGCATCTGGCTCCTGATGTTTAATTCAGAGCGCAGCTGCAACAGCAAGGTCCAGTAAACAGGAAGTCCCCTCAAAAAAAAACAATGGCTGGGAATTACGGGCAAGAGATAAACTATAACCATTAGCTGCAGCACCATCTTCTGGGGAGGGAGGAAGAGGTTTCCAGTAGTAGACAGGTGATTTGTAAGAACCAGAGAAGATATAGAAGATTAAGAATTCTGATACAAAAAGAAGTAAAAAGGTAGAGCAAGTGCATCCATACAAGGTTGGAGAAAGCCCAGATTTAAGTAGAACCAAAGAAGATTATGTCTCATCAGAAAATGACAAAGATTTGAGCAGGTGCTGGTTCATATGTGAAAATAGCAATGCAAAGCTTCAAGGAAAATAAAGCATCAAGTAAACACATCCACAAAGATATAATAATCCTCTATAAGTGAATTCAAAAGCACACAGTGCAGTATAACTAATAAAAAAAATTCAAAATAGCTCTTCTGGAGAAACTCAATGAGCACAAAGTAAACACAGAAACACGGTTCAGTTAAATCAGGACAACTGAACAAAATGAGAAACTTAATAAAGAGATAAAAATCTTTAAAAAAGAACCAACAAGAATTCTAAATCTGAAGAATTCAGTAAACAAAATGAAAAATGCAGTAAAGTGCAACTGTGGCAGATTAGACCAAATAGAAGATAGAACCAATGGTCAGAGAATAAATGGATACTTTGAAATAACTCAGTCAGAGATGAATAAAAAAAGAATGAAAAAGAGTCCATTCTATATATTCCAGGGGACATCATCAAATGTGCAAATATTAGATTAACTGGGATTCCGAAAGGAGAAGGGGTGTGGGAGAAGGAGGAAAGTTTAAAGAATTAATAGCTGAGAATGTACCAAATCTGAGGAGACTCTAGGACATCCAAGCTTACAATGCAAATCGACACATTATCTAAAAGGAAAGACCTTCTCCAAGACGCTTAGGACGAATGTATTAAAAATCAAAGACAAATATGTAATTCTAAAAGCAGCAAAAGAAAAAAAGTGTGGTAACCTACAAAGGAATTTTCATTAGTTTATGAGCAAATTTCTCAGCAGAAACACTGAGGGCCAGGAAAAAGTAGAACGATATATTTAAAGTGTTGAAAAAAAAAAACTGCTCAACAAGAATATTCTACAAAGTTATTCTTCACTTATATAGAAAAAAGAAAGGCTTTCCAAACAAACAAAAACTGAGTGAGTTTATCACCAGTAAAGCTGCTTTGCAAGAAAACCTGAAAGGTGTTCCTCAAGCAGAAATTAAAAGATGCTAAGCAGCATCATGAAAATATACAAAAAGAAAAAAAAAACTGTAAAAGTAAATGCACAGTCATATTTAGAAAACTCTAATTCTGTAATATAAAGACGGATTAGTCAAATAATTGTTGTATAAAGGTTGGTGGAAAACTGTTAAAAATAACTATAGCCATAATAATTCCTTAATGAATACACAACACAGAGGTAAACTGTGATAACAAATACCTTAAAAGGATAAAGTAAAAGGGTAGAACTTTCATATACAATCAAATTTAAGTTGCTATCAGCATAAAATGGATGGTTTATCCATAAGATGTTTCATGTAAGACTTTAGACTTCCCTGGTGGCTCAGATGGTAAAGAATCTGCCCATAATGCAGGAGACCTGGGTTCAGATTCTGGATTGGGAAGATCCCTGGAGAAAGGAATGACTCCCTACTTCAGTATTCTTCCCTGGAGAATTCCATGGACAAAGGATCATAGTGGGTTACAGTCCATGGGGTTGCAAAGAGTCAGACATGACTGAGCAACTAGTACTTTCACTTTTTTTCACTTTATGGTAACTACAAAACAAAAACTTATAGTGAATACCCAAAATATAAAACAGGAACATTAGAGCATATCACTGTGAAAAATCTCCCACTTACAAAGATAGGAAGAGAGGAAAAAAGAGCAATGAAAATGCAAAACAGAAAGTAATTTCTTATGTATCAATAATTATCCCAAATATAAATGGATTGAATTCACCAATCAAAAGACACAGAACATCTACATAGGAAAACATCAACTAGATGCTGCCTATATAAGGCTCATTTCAGCTTTAAGGGCACACAGACTTAAAGTGAAGGGATAGAAAAGATAGTCCATGCATGTGTAAATCATAAAAGCAGGGCCAGCTGTACAAAGACAAAATAAAGTTTAAGTCCCAAATATTAAAGAGACAAAGAATATTATTATACAATGGTTAAGGGGTCAATTCATCAAGAAGATAAAACAATCATAAATATACATCAGAGCCCTGAATATCTTAAGCAAACACTAACCAGTCTCAAAGGAAAAATAGATTACAGTACAACAATAGTAGGGGACCTCATTATAACTTTCAACAATGGACAGATGATCCAGACCAAAATTAGTAAGAAAACTTTGGGCTTAAGTTGCACATTAGGCCAGATATACTTTACAGACATTTACAGAAAATTCTATCCAAGAGCAGCAGAATACACATTCTTCTTCAGTTCAGTTCAGTTCAGTCCCTCAGTCGTGTCCAACTCTTTGCAACCCCTGAATCACAGCACGCCAGGCCTCCCTGTCCATCACCAACTCCCGGAGTTCACTCAGACTCATGTCCATCGAGTCTGTGATGCCATCCAGCCATCTCATCCTCAGTCGTCCCCTTCTCATCCTGCCCCCAATCCCTCCCAGCATCAGAGTCTTTTCCAGTGAGTCAACTCTTCGCATGAGGTGGGCAAAGTACTGGAGTTTCAGCTTCAGCATCATTCCCTCCAAAGAAATCCCAGCATTGGTCTCCTTCAGAATGGACTGGTTGGATCTCCTTGCAGTCCAAGGGACTCTCAAGAGTCTTCTCCAACACCACAGTTCAAAAGCATCAGTTCTTCGGCGCTCAGCTTTCTTCACAGTCCAAATCTCACATGCATACATGACTACTGGAAAAACCATAGCCTTGACTAGACGGAAGTTTGTTGGCAAAGTAATGTCTCTGCTTTTAAACATTCTTCTTAGTTATACATAAAACATGCTCCAGAAAAGTTCATAGGATAGGCCACAAAACAAGTCTTGGCACTTTCAAATTTAAGTCATGGCAAATATCATTTATGAACAAAATAATATGAAACTAGATTTCAACAAGAGGAAGCTGGAAATTTATAAAACCATGTAGAAACTAAACAACACTCCTGAGCAACACATGAGTCAAAGAAAAAATCAAAAAGGAAACTTAAAAACCTCAAAATGAATAAAAATGGAAACAAACACAACAAATCTATGGGAGGTTGACAAGCAGTTCTGCAAGTGAAGTTCACAGCAATAAATACATAAAGAAACAAGAAAAATCTCAAATAAATGATCTAACTTTACATCTCAAAGAACTAGGGAAAAAATGACAAGGCAAACCTAATGTAGAGAGAAAGAAGGAGATAAACATCAGAATGGAAATATATAATACTGAGACCAAACAAACAGAAAGACCAAAAAATTGAGTTAGTTTTTTGAAAAAATAAACAAAATTGACAAACCTTAGCTAGACTAAGAAAAAAGAAACTGAATCAAACAAATCAGAAATGAAAGAGGAGACATTGTAACTGATACCACAGAAATACAAAGGGCCATAAGAAACCACTAAAAATAATCACATGCCAACAAATTAAACAACTTTATAAGATATGGGGAAATGCCAAAAAACATATAAACTACCAAGACTGAATCAGTAAGAAACAGAAAATTAGAGCAAACCAATGAATGAAGAGATTTAATCAGCAATACAAACCTGCTAACATCAAAAAGCCCAGTTCCAAATGGGTTTCTCACTAGTGAATTCCACCAAACTTTAAAGAATAATTAATGCCAATCCTCCCCAAACTCTTCTCAAAAATTGAAGAGGAGAGTATACTCCGAAACTTATTTTCAAGGCCAATCATACACTGATACAAAATCAAGATAACGAATACTACAAGAAAATGACAGACCAGTATCCCTGATGAATATAGACACAAAATATCAACAAAATGCTAACAAACCAAACTCAGCAGCACATTAAAAGGATCCTTTGCCATAATCAAGTGAAGTTTACTCCAGGAATGCAAAACTGTTATCATATGCAAATAAACAAATGTGATATATGCATTAATAGAATGAAAAATGAAAATCATCTGATCATCTCAGTAGATGCAGGAAAATAATTTGACAGAAATACAACATCCTTTCACAATAAAAAGCCCTCAACAAATTGGGTACAGGAAGAATATACAATAAAGGTGATATATCACAACACACCCACAACTAATATACTCAATAACAAAGATGAAATGTTGAAAAAAATTATCCTCTAACCTCAGGGAGAAGGGTACTCATACTCAGCATTATTATTCAACTTGGTACTACAAGTTCTAACTAGAGCAATCAGGCAAGCGACAGAAATAACATGCAGATGAAAACCTGTCATTATTTGTAAGTGATGTGATATTACTTAGAGAAAACCAGAAACACTTAACCAAAAAATTGTTGGAACTCATCAACAAATTCAGTTAAGTCATAGAAGTTAAATTCAACATGTAAAACTCAGTTGTGCCTCCATACACTTACAGTGAAATATCTGGAAAAAAAAAAGGTATATTTCATCTATGATAGTAACAAAATCAGTGAGACACTTAAGAATAAATTTAATCCAAAAAGTGAGAGAAATGAGCACTACAACTCTTTGTTGAAAAAAATTAAGGAAGGTACAAATGGAAAGATGTCTCATAATCATGGATTAGAAGGATGAATATTATTAAAATGGACATACTACCTAAAGCCATCTATAGAGTCAATGTAATTCCTATCAAGATTTCAATGGTGTTTTTCACAGAAATAGAAAACAAAATTGTAACACTTGTATGGAACCACAAAAGACCCTAAAGAGCCAAAACAATCCTAAGAACAAAGCCAGAGGCACCACATTTCCCAATTTCAAACTATATTCCCAAGCTGCAGTAGTTAAAGCAGTTTAGTATTTGCATAAAAAAAGATACCTATACCAATGAAACAAAGCCTAGAGATAAACACCTGAATATATGTTCAGCTAGTTTTTGACAGGGAATAAAGAGTATACAATAAGGAGAGTCTCTTCAATATACAGTGTTAGGAAAACTGGGTAACCACAGGCATAAAAGTAAAATTGACATTATCTTATACCACTCACAAAAATTAATTCAAAATGGACCTACACATAAGACCTGCTACCATGACACAGGAAGGAAACACAGGGGAAAAACTCTTTCATATAGAACTGATTTTTAAGATATAATTCCAAAAAGCATATGCAACAAAAGCAAAATCAACAAGTGAGATAAAAGTTAAAGCTTCTGCAGAGCAAAACAGAAAACAAAGGTAACATATGAAATGTAAGAAAATATTTGCAAAATCCTATATAAATAGTTAATATACAAAACTTAGAACTCATTCAACTCAATTACCAACCCCCCCAAAACAATGCAATTAATAAATGGACAAAGGATATAAACTGACATTTTCCAAAGACACATAAATGGTCAACAGGTACCAAAAAAATGCTCAACATCACTAATTATCAGGGAAATTCAAATCAAAAGCACAATGAGTTATCACCTCACATCTGACAGAATGGGTTGCATCAACAAAACAAGAAATAACAAGTGTTGGTAAGAATGGAGAAAAGGGACCCTTTGTAAATTCTTGATGGAAATCCAAATTAGTTCTACCACTATGGAAACCAGTATGGAGGTTTCTCAAAAAATTAAAAATAGAACCACCATATGATCCAGCAGTCCCACTCCTGGTCTATATCCAAAGGTAATGAAGACAGGATATTACAAAGATATCTGCTACTCTCTCCACTCATCCCACCCTCTCCTTCTTATCCTCTCACTGTGTCCATAAGTCTGTTCTCTATTCATCTCCATTGGAACCCAGCAAATAAGTTCACCAATAGCATGAAAACATATATAAAATAGATAGCCAATGGGAATTTGCTCTATGACTCATGGAATTCAACCCAGGGCTCTGAAAAAACCTAGAGGGGTGTGATGGAGTGGGAGGAAGGAAGGAAACTGAAAAGGAGAAAACTATGCAGACCAATGGTTAATCCATGTTGATGTATGGCAGAAACCAATACAATATTGTAATTACCCTTCAGTTAAAAGTAAATTTAAAAAAAAACACATATCTGCATATCCTTGTTTATTGGAGCATTATTCACAATAGTTGAAATATGGGGACAACCTAAGTGTCCATAAACTGATGAATGGACAAACCATGAGAAAGAGCAACCTATCATTTGCAGCAACGTGGATTGATGGATCCTGAGGCCTTTGTGCTAAGGGAGATAAGTTAGAAAAAAACAAATACTGTAGTGCTATCACTTACATGTGGAACTTTAAAACATCAGATGCATGGAAGCAGGGTAGAATAGTGGTTACTGAAGGCTGGGGAATGGAAGAATTGGGAGATTTTGTTTAAAGTTACAACTTGCAGCTTCAAGATGTGTAAGTTCTGGAGATCTAATGCAAAGTATGGTGAGCCTGGCATGCTGCAGTCCTTGGGTTGCAAAGAGTCAGACCCAACTGAGCAACTGAACAACAACAGTGAGTACAGTCAACAGTACTGTATTATAACCTTCTAAGTTGCTAAGAGAGTAGATCTAAACTAGTCTTATCAAAAAAATGATAATTACATGACATGATAGAGGTGTTACCTAACACTATAGTGGTAATCATATTACAACAGATAAATATACCAAATCATTGTATACAATGTACCAAATGTACCAAATCATTGTATACAATGCACCCCTTACATTTGTACAATACTGTATGTCAATTACATCTCAAAAATAATTATAGTGCTATATAGAAGTTTTCCAAATTTCATTAGAAAATGATGATCACATTTACCTCTAGGATTAGATCTCATGGTCAAATTGGATTTGTACTTCGTTTCTCTAATTTAAAAATTGTTTCAGTTTTTCTTACATTAATTCCATGCATCTTAAACTAAAGCCCAGTAATTATTCAAAATCATGTACTAATAATTGACACCTAATAGTGGAGTGCTAGGTCATTTCTTGCCAAAACTCCTTAAAATACGATGAAAGGAAAAGGAAAGTGGATATGGATGACAGCAGAAGCTGAAAGGTATAGAAAGGAGATGGGCCACTAGGGGAGCCCTGAACACCTGCGTTACAGCAGAGAATGGATCAGCAGTTGTCTACCAATGACTTGGAAACAACGCTGCTATTACTGGTTAGACTCTTTTTCCTCCAGGTAGATGACCTCGTTTTTGAGTTTGGCACCCACCTCATGACAGAAATCAGCCACATTGCTCCAACTAGACTAACTGCCTAGCAAACCCACAAAATCATGAGAAATAACAAATCTCTATTATAAGCCATGGAGTTTGGGTTAACTGGATAAACAACTGGTGAGAACTGACACAGTGTCTTAATCTACTGAGATTGTGAATTGATTCAACAACTAGGTTGTCTCTTGCTGACAACTATGACCAGTAACACAACTGGTCACACAGCAGAATGTCACATTCCATGGCTGAGAATTAACGGCCAAGGTGACAGTCAATTAAAGCCTATAACTGAAAACACTGTCAGTGTAATTTAATTTCCATGATTTAAAAATTGTTTTGTGGATGTCCTGGTTTTCAGGACAAGCTTCAAAGGCTGTCTTGAGAGAAAGGCCAGTATTTCACTCTGATTCTAATGAAACACAGGTGTTAAATATAGGGCTTTCATTTTAGAAAAAGTTTTCATTTCATGAAAAGGCCCACCTGAAAATAAACTTTCATAAAGATGTGAACGTCCCTAAAATCATCCAGCTGCACTAGAATTATATAGCCAAGACCCAGAGAAGTAAGGTGGTTTAAGTTCATGAACCTGAACAGGGGCATGATAGAATCCAAACTCTTCTCTATTCACCTAACTAGGGTTTTCATCTCCCACAACTTCCTGATATTTTCAATTTGGAGGACAAGGTCTTGGCAACCGCAGGTGGCTAGCAGCCTACAGGCCAAGAGATGACTTAGAATCTGTGATTTTATTTTTTAATTCAGTCAAATATTTACTAAACGACAGTCATTGTCACCTACATATAGGCCCTACCTTAGACATGTTTCCCTTTGAAGAAGGAAGTCAACCTAGAGCTATAAAATAGCAGGAAGACTAGGGTAGCATTTCTACAAAGCTCTAAGTCTCATTAGCCGCTGGGAAAGTTTATTAAGATAACTAAAACTTGATTCTCCTTCCCCCTTTTTTTGTCCCAAAATATGCAACCCTTTTGGTCTTACAGTCTATATATATACATCTTTACTATTTCATGTTTGCTTTTATGTAATCCAATAGAAAGATAAGGAAATTTAGCTCTAATCTTTAACCCAACATAAGCCATCATTATATTGGATTGCCAACCATGAAGGTTGAGTTCAAATATTATAAACAAGCTCCATTCATTTTGCAAATCAAGAACAAGTCAATAGTGTTTGCTTACGAGGTCAAGACTAATGAGTACACTGCATTCCCTCTTTCTTCCATTCTGCACCAAGTAATGAGCTCTCAGATGGAATATGTCCAAGGAAATAACTCTATAGCATATAGTAAAACCATATACACAAATTTAAAAAAAAAAAAAAAACCTTATTCTTGCATAAGGATACTTTAGTCTTATCGTAAATCCCACATCTGGTTTACCCCAGGTACATCTTTATCAAGCATTCTTTACTAAAGCTTACCATACCCCTTTCCCAAAGCAGAATAAATAAAGATGCTTACAAATAGCAACTATTTACAAACAAGTTATCACATTTATCAAGTCAGCAGAAGCATAATAAAAAGTTATCAGAAACCATCATCCACAGAAGTGAGCCAACTTAATTGTCATACAGTAAGTCTCTGAGCTACACAGACTTATCAATGAAGAGTTTGCTATTTTTCAGATACATTTTGGACAGTACACTCTTCTCTAGTACTAATGGGGACTTCTCACATTTCATACTTAGTATGATTGATGTAAAATTAGCTAAGTTTATCTTACCACAAAGAAGAATAATCACATCCCTGCCTTAGAAGAAGAAATTATAAAAAGAAGATGGTATTCTTTTACTTCAGTTTCAACTAACATCATGAGAACTAAGTGTTGGACATTTTCACTACCTTTGATCATTTAATTCTCTGAGTAGTCTGACAATGCAAACATACTTCCTTGTCACAGAAGAAGAAACAGAGTCAAAAGTATGTATGAAAAAAATAGTAACTTTTTAGTAGCAAAGATGTTTGCAGATACAATCTATGGTTATCAGAATAGGGATCCTCACTACTCACCAAAAAGGTATCTACACCCTAATCATTAGAACCTGTTAATATGCAATATCATCTAGCAAAGACAAATTAAGGTTGCTAATCAACTGATCTTAAAATAAGTAGATTATCTTAGATTTACCAGTAGACTTGATGTAATCATAAGAGTCCTTAAAAGAGGAAAAGAAGGTCGAAGATGTTGGCCCAAGGTAAAGATGCTGAGATGATAGCTTTGAAGATGGAGGAAGACAAACCAAGGGGTGCAGCAGCCTCTAGAAAGTAGAAAAGGAACAGAAAGCAAGCTCTTTTCTAAAGCCTCTGGAAAGAAATGCAGCCTGCAAAGAGCTTAATTTTAGCTGACACTCATTTGTAATTTTAACCCACAGAACTGTCAAAAAATAAGTTTGTGTTGTTTTAGGACACTAGTTTAGTTGCTAAGTCATTTTTTACTTTTCTGTGACCCCATGGACTGTAGCCCACCAGGCTCCTCGATCCATGGGATTTCCTAAGCAACAATACTGGAGTGGGTTGCCATTTCCTCCTCCAGGAGATCTTCCCGACCCAAGGATCAAACCTTCATCTCTTGGGTCTCCTGCATTGGCAGGCAGGTTCTTTACCACAGAGCCAACAGTGAAGTTTTAAGACACTAAGTTTGTGCTAATTTGTTATAGCCGATATAGGCAACTAAGACACCCCCATAACCAAGCGACACATTTCACATCACCAGCAATGTCATGTGCGTAGGACATCTCATCACTGTGAAATCCTTGCCCTAAACTCATCACCCTAGTCAAATCATGAAAAGACATCAAACCCAAATGGGGACTTTTCAGAAAGTACTTAAAGTATACTCTTCAAAACATTCAAGGTCATGAAAAACAAAAGAGACTAAAAGCTACCACAGACTTGAGGAGCCTCAGAAGACAAGATGACTAAATGCAATGTTGCATCCTTGACTGGGTCTTGGAGCAGAGAAAGGACGGGTGTGGAAAACTTAGTGAAATGTGAATAAAGTCTCTAATTAACAGTGTGTTAATTTCTTAGTTTTGACAATTTACCATGGTTAGGTTATCATTTGGAGAAGGCAATGGCACCCCACTCCAGTACTCCTGCCTGGAAAATCCCATGGACAGAGGAGCCTGGAAGGTTGCAGTCCATGGGATCGCTGAGGGTCGGACACGACTGAACGACTTCACTTTCACCTTTCACTTTCATGCATTGGAGAAGGAAATGGCAACCCACTCCAGTGTTCTTGCCTGGAGAATCCCAGGGACGGGGGAGCCTGGTGGGCTGCCGTCTATGGGGTCACACAGAGTCGGACACGACTGAAGTGACTTAGCAGCAGCAGCATGCATGCATGTATTTTAGGTATATATACATTCTTTGTATATGATTATTTATATGTAAACCATATATTTGGAGTAGGAAATGGCAATCCACTCCAATATTCTTGCCTGGAGAATTCCATTGACGCAGGAGTGTAGTAGGATATAGTCCATAGGATCACAAAGAGTCAGACACCACTGAGCGACTGAGCAAAGCATATATTACAAACAATGTGTATGTTAATTCAAACACACCAAAGCCAAAGGCCTTACAGAATCCACCTCAGAATCCATGTCTTCTAAGTTCCAGTTCATTTCCTCCCCACTACCCTGTTCGCTCTTCAGTCTCATCATCCACTCAGAGTGAACTTGCCTGACCTATCTATACCATTAACTCAATTAAAGTCAGAATTATCTAGAATAAAGAACAAGGTTCAATTCTTTGCTTAAATTAGGAAGTGAAAGGTTTAAAAAAAAAAAAAAAACTTAGAAGTTTGTGGGTAAGGAACATCCCTACAACTAACCTTTTCTCAGTTGCCCACTTCTTTCCTGCATAGTTACAACTCTTTTTTTGTGGGATTTTACTTTCAATAAGGAATAATCTGTCTAGGGTAGTTCTGTTATTGATGCTGGCTTCAAACTCTGCGTGTCCTGAAGCAAGTGCTGTGATGAAGACATCTTATCACATCATTGAGATTAAGTGGGGAATGATGATCATATGAGTTACAACCATAAGAATATTTAGCATTCACTGAGCTTACTATGATCCAGCCACTGTTATCAGTCTTTTAAATGGGTTTATCTCATTCAATCCACAAAACCTTATGATGTGAAACTATCATTACTCATTTCCAAATGAAGAAACTTAGACAAAGATCAGCTAAGTGACTTGTTACATGTAGAGGCAGATTTCAAACCTCACCAGTCTGATTCCAGAATTCAGTATTTGACTATAACAAACAGCACAAATTTGGGGCTAAGAGCATGGTTCAGTATATCTTTATGTTATTTTATTTCATTATTTTTAGAGAGATGAGACATTAATTCAAAGCTCCATTTTACATGGAAGTCACATTTCCTTTTTAGATCTTTTGGGATCATTATTAATTCCATTGATCTTAATTTTTTTTTAACTCCATATTGGGATATAGCTGATTAACATATAATACTATGACTGTTTCAGATGAAGAGCAGAGGGACTCAGCCATATACACACACATATCCTTCTTCCCCCAAACTTCCCTCCCATTCAGGCTGCCACACAACACTGAGCAGAGTTCCATGTGCCATACACTAGGTCTTGCTGGCTATCCATTTTCAGTATAACACTGTAGTACATCCTCTATATAAATAATGATATTAAGAGCTAACACTTAATAAGGGTGATTGAAGCCATGAAATTAAAAGACGCTTACTTCTTGGAAGGAAGGTTATGACCAACCTAGATAGCATATTAAAAAGCAGAGACATTACTTTGCCAACAAAGGTCCGTCTAGTCAACGCTATGGTTTTTCCAGTGGTCTTGTATGGATGTGAGAGTTGGACTATAAAGAAAGCTGAGCACTGAAGAATTGATGCTTTTGAACTGTGGTGTTGGAGAAGACTCGAGAATCCCTTGGACTGCAAGGAGATCCAACCAGTCCATACTAAAGGAGATCAGTCCTGGGTGTTCATTGGAAGGACTGATGTTGAAGCTGAAACTCCAGAACTTTGGCCACCTTATGCCAAGAGCCGACTCATTGGAAAAGACTCCGATGCTGGGAAAGATTGAGGGCAGGAGGAGAAGGGGACGACAGAGGATGAGATGGTTGGATGGCATCACCAACTCAATGGACATGAGTTTGGGTAGACTCCGGGAGTTGGTGATGGACAGGGAGGCCTGGTGTGCTGCGGTTCATGGGGTCACAAAGAGTCGGACACGACTGAGAGACTGAACTGAACCGAACCTCATTTAAACCTCACGACCGTGCCCATGATGGAGGTACTTTCACTGTGACTGAGCAGGTTCCCCAGGCAGCAGACTCAAGAGATGAGAGTGCAGGATATTTATGGGCAAGTGTGCCTCAACACTGACACCTGAAGGGGAAGGGAGGGGAAGGAAAGTGCACAGAGGAGAGGCTGAACTGTGATGAAGCCCCAACAAAGTTCTCAGCCATTCCCTGGGGAGCTCTGGAGCTGACAGGGCCCTGCAGAGATGAACGAATTGGGATAAGGGGTCAGGTATTTACCTGCTCTGTGACCAGTCGCTGGATATGGGCTGCCCAGGAAATGTTGAGTTCTTGAGTGAGGGCAGAGGGTAAGCTCCAGAGGGTACTCAGCTGTGAATCATCAGCTCCAACACTCTCGGCAGCTGGAAAATCAGTCGTGAAATATAGGTGGAGTGCTAAGCAGGGTGCCAGATATTCACAGGTGAAAACACTGAGGAGCAGAGAATAAACTACATGTCCCAAGTCAAATAAATAGAAAGCAAGAGATAAGGCATGATCCCAGCTCTGCTGGACTGGGCTCCCTGGTGGCTCAGTGGTAAAGAATCCACCTGCCAATTCAGGAGACACAGATTTGGTCCCTGGGTTAGGAAGATCCGCTAGAGAAAAAAAATAGTGACCCACTCTAATATTCTTGCCTGGGCAATCCCACAGACAGAGGAGCCTGGTGGGCTATAGTCCACAGGGTTCCAAAAGAGCTGGACATAACTTAATGACTAAATGACAACAACAAGATAGATGAGGCATAAACTCCAGCTCTGCTAACTTTAGGACGAGTCCTTACCAGTGTGCTATGCTGCCTCAAGGAACGTAAGAATGGTTAAGAACCAAAAGTGGGTTAGCTGAGTATGGTAGGAACAAATACTCTTAAGTCAACACAGCTTAAGTTGTGTAAGTTGTGTAACAGAACTTACAGAAGCTACCTCATTCAGTCCAGGGTGTCAGAGGGCAAGGTCAAATGATCCCTGAAGCACGACTGAAGAAGGCAAGAATGAATTCCGTGTACATTTTTAATTTAGTTACAGTGACTGTTAGCTATCTTTTTTAAAGGATGATATCAAATTTATTTCCTAAAAAGGCAAAAATTAAATTTTCTTAAAGTTTACATGCCCAAACCATGAAAGATTAAAAATAGAACTTCAGAAGTGCTAGTAATAAGTATAAGAATAGAACTCCCATATCAGCAACCTCCAACTTTCTGGGAAATCAGGCTTTCTTCAGCTAGAATTCACATATGTGTAATTAACTCTGCTCATAGAGGGCAAGGGAATAGAATTCTCTGTATAAACATATTTCTGAAAATTGATATGATGATACATTTTAATGTATTTACTCTAGGTCAAATTATTACATGATTAACGGTCATGAATTACCCTCAGAAACATTTCACTTTTTTGGCTAATTGAACAGGAATTGAATGGGCTGTTTGATTAAACTTGTTTTCAAAAGTACAGACCTTGTCTGATAATGCCTTTGAAAGGCTCTAACTTCCAGTGTATCAAAGAGAGAATCTTATTCTTTCTATTTCACATTTAACAGATGTGAGCAAATTGAGAAGATCTGGAGAAGTAACTCCAAATATACATGGAAGGGTAACTAGAAAAATCAGAAGGAACAAAATGAGGGGATGAAGAATGAGGTGGAAAAGGAAGAGGCAGAGATGGAGGAGCTTGTTTAAGGTTTGACTGTAGAAATAGTAACCACGAGGTCATTAGAATGGAAAAGATATTAGAAATTATGTATTTTAGGTTCTTTCTGATTTATCTCCACGAAACTACCAATAAGTCCCACTCTTCCCATAATTCTACTTTCATAGTTTATTTAAACATAAAGCTGAGAAACTGTCAAATTCCTTTCCAAAAATCAAGCTATAATATGTCTATAAGGGCATTCCTCCAGATTTTCTCCTGTAATAAACACTGCCTCAAAAGGAAATGACTCTGATCTGGCTTTAGTTTCTAAAAATGTATTCTATGATCACTGCATTCTTTTCTAGGCTATTCATGAAATGACTGTTTATTAGTCCATTTGAGAGCTTGACCAGGGCTGACGTCATGCTCTCACATCAAACCTATACTTCAGAATTATCCTGCTCCTTTGTACTTGCAAGAATTCTGGGGTCTTTGGCACCAACCAGGTTGTCAGTGGTTAACAGTGGTAAACAGTCCTAATGATAAACAATCATAGAAGCTATTTTTGAATGAAATTTTCACTGTATTCTAAAATAACATGAAGATTATTCTCTCTAGTTGAAAAAGACATTCACAAAGGAACAAAACTTCCATGCACAGAAGTACTCAAGCAAACACAGGACAACTCCATGTTGGAGAGTCAAGTGCTGCTGCTTTCATTTCTGTCATCCATGGTGGCTCAGATGGCAAAGCATCTGCCTACAATGCCGGAGACCTGGGTTCAATCCCTGGCTTGGGAAGATCTCCTGGAGAAGGAAATGGCAAGCCAGTCCAGTATTCTTCCCTGGAAAAACCACTAAAATAGAGTTTAGCCTCTTCATGCTCACATTCCCTAATTTTTAGAAACAGTGCATCATTTTTACTCTCTGGGGCAGCGGGGTCAAGGGTCACTATAGGGACCAGGAATGCGCACATGAATAAGAAGGACTGTTGTGTCAAGTGTGGCAACCTTATTAAAATTCAAACCTTTAATGGAGAAAAAAAAACAAGAACAAATAAATATGGCTATTTGGGATTAATTTCCATCTCACTGAATATTGGAAAAGCTAAGAAGTCAGAGGAAGGCAAATAATAAGCTTAAAGACAATGAGATAATATATTTCTAAGCATATACAATAAATATTTATTTCTTAAGTTAAAATAAGTATCTGGAAGAGAAAGAAGATTCTAGGAAAATGGCTGCCTGAGCTTACATTCCTGGCCCCTTTGTCTTCCCCTCAGCTTCCTGTCCAAAGATTTAGTCAATAAATTAACAACGGTGATAAAAATTCCAGAGAAAAGCACAGCCCTTGTTGGTGAGCCTGCGACATAATCAATAGACCAAGAGAGTTTAAGGTTAAGGCTACTGACCTAGGCTTTTGGTGTCAGACACTGGTAGACACTGGATTTGGGCAGGGAATGGTGTTTCTGCTATTTCCTTTCTTATGACGATGGCCTGTGTAGCTAGTAAATGCAATCTAGAAGAAACTGTACTCATAAACTGAATCACATGTTGTCCATTGGTTAAGAGATGCCATTTCTCTTCTGCTTCGTCCTTAAGACTCTAAAACTGAGAAGCCCTTCTCCTTATTCCCCAGTAGACTGCTGCTGCTGCTGCTAAGTCGCTTCAGTCGTGTCCGACTCTGTGCGACACCACAGACGGCAGCCCACCAGGCTCCCCCATCCCTGGGATTCTCTAGGCAAGAACACTGGAGTGGGTGGCCATTTCCTTCTCCAATGCATGAAAGTGAAAAGTCAAAGTGAAGTCACTCAGTTGTGTCTGACTCTTCGCGACCCCATGGACTGCAGCCCACCAGGCTTCTCCGTCCATGGGATTTTCCAGGCAAGAGTACTCGAGTGGGGTGCCATTGCCTTCTCCCAGTAGATTACTCACAGTTTTTCCTGCCTGATTCTCTCAGATGTTCCCGAGGATTGTTGTAGACTGAGTTCCCAAAAATCTATCTATGCTGTACTGGAGTTACTTATACCTGTGGGCAAGAGAAGAAAAAGTAACACACTTTTAATGTAGATACCATAAAGAGGTCAACTGAGACAAAATATTTATATTCCATGGATAACAAATATTCTATAAATATTTATATGAATAAATAAAATCATACATTTATTCCATAAATAACAAAGGTCTAGTATCTAAAATATATACAAATTATAACAAATCCTACAGAAAATTAAATGACCCTAAAGAAAATATGGCCAAAGAATATGAAAAAACAGTACAGAAACACTCACCCTGGAAAAACTCTTGCACATATATACAAGGAATCATGTAGGATATACAGATTTCAAAACTATAGGAAAGTGGGAACAACCCATATCTTAAATTATTATTTATTCATGTATTTGAATACTAAATTAAGGTGAATTGAATATAAACACAAGAATCAATATGGGTAAATCTCAAAAACTTAATAATGAGAAAAAAAACACATGGATTAAAATATACTGATATTATGTGTGTATATTATATATAGAGATATATATATATATATGGAAGAGGGGAGAAAGAGACTTAAAAATCTGCCCAGGGATGAAAATCAACAAAATGGGGATTATGATTACTTTGGAAAAGAAGAAAAGAAGATATGACCAGAGAACTTAGTGAATTCAGATATTGCTTTCCAATCTCTAATATTTCATCTGTAAAATAAACAAACAAAGTAGAAAATAAGGCAAAAATTATAATTTAAGTTATGTGTTCACAGATGATTCTACTATTTGTTTCTTTTGTTCTATATACTGAAAATACATTATTTAAAGCAAGGCTATAAAACATCTTAGCCTAGATGAGTAACAACTCAACTTTTCTATTGGAAACAAAATCATTGAATCCCTGTTATGACAATAAAAGTGTTAAATGTTAGTCACTCAGTCGTGCCTGACCCTTTGGGACCACATGGACTGTAGCCTGCCAGGCTCCTCTATCCGTGGCAAGAATATGGGAGTGGGTTGCCATTTCCTTCACCAGGGGATCTTCCCAACCCAGGGACTAAACCCAGGTCTTCTGATTTGCAGGCAGATTCTTTACCATCTGAGCCACCAGAGAAAAAGAGACACATAAATAGAGCTGATGAAATAACTAAACTCTAAGAATAAAGACAAAATTTTACAATCTTTCAGACAAAAGAATAAATGAAAACAGAGTCAGACTAGAAACAGATTCCTAATCTTCAACCCTGGGTGGCAAAATAGATACATATATATATAATCTGTTTTGAGGAAAGAACTATGATTTCAAAATACTGTTCTTAGCAAAGATATAGTTTTTATATGAAAACAGAAGAACTTCCAGTTTCCTGATCCACAGATAAGGAGTTTGTAAGATGTCATTCCATCCTAGCAAGTGAAAAGCTGAACAGATTTAAAAACAACAGTTCTTTTTGGACCCATAACAGAGAAGAGATCACAGGGCAAACTGCAGAGAAACAGGGGAATGGAGGGAGCCCAGGCTCACAGGCAGAGACTCATTTGTGGAAACCACCCCAGGGATGAGTGCTGGGTGGGAAAACCTGAACGTAATTGATGAATTGCTGGCGGTGCAATCTGGACAACTCTGAAAATCCCAGGGGCACCCAGGTATAAGAGGCCCCACAATACTGTGAGATCTACCTCCAGGAGCTGCACCAGTTTCCCACAGTAACTAGAGGAGAACACTCAGCTCACCTATAAGGAAGGGGGCTAGGGAAAGGTACCACACTTCAATAGGTCAGGACACGCCCTTCTTAAAGAGGCCTGCAATCACGGGAAACTAGTCAACCAGAGCCCAGGCTGCTGGGGTTTAATCAGAGCCTAAGTGACCTGGGGGAAGAGAATATACAACACCAGCTCCCTTTAGCCTTCTGGCAGGGGAGGGGGAGAGAAATACCCAACTACCTACTCAAGCCAACCTGTCCCACTCAGAGAAAAACACTGAGAAGCACTGGTGAAGTCCATAGGCAAAAGGCACAGACTCACTAAAAGAGTGACACCTGATCACAGGACTAGAGCACACTTCCCCTTCCTCACACTCCACCACCACATTACTAACACCTTATTTATAGCAGTTCCTTTTATCCAAAACATCAGGTGCATCCATCCAGAAAGCAAAAGAAAGACATGCAGCAAAGGTTTTCTGACATACAGAAAGTAATATTTACCTTTTCTATAATCATCCATGTAATTTTGAGGAAAATGTGACACGTGCTTCTACCAAATGACAACTTATAAGGAAACCATCCTGGAAGAAGCACAAGCTGGAATCAAGATTGCCGGGAGAAATATCAATAACCTCAGATACGCAGATGACACCACCCTTATGCCAGAAAGCGAAAAACTAAGGAGCCTCTTGATGAGAGTGAAAGAGGAGAGTGAAAAAGTTGGCTAAAAACCCAACATTCAGAAAACTAAGATCATGGCATCTGGTCCCATTACTCTATGGCAAATAGATGGGGAAACAATGGAAACAGTGAGAGACTTTATTTTCTTGGACTCCAAATTCACTGCACATGATGGTGATTACAGCCATGAAATTAAAAGACGCTTGCTCCTTGGAAGAAAAGCTGTGACCAGCCTAGACTGCATATTAAAAAACAGAGACATTACTTTGCCAACAAAGGTCCATCTAGTCAAAGCTATGGTTTTTCCAGTGGTCATGTATGGAGTGAGAGTTACACTATAAAGTGAGCACTGAAGAATTGATGCTTTTGAACTGTGATGTTGGAGAAGACTCTTGAGAGTCCCTTGGACTGCAAGAAGATCCAACCAGCCCATCCTAAAGGAAATCAGTCCTCGTTTGGACTGATTTAATTCACTGGAAGGACTGATGCTGAAGCTGAAACTCCAATACTTTGGCCACCTGATGTGAAGAACTGACTCAATTGAAAAGACCCTGATGCTGGGAAAGATTGAAGGTGGGAGGAGAAGTGGATGACAGAGGATGAGAAGGTTGGATGGCATTGCTGACTCGATGGACATGAGTTTTTAGTAAGCTCTGGGAGCTGGTGATGGACAAGGAAGCCTGGCGTGCTGCAGTCCATGGGATCACAGAGTCAGACATGACTGAGTGGCTGAACTGAGCTGAACTGAAGGACACCATCAATGAAACAAAGGAAAAGAAAGTTCGATGAGTAGCAAGGAATGATTTTTAAATATATATGTGTATAGAAATATTCAGTTATGTGACTAGGTATTATAATTAAAATATTAATCTTGATTTTTAAAATATAGATATTATTATAGTTCATATACCAAAATTCCAAACTACTTAAATCCAGGAGTTGGGGAAGTAAATGCATCCCAAACATTTTCCTCAGTAAAGATTTTGGAAAACCAGTCATGGGAAATTTCCTGTGCAGGTTCAGAAATTATTTAATTAACTCTGATGTAGATATATCTTTACATAGATGGTTACAACAAGAATGTAAGCAGTACTAGAATAAGAATTGCAATGGTATTGTATTTCCAATTCAAAGTAGACAGTAAAAGCACAACAGAAAGACATTTAATCAAGCCAACATAGGAAAGACAAGTTAGAAACAGGGGAAAAGGAAATAAATGTATTCAATAATTAACATGAAGTATGATGAAAATATTTTAAAATATCATTAATCACAATAAATATGAAGGACTGAATTTATTTATTCAAAGGCAAATAATATCAAATTAAATGAAATAAGAAACTCTAGTGACATGCCATTTACAAATGATACATATAAAACAAAATATCAAAGACAAATTGAAAACAAAGGAATGAGCAAATCATAGAACTACAAAAAGGAAAGTAGCATGCTTTATTAATATCAGATAGAGGGCAATTCAAGGTCATAGGCGGGATAAAAGACTAATTGGATCTGATAGTTACTGCATACTTGCTATTTAGAGTAAAGGACAAAAAAAAAAAAAACCTGTCATTTTTAGGTCACAAGTAGTCAATTATTGGCAATTTCAAAAGTGTCATATAATACCTGTTAAAAGTATTTTTAAAATAAGTCAGAAGTTTACTTTATTGTAAGTCTAGTAAAGCAAAGATTATGCACCATTGAGAAATGTTTAACATTTTTTAAAAAAGAAAACTCAGTTATATTAATAATGCCAACATATTTGCTAAAACATTTGCAAAAGTTCATTAACCTTTTCTAACAAAGTTTCCAAGAAAAACTGGACTAGGAAAAAAGACGCTAAGGTACAAAAAAATTAAAAATTAATATAAAATATTTATTAAACAATGAAATGATACAGCTCAAATAAAATGAGAAATACATGAAGATGACCACTATCACTATATTTATTCAACTTGTTTTTAATAATAAAGGGAAAACAGTTTTTTTTAAGTAGTTTAGAAATTGAGAAAAAACAGTATTTTTTTTTTCTGATTATGTGATTGGTTTTAGAAACTCCAAAAAATTCTTCTGATAAATTTTGTATTTAATAAGAGATATTTGCACTGTCGGCTTCCCAAGTGGTTCAGTGATAAAGAATCTGCTTGTGAATGCAACAGACACAGGAGAAGCAGGTTCAGTCCCTAGGTTGGGAAGATCCTTTGGAGTAAAAAATGGCAACCCACTCCAGTATTCTTACCTGAAAAATCCCATGGACAGAGCCTGGTGGGCTACAGTCCATGCTGTTACAAAAAGTCAGGACCAACTAAGCATATGCACATGAATTTGCACTGTAGCTGGATAAATTTGCAAACACAGTAGTATTTCTTTATAATTTATCCATGCAGTTAAAACAGAAAGAAAGAGAAAAGTCATAATAACTGTTGACTATCAACTCACTGAAGAGACCATCAAAGTAATCTTTTTATCAAGCAAAGACAAATTAATCGTTCTGTATTAAGGGAGAGGACCACCTCCATACAGTCTCCGTAGAAACCTGGCAGGAGAAAGACAAAGGAGGGCTATGTTTAAAGTTTGGGGGCTTTGATTTAAGGTTGATCTTCCCACACAGATTTGAGGTCTTGATTGGGATGGAACAAAGCCCATGTTATAAGAGTTTGTGACTGATGGACATAAGGAAATAAGAATTTTGAAGTAAATCTTAAAGAGTAAAGCCCAAATGACCAAACTAATATTTATGAGAAATCTGTTTATCCTGATGAGAGCAAGTTAAAAATGTTGTCTTTGAATAAATGAAAAGTCTGAAAATTCTTGAAAGAATATAATTATATCCTAAACAAAAATTCAGTGTTATTATCCTGAACACAAAATCCCTGGGATAATAATATTCTGTTAATGAAGATAATAAATTGTATAGTCACCTTGACGTAGAGTTTTATACTTAATCCTATTAATTTATTACTATTAATGGCATTATAGCTCATGGCCAAATTTTAAAATGCCAAGGATTAAATTTAATAAGATAGGTACAATACAAACAGAAATTTATAAAATATGATATAATAAAGGCTTGGGTGGGAATGCTTAAAATATTTAAACTGTGTTCTTTTCTAATTATTACATAAATTTAATGCATTACCAACCAAATTTTTAGAAAATGTGGTGGGCAGAAAAGATCACAAAATTAATTTTAAGTTTCTTATAAATAGGTATCTTGTAAAAGCTGCTTTAAAAGTTTGGGGGAGAAACATGAAGAGTATGGTAAAGTTTACTATAACTCTATTCAAAACTGTACAAAATTGACCCAAAAATAAGTAGCTAAATTGTAAGCAAATGAGAGAGTCTAGAGTTAGACTTAAGTATATTAGAGAGGATAATATAAAACTGGAATTTTAATTGAATAAGGAAAAGATCTTTAATCTGGTATACTGTTCCTGCACAGTATCTATGTGAGCATGTCAGTCACTCAGTTGTGTCCAACTCTTTGCAACCCCATGAACTGTAGACCGCCAGGCATCTCTGTCCATGGAATTCTCCAGGCAAGAATACTAGAGTAGGTTGCCATGCCCTTCTCCACTATTCACCCCAAAATAAACCATACAGATCACTTTCTCACAATAAACGTTAACAATGAAGATGAAACAAAGTTCTAAGTATTCAAGAAAAAAGTTAATTTAAAAGTAAAGAAATATTTGGAAAATATTCCTGTAACTTTTAGGTGATGAAATTTTATCAGAAAAGAAAAACCCAAAAAAGAAAAAAATTATACATTTTACTATTTATATATCTAACAGACACAATTATTAACATTAAAAGACAAGAGAGAGACTGGAAGAAATTTCTATAACATATGAAAACAAAAAGATTAATATTCATAATAAGATGAGGAAAAGACAAACCATTCAACAGAAAATAAACGCAGGACCTGAGCAGGCATTTCACAAAACAAGAGTGGCAAATGACCAATAAACAGGAAAGGATGCGTACTGTAACTAGTGGTCAGGAAAAGTGAGATACTATTTGAAACACATTAAATTCACAGAGACAGAAAGAAAACACTCAACAGGCTACATGTGGATATAGGCTCTCATATTCTATGTATAAGATTAAAAATCTTCACAACTTTTTGAAAGTTTACTAAGTTAAAAAGCTGCACTTTGAACAAGTAAATCTCCTTTTGGGTATTTATCACACAGTTAGTATTTACCAGTTCATAAGTGGTTTTTATTTGAATTTTAGAAATATCATATCATACAAACAAACCAAAAAAAGATGATGCTGTGAAAGTGCTGCACTAAATATGCCAACAAATTTGGAACACTCAGCAGTGGCCACAGGACTGGAAAAGGTCAGTTTTCATGTTTTCATTCCAATCCCAAAGGAAGGCAATGCCAAAGAATGGTCAAACTACCGCACAATTGTGGTCATCTTACATGCTAGCAAAGTAATGCTCAAAATTCTGCAAGCCAGGCTTCAACAGTACATGAACCGTGAACTTCCACATGTTCAAGCTGGATTTAGAAAAGGCAGAGGAACCAAATTGCCAACATCTGTTGGATCATCAAAAAAGCAAGAGTTCCAGAAAAACATCTACTTCTGCTTTATTGACTATTCTAAAGCCTTTGACTGTGTGGATCACAATAAACTGTGGAAAATTCTTCAAGCAATGGGAACACCAGACCAACTGACCTGCCTCCTGACAAATCTATATTCAGGTCAAGAGGCAACAGTTAGAAGTGGACATGGAACAATGGACTGGTTCCAAATTGGGAAAGGAGTACGGAGCATATAGGTACTCTTTTTAACTCTGCATATAAGTTAAATAAGCAGGGTGACAAGATACAGCCTTGACGTACTCCTTTTCCTATTGGGAACCACTCTGTTGTTCCATGTTCAGTTCTAACTGTTGCTTCCCGACCTACATACAGATTTCTCAAGAGGCAGGTCAGGTAGTCTGGTATTTCCATCTCTTTCAGAATTTTCCATAGTTTATTGTGATCCACACAGTCAAAGGCTTTGGCATAGTCAATAAAGCAGAAATAGATGTTTTTCTGAAACTCTCTTGCTTTTTTGATGATCCAGTGGATATTGGCAATTTGATATCTGGTTCCTCTGTCTTTATGCAAGGTACATCATGAGAAATGTTGGACTAGAGGAAGCACAAGCTGGAATCAAGATTGCTGGGAAAAATACTAATAACCTCAGATATGCAGATGACACCACCCTTATGTCAGAGAGTGAAGAAGAGCTAAAGAGCCTCTTGATGAAAGTAAAAGAGGAGTGAAAAAATTGGCTTAAAGCTCAACATTCAGAAAACTAAGATCATGACATCAGGTCCCACCACTTCATGTCAAACAGAGGGGGAAACAGTGGAAACAGTGACAGACTTTATTTTGGGGGACTGCAAAATCACTGCAGATGGTGACTGCAGCCATGAAATTAAAAGACACTTACTCCTTGGAAGGGACGTTATGACCAACCTAGACTGCTTATTAAAAAGCAGAAACATTACTTTGCCAACAAAGGTTCATCTAGTCAAAGCTATGGTTTTTTCAGTAGTCATGTATGGATGTGAGAGTTGGACTACAAAGAAAGCTGAGTGCTGAAGCATTGATGCTTTTGAACTGTGGTGTTGGAGAAGACTCTTCAGAGTCCCTTGGACTGCAAGGAGAGCAAACCAGTCCATCCTAAAGGAAATCAGGCCTGAATTTTCATTGGAAGGATTGATGCTGAAGCTGAAACTTCAATACTTTGGCCACCTGATGTGAAGAACTGACTCATTTGAAAACACCCTGATGCTGGGAAAGATTGAAGGCAGGAGGAGAAGGAGATGACAGAGGTTGAGATGGTTGGATGGCATCACTGACTCGATGGACATGAGTTTCGGTAAACTCCAGGAGTTTATGATAGACAGGGAGGCCTGACATGCTGCAGTCCATGGGGGTCACAAAGAGCTGGACATGACTGAGCGACTGAACTAAACTGAATATCATATGTTTACAATAAAGTACTTATTCCATTTTCCCTAGTTTAAAATAACACAAACAAAGAGGATGGTCATCAAATAATGAATGGTTGACCACATTCTGGTACAGTCATTCTACAGAATATCAGATAGCTGTATCATAAGAGAGGGAAAATTCTTCTCTACATCCTTTGAGTGCCTGACGGGCTGACTATTAATTTAAGACAGGTTAATAGGACAAAAAGCATACAAACATAGTTAAATTTTGTACGTATATGGGGCCTTCACAAGAGAATGGAAGACCCAGAGTCAGGAAGCTTCTCTGCATTTTAAACAAAGAAACAATAAAATTATGAAGACTTGACAAGCTGATCGGGTTGGGCTATGGATAGCAAATGTGAAGGAGCAGGTGGAAAGATAAGACTTTTAACAGAACAACTGTATCATAAAGAGAATGAGTGCTCGAGAAACCCCCAATGCCAAACTAAACATTAAGCCTACCAGAGGAAAAAACTTGCCAGAAATAAGATAGTAAAAAAAAAAAAAAAAAAAGCCAATATNCAAATGTGAAGGAGCAGGTGGAAAGATAAGACTTTTAACAGAACAACTGTATCATAAAGAGAATGAGTGCTCGAGAAACCCCCAATGCCAAACTAAACATTAAGCCTACCAGAGGAAAAAACTTGCCAGAAATAAGATAGTAAAAAAAAAAAAAAAAAAAGCCAATATGTGTCATGATTTTAATAGTTCCTCTAATAAAGTTTATCAGTTTTCACCAAAATAGAAATGAAAAGTAGTGCACATTTACAACGCTATTCATTATTAACTTATCTGGCAATTATCTCTAGTATTTTTTTCACCTAGTCAAATGTCATTCTTCCCTAAATGACATAATTTCTAAACTAAAGTCTTAGGATAAATTAGCCGATGTTTGACAGAAAATAACATGTAGATAACTCCTTTTCAAATCTTAAATTCCATATAGTCAAAGTCTAGCATTACCTGCTCACTAAAATGTCTTCACTCTAAAGACTCCATTTCTATGAACCTTTTTAATTAAAAAAAAAAAAAAAAAAACCAGAAAACCATCTGTTGTTCTTTAATTTATTTACATGCAAGCCAACTCTAAGCCACATTATAATTTTTCTTTTTTTAAAAAAATTATTTTTAATCGGAGAATAATTCCTTTACAATGCTATGTTGGTTTCTCTCATACATCAACATGAATCAGCCATAGGTATACATACATCCCCTCCCTCTTGAACTTCGCTCCCACCATCCTACCCCTCTAGATTATCACAGAGCACTGGGTTGAGCTCCCTGTGTTACACAGGAAATTCCCACCGGCTATCTATTTTACATATGGTAATGTATATGTTTCAATAGTACTCTCTCAATTCACCCCACCCTCTCCTTTCCCTACTGTATCTACAAGTCTTGTTTTCTATGTCTACATCTCTATTGCTCCTCTACAAATAGGTTCATCAGTACCATCTTTCTAGATTCCATATATACGCGTTAATATATGATATTTGTTTTTTCTCTGATTTACTTCACTCTGTATAACATCTAAGCTTCATTACTTTTTCATTTGAAAAATTTCTTGCCTCTCTCTTACATTTCACACTGATAGTCATTACTCTTATCAAGATATTGATCACTTTACACTGAAATTACTTACATACTTTATACCCAATCTCATGATAACTATTTTGTCTTGTCATCTCCTCTCCTCAAGCGCTTTTTCAAACCACACATCTACTGTCCTTTTCAAGTGCCTACCCTCACCACTTAATAGAATAAATCCCAACAGCTCATTCTGTCTGGCTTGAGTTCTACTGTACATACTTACTGTCTCTTATTAGGTTTGCATGCATGCTTACTTAGTCGCTCAGCCATGCCCAACTCTTTGTGACTCTTTGGACTGTATGTAGCTCACCAGGCTTCTCTGTCCATGGGATTTTTCAGGCCAGAAAACTGGATCAGGTTGCCATTTCCCTCTCCAAGGGATCTTCCTGGTATGAAACGAGTCTCCTGTGTCTTTGCATTGGTAGGCAGATTCTTTACCACTGAGCTACCCGGGAAGCCCTTACTACTAATATTAGTCTTGGTCTTTTGCAATACCAGCCTTACACTTCCGTCCAGAAACATATCAAGAGCAAAATCTGAGCAGGAATATTATGGTTGCCCCAATCATGCTAGCAATTTAGTAATCTTTTAAAATAATAAATTTTGACTTCCATTTAGAACAGAGCCATGTACAGTTTGAGGAAAGGCAGGAAAAAGACCCTCCTCTATTGTTGCAAGCAACTTAGCTGTATCAAATTTACAGTACCAACTCTCACAAACAAGCCTTGATGTTTGCCAAATCTGCCCACTGCAGAATTAAATTTAACAACTGTCCATATTAACTCTAGCCTTTTTCAAACTATTCTTCCAAGAATGTAGAGTATTCATTCCCTCTGAAAGAAATTCTAGGAAACATAATTTTCTCTACCATGTTATATTTCAATGATGTTTTTCCTCTCCATTGTTTTTTTTAGTTCCATTTATAGTTAGGTACCAGAATGACTGACTGTCTACAAGTTAATCTATCTTCATGCACAATTCTTTTTGACTCCATACTTCTACTTTCATACATGAAATGCTTCCTTCATTTCTGTCCACCTGTGAAAATGCAATGTACTCACAAGGATTAACCAGAATTTCACTCTTAGTTAAAGCCTTTTCTGATTAGTCAGAATATATTTATCCCCCTTATGGCAAATGTCCTGTTACTGTCCCAACTATGTTAGTCTTGTCTTCTGAAGGTAATTGCAAGTTATGAGTGACTAAGCATCCTACCTTTTCTTTATTTTGTGTCTCTCTAATCACAGAGCTAGTGTCTCTCTAATCACACAGCTAATAACCATGATGGTGTGATCACTCACCTAGAGCCAGACATCCTGGAATGCTAAGTTAAGAGGGCCTTAGGAACTATCACTATGAACAAAGCTAGTGGAGGTGATGGAATTCCAGTGGAGCTATTTCAAATCCTTAAAAGTGATGCTGTTAAAGTGCTGCACTCAATATGTCAGCAGATTTGAAAAACTCAGCAGTGGCCACAGGACTGGGAAAGGTCAGTTTTCATTCCAATCCCAAAGAAGGGCAATGCCAAAGATTGCTCAGAATACTGCACAATTGCAGTCACCTCACATGCTAGCAAAGTAGTGCTCAAAACTCTCCAAGCCAGGCTTCAACAGTGAACCATGAACCAACGTGAACCATGAACTTCCAGATGTTTGAGCTGGATTTAGAAAAGGCAGAGGAACCAGAGGTCAAATTGCCAACATGCATTGGATCATAGAAAAAGAAAGATAATTCCAGAAAAACATCAGTGACAGACTTTATTTTCTTGGGTTCCAAAGTCACTGCAGATGGTGACTGCAGCCATGAAATTAAAAGACACTTGCTCTTTGGAAGAAAAGCTATGACCAACCTAGACAGCACATTAAAAAGCAGAAACATTACTTTGTCAACAAAGGCCCGTCTACTAAAGCTACGGTTTTTCCAATAGTCATGTACTGATGTGAGAATTGGACTATAAAGAAAGCTGAGCATTGAAGAATTGATGCTTTTGAACTGTGGTGTTGGGGAAGACTATTGAGAGTCCCATAGACTGCAAGGAGATCAAAGCAGTCAATCCTAAAAGAAATCAGTCCTGAATATTCATTGAATCCAGGACTGAAACTGAAACTGAAACTCCAATACTTTGGCCACCTGAGGTGAAAAACTGACTCATTGGAAAAGACCCTGATACTGGGAAAGATTGAAGCCAGGAGGAGAAGGAGACGACAGAGGATGAGATGGCTGGATGACATCACTGATTCAATGGACATGAATTTGAGCAAGCTCTGGGAGCTTGTAATGGACAGGGAAGCCTGGCGTGCTGCAGTCCATGGGGTTGCAAAGAGTCATACACGACTGAGTGATTGAACTGAACTGAATCACACAGCACATACTCAGCCATCAATGTGTATCTGTTAATCAATTAAGAACTGTAAGCCAAAACATCTTATTTGACAAGTCACTGTAGAAATAAATTTATGACCAAAACTAAACTTAATTACCAATCATTTTTTATCTTCAGTAATGTGTCACAATGGCACAAAAGCCTTCCCTAACCAATGTATAAGTCAAGACACACAGACTGTTCATTATTTACTCAATATATTTGACAATATCAATGTAAAGTGGAATATTATATTGGAACATTTTCTGCCCAGATATATTAATGCAAACTGTCTAAAATCTGATTTTTTCAAAAAGACAACTCTTCTTTGTACCTGATGACATCCAACAGTCACTGTGTTCCAGTTAAAATAAAATAATAGAGCATGAGGAAATGCACGAGTCTGAAAAATGCCCTAAAGGAGAGGAAACAAGAAAAAGTTTCCATTTAGATACTCTATTGGAAGTATTTCTTATATTTAAATGTTCTTAGGATGCTAGAAAAGAGGAATTAGCTATCCAGCGACATTCGTGAACACGACGACCTGGGGAACTGACATCAGAGCACGGTGACATGCATGTTACATAACAGTTCTGAAAATCCTCCCAGATCTATTCATGTTTTTGAGAACAGATGTATCTTCTTCTAGATTTCTTTTTTCTTTCAACATTGAAAAGCTGAATTTGAAGTTTGGGATCAATTTATAGATTTCCCATACTGTGAAGTCATTTTCTATACTGTTCTGTTTGGAGTAAAAAAATAATGTTTATTTTTATAGCAATGAAAAAAATCTCCATTTGGAATATAAAACGGGACAGTCAGTATGATTAAGAAATCAGTTAAATAATATGTTTTTCCTGAAGACAATCTGTTTTGTTTTGAATTCTTAGAGGAAAAAAGTCAGTTATTAAAAATATCTGTTAAAGTATCACTAATTAAAAATTAATTAGGTCTTTATTTATAAATTTGTTTTTATTAATTTCCCACAACTCATCTAATCTAGCTATGAATGAGTTATTTTTAGAATCATGTTTCCTGATTCAGGCTTAATGGTTCAAAACTGGTGAATGTTGAATCTACTGGTTTATAAAAATAGTGAAATCAAAATATTTTATGACACCAAATCAAAAAAGTAGGAAATGTATGTAGAAAAGTAATGCAAATGAAATTTTAATACAACTCAAAAAAGCCCACAATTAGTTACAAAATATAGGTAGAACAGGTCAATAATTTCACTGACTCACAGGAAAGAGTTTACATATTTACCAACACAAGTCAGCATTTCATTAAAGATTTTCCTAATAAATAGACATAACAACACAAGCAACACAACCTGTATTAAACAAGTTTATATATATATATATATACAGCAGACTACCTCCTTCCTTCCCTAGCACTTCGTTAATTAAAGCTTAAATTTAAAACTTCTGGAGCTTTTGTTTTACATATAAATGCTATGACTATGTATTTATTATATTTTCCTTCCAATAAGTGAAATCAGTCTTGTTGATTATTCCTCACTTTACATGAGACAATTATCTATTATAGCCATCAACTACTTAAGATATATTTTTACGATTTTGTTCATTTAATGACTATTCAATCACACTTTAGTTAATAATTGTCCAAAGATGAAGATGAATCAATGAAGTTTTAGATTTTTTTAATAATAAATGTCACTGCTGCTGCTGCTGCTAAGTCGCTTCAATCGTGTCTGACTCTGTGCGACTCCATAGACGGTAGCCCACTAGGCTCCCCTGTCCTTGGAATTCTCAGGCAAGAACACTGGAGTGGGTTGCCATTTCCTTCTCCAATGCATGAAAGTGAAAAGTGAAAGTGAAGTCACTCAGTCGTGTCCGACTCTTAGAGACCCCTTGGACTTCAGCCTACCAGGCTCCTCCGTCCATGGGATTTTCCAGGCAAGAGTACTGGAGTGGGATGCCATTGCCTTCTCCGAATAAATGTCTCTAATCTTCCTTAATTTTTTTTTACTTTTTTCTTTTACCAAAATGTAATTTTGAAAAAAAAAAAACAGTTCTAAAGGATACCAGGAAGTTGGAAAGTTAAGTCAGTCATAACCATCTTTCAATAATTAAAATCCAAGAATTTGTTAGACAATTTTTGTGTGAAATTAAGCAACAACTTCTACCTTTGGCTGATAATTGATCACAACATGAGTGAGGGCAGAGTGAAGATCAATTATCACACAGTGGTACCCATAATATAAAGATAACTGCAATTATAAGCCTTTAAAAAAACAAAACAAAAAACAGATTTAGTCAGTGTTTTTCTTCTTTCTTTTCAATAACTGAGAATAAAATCTTCCTTCTCAAACCATGTTTAATTAGTCTTAAAAAGTGATTTAAGTGAGGTGAGGCATTGTTTGAGTTCAATACATCTGTTTCAGAACCTAAAATCTGCTTCATTTTATTGCTAAGTTCGCTAGTCCTTTGGAAATTCTATTTCTCTTTTCTATCATGTAATCAAAGTCACAATCAAATTTGAAGACAGATTTAAGAGATGATATTTCTCACATAATCTTTACACACATTTTCTCATATAAATTTTTCTATGTACCAGATTGTGACCCTGATAACTATTCCCTGATCAAAGTTCAATCATTCATCTAGTCAGTAATTATACTGTTAAAAGATACATTTTTTTGGAGGAAGTATAAATTATGACACGGGAACTCTAATTTACCACCACCTCCAAAAAAATGAAGTACATAACACTCCTCTCACAGTTTTTCACTTATTACTTCAGAAAAAGTAATTACTGAAAGGAATTTGTTTATATTAACCAAGGGCTAATTTGGTATTCTCACCTTTACATATAGATGAACATATAGAAAAATCAAATAAAATGATATTCAAAGAATACAATTTAAGGGAAACACAGAATTTTATTTTCAAATGCTGAGTGCCAATCTGAGGAACTATAATAATCAGCATTATAGAAAGTAATCTTGAGTGCCAATTATTTAGTATTTTTACGAAAAGTTTAATAAAATGATATGCTCACATTTAAAAAAAATTTTGAGTAACAAATGAAATGCAAAAGTTAGAAACAAACAAAAAAATCTAGAAAAACCAAGGCAAGATAAACCTTTTATAGCAATAAACATGTTTTGGGTGATATAAATTATAGGCATATAAAACATCCCATGTGCTTTCAAATCTGGAGAAGATGTTGGGTTATGGATTGACAATGAGAATGAGCAAATGCATTGAGTTTAGCTAAGACACAGGAACTGGGCACAGGGCATGGCAATGTGCTCCAGTATTCCTTCCTGGAGAATCCCCACGGACAGAGGAGCCTCACAGGCTACAGTCCATGGGGTCACCAAGAGCTGTTCATGACTGAACAACTAAGCACAGCACAAAGATATAGTTAGGCAAGGGTTACAGAGGTCAAAAAGGTCAAAGAGTTAAACCTGTGACCTCTATTTCCCCTTCACTGTGGGCATTCTTGTGCCCAAAAGGAATTGGCCAGAAGCCTACAGTTCAACGCTGCCCATTCATGAGGCAGGATAATGACACTTAGATTCACTTAACATTCATTAAACAATTATTTATCGAATGTCTGTTGATTATATTTCTGGTACTCTGTGGGTATGCTGTGTATACAATGAAGGGCAAAACGCACATGATCCCTGCCCTAAAGAGCTTATGATCTAGTGGCAAAACAAGCAATAATAAGCAAGACACAAGTATACAAATGAAAACTTGAATAGTGTAGTAGAGGAAAAATACAGAGTTCTGTCTTATGTTGGTTTCCTAGAAATAGAGCCTGAGATCAGGATTCTTGCTTAAATGACTTATTCACAGAGTGTTCTCAGGAAGACTGAAGAAAGAGAAGCAGGATCAACAGGGAAGAAATTTAAGCAAAAATGGGCACTCGGCTGGAGGTTAGTTTGAGCTTGACCCCACAGGGATCTCTCGAGCATGAACTGCACCACCAAGTTGGTCTCACATTGAGGCAAGGAGACATACTTTTTTCAATTCTAATCAGTCACTGGGTGAGGATAGAGTAGGGGTGGTTGGAGGAGCACATTTCTTTTGTAAAGATACCTGAGTTGAGATCAAAAGCTTGAATGTTTACCTTAGAAAATAAAAGGACCTAGAATACGCAGTGAACGAGGTCAGTAGTAACCAGGTATCACAAGAAGATGATACAGTACAGTGCAGAGAGGCAGACAGGAAATACACTATGAAGAACCATATAGAACGTGTTAAAAATGTTGGGTTTTATTCTAATACCAGTGAACAACTTCCAAGGTGGGGCACTTGACCAGATATGTGTTTTTGAAAGATTTTTGGAAGGAAAAATATCAGAGATAGTCAAGCGTAGATCCTGGAATATCAGTCAGGTGGTAACTGTAGGAGTCTAGGAGAAAGTAATGATGGTTTGAACTATAATGATAGTGCATATGAATATGCATAATTGGATTAAAGAGTTAATTACAATGTTAAATTGACAGGACATGTTTACGGATGGGTATCACCAAGAATGCAGTGAGGTAAAACAATACCATACCAGTTCTATGCTGCTGCTAAGTCACTTCAGTCATGTCTGACTCTGTGTGACCCTATAGACAGCAGCCCACCAGGCTCCCCCGTCCCTGGGATTCTCCAGGCAAGAACACTGGAGTGGGTTGCCATTTCCTTCTCCAATGCATGAAAGAGAAAAGTGAAAGGGAAGTCACTCAGTCATGGACTGCAGCCTACTAGGCTCCTCCGTCCATGGGATTTTCCAGGCAAGAGTACTGGAGTGGGTTGCCATTGCCTTCTCCGATACCAGTTCGCAGTTCAGTCGCTCAGTCGTGTCCAACTCTTTGCGACTCCATGAATCGCAGCACGCCAGGCCTCCCTGTCCATCACCATTTTCATTAGCTATGCTGTCTTACCCAGCGACTACCACAGATAAAGAGGTCAATAAAGTTTAACCAGATTTGATTATTTCCCTGAATATAATGAAAAGGCAAAGGGGTAAGAGAGGCTAGGTCATGGGTGAGAGAGTTACCAAAACAATGGATCATAGAATTCAAATTGGACCAAGAGATAGTGAAAAAGCAACGGGTTTACAAGCATGGAGAGATGAGGCATGGACAAGCTGAAGCAATACACTGTGTAGCATAGAGATTTGTCCTGCCTACTATGTAGAGTTACTCCAATTGTTCTAATTGCAAACTGACCCAAGTTAAATATATCAAATAGCAATAAGCCCCTGGAAGAATGCATAAAGGAAGTTTAAAAATTTTTACCACGAGAAAAAATTCTGTTTATACATTACCAATGTAGAGATGCTACAACACTGTAATTCAATGGTACTCAAAGCAAATCCATCACTGATTAGATGGACTTCAAAGTAGTGTGGACTATTAAAAGTTTGGTAACTATTAGACAATATATTCATCACATTATTTATAAAGACTGTACAGAGAACTCTTCATTGCAACAGTAAAGCAGTTTAAGAGAAATTTGGAAAACCAGTGGAACCATACAAAAAGCAAAGCAAAAATAATTTTTAAATGAGCCAGGGAATAAATTCTGAGGTCACAGTGATCTTCCTGTTTGATCTGCTTGTATAATTTCATCAGTTCTTCATTTTTGAATCTATTTACACAATTTTGTGAGTTTTCGGTAGATTTTGGAGTCCTTGAATTTCATTAATGTAAAGTAAATGGAAACAGAAGTGAAATCAGAAAGAGAAATCAGCAGTGTATTCTCTGGAATGGTTTGGAACTGCCTGACAGACTGCCCCAACTGGCAGTGTGGATGTTAGATCCATGAAAAACACAGCTGTGTAGACCAGGGTGTAGATCAAAGGTTAGAATGCCTATTTTTATTTTAATGTTGTGTAAAATTCCCTGCTCCAAGAATCACATAGATTTTGACATAAAGGCTGCATAGAGAGAAGTCAAAGGCCTTCAGTTCAGAAGTTCCTTGGAAGGATCACATATTAGTGAATAAGTGGAAATGAAAAGGCTCAGATTAAAAATTAATCATGTAAAATTGCACCATGAATTTTGGAAGCCTAAAAATACCCTTATTGCAAGCAGAATGGATTTTTAAAACTTCCATACTAAACTTCTACCTCTGAAAATAAACAACATGCTCTTTATAGCAACAATGAGCTGTTGTTCTGAGTTTCTTGAAGGTGATTATGAATGTGTCAAGATGATATTTGAGGTTCCAGAAGCAGGCTGATCTCATTATCAGAAACTTCTCTGGCTGTATTGACACTACCACTCTCTTAGTTCTACTAGAAAAATATGCTAAGGCTCTCATCTGTGCTATTAAATTTTTTTTTTAAGTTTCAGCAGGACTGAATTAACCGTTACATGTCCCTATTCCCTAGGGTTTCCTTGGAGGCTCAGTGATAAAGAATCCACCTGCAATGCAGGAGATGGGGGTTCAATCTCTGAGGAGGAAGATCCCCTGGAGAAGGGAACGGCAATCCACTCCAGTATTCTTGCCTGGGATATCCCATGGACAGAGGAGTCTGGCAGGCTGCAGTCCATGGAGTTGAAAGAGTCCACACGATGTAGTGACTAAACCACACTTTTTGCATAGTATGGAATCACATCTCCTTCCCTTACTGCCTCAGCCCAGCATTTGCCTCAATATATATCTTCCTGAAGCCTAGAAGACCTGCAAAAGTATTCCTGATAACCAGACACCTATTTATCTATACCTGAAATAAAATCCACCAGATCATTATCTCCTATCATAGTATAAGCCCCTACTGTCCAGTACCCTTTCAAAAGCTGTTGAGTTTTGTATTAAACTGTGATATCAGATATGCCCTGGTCAATACTGAAAGGGCAAACCTCCGACAACTGAATACAACAGAACTTTCTACTCCACAAGTGGTTCCCCAAGATTTGAGGGAGAGAGCCAGCAGTTCCTAAAATTTACCTGGATAGCATTCAGTCTCTCATTTAGCAGGATTTTCTTTTGGAGGGGGGCAGTGTTTTAGATTCCTAGTAAATGCTAGTTCTCAAAAATACCTGGGAAAAAATATTAAAAGAAGCAGAAAGATCAATGAACTCTTTTAAATAGTATCTAAAAATGTCCTATTTTTCCTTCCCCCTTGTATAATCCATGTGATGTTTAGGGAAGTCATTATTTTGACAGCATCTGTGACCTTAATGAGGGTGGACTTTTAATGCATTACAGGCATATGTCTTAGCAACTTCAGTGTATGCCATGCCTTTAAACTGATGGGTGTACTATAAAAGTGATTGACTTTTAATCTGAATACATTACTACCAGAGCAATGTATAGTTAAAAGAGTTCTATCTATAGTTAATTATTTAGCTCGGAGATTTAAAGCTGTGTGGTAAATGGGTTTCTCATTTTCTTAACAGAAGGTTAGATCAGGCTTTTAAATGCTATCACAAGTTGGCAGCCAGGAGATCTCTGGTTGGCCTCTATTCTTTCAATTTGTTAGATGCTACCTGCTATCAGCTTCAATATCCAGGTTTGCCAGCTGTGCTCATGTATTCTGGGTAGCATCACGCAACGAAGCTATTATGTACAATTACACAACCATTCCCAACCACTTAAATCTAGCATTACCTTAGAACAGCAAAGGCAAATAGGTCCAAATCTATTCCATTCCATGAGTGTACAATGTGTCACACGATTTTAAGAAAGGTTTCATATCAAATCTACTAGGGGATTGTGAGGAAAATAAAAGTTCACCCTGCCTAAAATCAGAATCGTCTGCCTCTTTCTCACTGTGGGAATACGAATATTCTGCTGAAAGCGAGGGTAGCTCTTGCTCTCTGTTACTCCTGTTTTCCAGGCCTGGGAACAGATGGTGCACCACCTGACTCAGAATAGTCTAATGTAAGAGTCATTGTGCTTCACGGGAAATCAAAGATCAAGCGACATTACAGAAGGTGACGCAGCACCTCGGCAACCAGGAACCCAGTATGATGCAGTGGAGGGGTGAAGGGAGAGGGGGGCAGCTAGAAATTTAGAGCAAAAACTGGAAAAGACAGAGAGAGACAGACGTGTGTGTAAAATCAGTCAACCTTCTTGCAAAATAAAACCTTCAGTTCTTGAAGTCTAGTATTCAAAAATACTATCAAAGTGGACGTGTTAGTCAATTCAGTCATGTTGGACTCTTTGGGAACCCCATGGACTGTAGCCCACAAGGCTCCTCTGTCCACGGGATTCTCCAGGCAAGAATACTGGAGTGGGTTGCCATCCCCTTCTCCAGGGGAATCTTCCCAACCCAGGGACTGAATCTGGGTCTCCTGCACTGCAGGCAGATTCTTTACCATCTGAGCCACCAAGCAAAATATATTTGAAAACACTATCAAACTCCATCCCAAATGTTTAGCCCAAAACAGTAATAACTCTCTCTTCAAAGCAGTGTAGTTATCTGATCATGGTTAACACTAAAAGATTATTCTAATATCATGTCCTTCAAGATATGTCTTAAATTCAAATCACCTTTAAGGCACAACTGTGGAGGATGACAATGACAAGTAGAAATTTGTAACTATTTTGAAACTATGGACAAGAGGCCTAGGACAGAATGACTTGGATTGTGTGAGCTAAGGTGTTCTCACAGCTATTTTAAGAGGATAGCAATACAGTGGTGTGAACACCTGCAGAGTCTTCCGCCACTTAACCTAGAAATGAAGTTAACAGATGATGGCTTGTGCAGAAAATTTGGCCGCTGCCTGTGTTTTTAAATAAAGTTTTGTTGGAATACCGCGGCGCCGATGCACTTGTTTTCTGCCTATGGCTGCTTGCGCACATTAGCAGAAAGTAGTATAAATAGTTACGGCAGAGAACATACAGCCCACAAAGCTTGAAATGTTTGCTATTCTGACCCTGTGCAAAGAAGATTCACCAGCTCTGGTCTAGAACCTATTTGCCTCTAATAATCTACACACGAACACGAACGTTCACCCAATCCGAGAAGTCCATGGAAACCTTGTAATAAGAGTAGCCTATGGGCTTTCCAGGTAGCTCAGCTGGTCAAGACTGCACCTGCAGTGCAGGAGACCCTCGATTCCTGGGTTGGGAAGCTCCCCCGGAGAAGAGATAGCCTAGCAACTCCAGTGTTCTTTCCCTGATGGCTCAGGCGGTAAAGAATCCGCCTGCAATGCAGGAGGCCTGGGTTCGACCCCTGGGTTGGGAAGATACACTGAAGGAAGGCATGGCAACCCACTCCAGTATTCTTGTCCATGGAGAATACTCATGGACAGAGGAGCTTGGCAAGCTACAGTCCATGGGTCACAAAGAGCCGGACACGACTGAGCGACCAGGCACGGCATGGGCTTCCTCAGTGTCTCAGCTGGTAAAGATCCCGCCTGCCAAAGCGGGACACGCAAGAGACACAGGTTTGATCCCTGGGTTGGAAAGATCCCCTGAAGAAAGAAATGGCAACCCACTCCAGTATTCTTCTCTGGATAATTCCAAGGACAGAGGAGCCTTGTGGGCTATGGTGTATGGGGTCACAAAGAGTCAGACCTGACCGATTATGCATAACAGTCATATATTTGACTTTCTTTCTCTTTTAGAAAAAAAAAAAAAAAGGTCTCTTCGATATAAATCCCTGGTCACTCAGAAGCAATGTTTCTCTGGCTCCACCACCCAGTACCACCGACCACCATCAGTATTTCAAATAAGCATTAGGAGAAAATATATTAAGATGGCCTCTTCATGCCTGACTGTCAGCTTCTAACTTCCTTATAAAAAGGACTTTTATGTTTAATGCCTTTGGGCAATTGTATGCTAATCTGTAGCCTTCCTACCCTTAGGCTGCTAAATCTTGTTGAATCATTTGTTCCTGTCAGGCTGTTAGGACACAAAAAGTTTCAGGCCCTAGACAAATATCACATTGAGGATGTATTCCTAACTTCGTTATCTCTGTGACTGTTTGTAACATAGACTCACCCCCCAGAGACAGAATGGCATTAAAGTGCAGTCAAGACATTTACAAATAAATTACTGCCTGAAAAAATCATAATAAGTGAAACAGCATTTCATCCACAAAGAGCACACTTGAAAATCCGTTATCAAAGTCAATTTGCTGTTTCCACCCTACATTAGCCTAATACAATGCACACGACACACAGTCGGTGGTGTTCCAGCACAGGCTCTCCGAAAAAATAAGACTTTAAGGATTTCAAAATCTCTGAGCAACTGCATTACTGGTCAAGATAATGGCATTTTTATAACAAATGAAAAATAGCAGCTGAAATGCACAAGGGCATGAGATTGGGCATGACAAATCTGGTTCCAATACAATCTCACCATCTGCCACTTCATGCATCATTCTGAAGCAAGTCAGTGCTTCACCTGTTTTACGTTTTAAGTCATATCAGCCAGGGGGACAACCAGGAGACACAGAGACACCACTTTTCCCATCTTTCTCCCATATTACATTGATAATGAGAATTCCTGCTTTTGTGCAACCAGTCTTCCTCTACCTAAACCCAAAGATACTTTTCTCCCTAAAGAATGAGACCATAATAGACAGATGGCAACTGGTTGGAAATATTGAGGATAATTTCATTCTACAGAAAAAAAAAAAAAAGTTTACACAGTAGGGCATGGAAAAAGTGAAAATAATTAGTGGACTTGAAGGCAATGGCACCCCACCCCAGTACTCTTGCCTGGAAAATCCAATGGACGGAGTAGCCTGGTGGGCTGCAGTCCATGGGGTCGCTAACAGTCGGACAGACTGAGCGACTTCACTTTCACTTTTCTCTTTCATGCATTGGAGAAGGAAATGGCAACCCACTCCAGTGTTCTTGCCTGGAGAATCCCAGGGATGGGGGAGCCTGGTGGGCTGCCGTCT